>OZ005660.1:7210338-7268433 GCA_963930645.1 Salticus scenicus | reverse complement strand
TTTTCATCTTATCAGTAGTTCATGCTATCAGTAACTGATCGTCATATAACTAAAGTAATCTTCATTTTGACGGGGATTGTGGTAACAGTTCATGTTAAAAGTAATTCACGTTAACGAGGTTCGACTGTATATATATATATAACATTAAAAATAAAAGAAATCGGTAGCTTCGTTTTAAATTAATACAGATGTATGGTTCAACCATTCGTTTTAGGAATATTGACTAGTTCTTTCTAAAATATCCACATTGAAAATTTACACAGGCCCCGGGGAAGAGCACTTCCTTCCCAGGAGGAAAGCAATGCTCCTACATGCACACAATTTTTTTTTCAAGTTTATTACTACTATTATCAATAATTCATATAAATTTTACATTATGCGTTAAAAATAACTCAGATTATGTACATTTATATGAAATTTTGTCCTATACTGTCATGTTAAGTACTTAGAAAAAAATAGGATGGCAGCACCACCTGTTGAGCGATTGATTCCCAGATCTAATCAGCACCAGTTTAGGTCAAGGTCCAACTGAATACAAGTTTAGTCGAATTTCGTTTACATTAGGGGCTATAATTCGAAATTGCTAGAATTTCATTTTTAGTTGTGTTAAGCGTTTCTTACATTTTCGAACAAGGTTTAAGAAAATATTATGATATTAATTAGTTTTTCTGCCTGTCTGCTTGCCCACCTGTTCGCGCTCCATTTCCGAGTAAACCCAATTTCTGCTATATGTTGTGACTGGCCGTTGAAGGGTTAACGCAAATTTTCTTGAAGATGAAGATATGTCCAATCGTTTTAGCTCTCTAAAAAAACACTTAACCCCAAAATTTAATCAAAATCATTACATTTGTTTCCGAGTAAACTTAATTTCTATTATATGTTGCGATTGGCAGTTAAAAGTTTAAAGCAAAATTTCCTGAAGATGAGAATATGTTCAATTGTTTTAGCTCTCTCTAAAAAAAAAAAAAAAAAAAAAAAAAAAAAAAAAAAACTTAACCCCAAAATTTAATCAAAATCGTCACATTCACTTCCGAGTAAACCCATTTTATGCTATAAATTGCGACTGGCCGTTAAAGGGTTAACGCGAATTTTCCTGAAGATGACGATATGTTCATTCGTTTTAGCTCTCTAAAGAACACTTAACCCCAAACGTTTATAAAAATCGTTATATCCATTTCCGAGTAAACCTAATTTCTAATATATATTGCGACTGGTCGTTAAAGGGTTAACGCGAATTTTACTGAAGATGAGGATATGTCTAATCATTTTAGCTCTCTAAAGAACACTTAACCCCAAACTTTTATAAAAATCGTTATATCCATTTCCGAGTAAACCTAATTTCTAATATATATTGCGCCTGGTCGTTAAAGGGTTAACGCAAATTTTACTGAAGATGAGGATATGTCATTTTAGCTCTCTAAAGAACACTTAATTCCAAACTTTTATAAAAACCATTACATTCATTTCCGAGTAAAACTAATTTCTATTATATGTTGCGATTGGCCGTTAAAGGGTTAACGCGAATTTTCCTGAAGATGAGGATATGTCCATTCGTTTTATCTCTCTAAAGAACGCTTAATCCCAAACTTTTATAAAAATCGTTATATCCATTTCCGAGTAAACCTAATTTCTATTATATGTTGCGACTGGCCGTTAAAGGGTTAACGCAAATTTTCCTGAAGATGAGTATACGCCCATTCGCTTTATCTCTCAAAAGAACACTTAATCCCAAACTTTTATAAAAATCGTTATATTCATTTCCGAGTAAACCTAATTTCTATTATATGTTGCGACAGGCCGTTAAAGGGTTAACACAATTTTTTCTGAAGATGAAGATATGTCCAAACGTTTTAGCTCTTAAAAAAAAAAAAAAATAATAATAATAAATAAATAAAAAAAGACACTTAACTCCAAACTTTAAACAAAATCGTTATATCCATTTCTGATTAAACTCAATTTCTACTACATGTTGTGATTGACAGTTAAAGGGTTAACACTAATTTTCTTGATGCTAAGGATGTTCCAATTGTTTTAGGTCTCTAAAAAGCACTTATCCCAAACTTTTATTAATATCTTTATAATCATTTCCGAGTAAACATAAATTTCTACTCAATACAGTCGGTAACAAAAGTGTCCGACTGCATTGCGATTGGCAATTAAAGGGTTAACTCTAATATCTCAAAAGATGAGGATAAGTCCAATAGCTTTTTCGACCATAAAAACTTCTAACCAGACAGAAATAGTAGACAGAAACGATAAATTTCTTTAAATGTCGTTATTCCATAAAAAAAAAAGAAAAAAAAGAAAAAGAAGAAAAGAAAAAGAAAAGAAGAAGAAAAGAGAAAAAGAAAAAAGAGTATCTGGAGTTTTTTCATTCATCTTTAGTACATAAATTATTCATAAATTTTATTTGCTAAATTATCTGTGTGTATTCCCGTGTATATTCAGTCGGGGAAAGAGATCCACAAGAGAGTAAAATGGCCGTCTTTTCCCGAAAAAAAAAGGCATCACTTTTTCGGCCTCGCTGATCAATCTATGTCTTATTACTATATCTATGGCTCAAAACACTCTACATTTATAGTCTTTACCTGTAAACAATTTACATTTTGACTGATGCCAATAAGAAAAAACATTTACAAAAATTCATTCCAGTTGTCTCCACTCTCACAAAACAGATCAGTCCTGTAGCAGTGATCACTGTGATTTAGTCACTTTACATTATATTGTTCACATTTTGAAATTCACTTGCAGTTGCTCTGGAGCAGTGAAAACAAGGCCTGTGCCATATTTTTAGATACTATTGAGTATGTTAACTCTTATTATATTAAACATATAAAAGTATTCCATTAACATTACTTTATATAAATGAAAAACTAAAAGTTAGTTTAAACAAATATGGCTCCCAAGAAATGCCCCCCTTTTTCAATGCTCCCCAGCAACAGCGAAACTACAAAACAAATTAAATACTAAAAACAAACTCATTTCAATACAAAAAATTTTAACTTTGGCAAAAAGAAAACTGTCAATCTAGTCAGTGTAGGGTCAGAAGCGGTTCTCAAGAACTTACTGGCCATGCAATGACCAAAAATGACAAAAAGTGTATTTAATCTAAGTCTGAAAAAATTCTCCTACAAAAATTCATTAAGTATTCCTTAACTAAAGGTTTTGTAAAAATATCTGCTAAATTTAAATTGCTTTTTACATATTTTAATTCAAAAAAATTATCGGAAACCAAATTTCTCAAAAAATGATATTTAATATGTATATGTTTAGTACGACTATTTTCAAAAGGTGAATTTGAAAAATATATTGCTGCTTGATTATCACAATATAATAGACATTTTTCTAAGCTTAAATTTAAGTTATTATCTAATAAAACATTTTTTAACCATACTAATTCCTTTGCTGCTTCAGTTAAACTAACATATTCAGCTTCCATTGTGGACAAGCTGACACACTGTTGTTTAAAAGTTTTCCAAGATATGGGAGTTTCATCTAAAAAAACTATATAGCCTCCCATTGAAACTCTATCATCTCTATTACTGGCAAAATCAGAATCTGAAAAACAGCTTAAACTTAACTCTTTAATTTTTGATAATTCTAATTTATAATTCCGTGTCTTTTTAAGATAGCCTAACAACTTTAACAAATTATGCCAATGTTTCATTCCAGGATTTGATTGGAACTGGGAAAGTAAGTTTACTGCATACATAATATCTGGTCTCGTTCGACCAGCGATAAACGATAAACAGCCTATTAAATTTCTATAGGGAATTTGCTGCATTTCATCAGCTTCTGCTTTATTACATGGAGAATCTAATTTAGACAAAATTTCTCCCCTAGATATTGGTAAAGAGCTTATGGGAAACTTGTATTTTTCATACAATTCACAGACTTTATCAATATATGAATTTTGATGAATAAAAAGTTTATCACCAATCTCTTCAAACTCAATACCCAAAAGTTTTTTAGTCATCCCCAAAATTTTAAGATCAAAATGTTTTTGCAGCAAACCAACTCCAAGTTCCAAATCATTTTCTGTTTTTCAAAAAATTACTAAATCATCTACATACAATAATAAAACAATATTACATTGAAAGACATAAGCACAATTGCACCAATTTAATTTCTGAAAATTCAATTTTATTAAAGCATTGTCCATTTCCTGATACCACTGGCGACTACTCTGATGAAGCCCATATAGAGCCCTCTTCAACCTGCAAAATTTATCTTTATCTTGAACAAAACCCTCTGGTTGCTTCATATAAATAACTTCATTTAGATTTGCATACAAATATGCATTATTAACATCTACCTGTACATTATACCATTTAAAAAATCATAGAAAAATAGAAAAAAACAATCTTATTATAGAAAAATTAACAACTGGACTAAAAACTTCTTCATAACTTTCACCTTTTATTTGGTAAAAACCTTGTGCTACTAAACGAGCTTTATATCTAATTACTTCATATTTGTCATTCCTTTTAAGGGTATAAACCCACCTGTTACCTAAAATTTTTACATCATTTGGTGGTTCGACAAGTTCCCAAACATTGCGGTCATATATGACCTGCATTTCTTGTTTCATTGCCTCTTCCCACTTAAACGATTCAGGTGAGTTTATTGCCTCTTTAAAGGATTTAGGAATTTTTATTTCTACCAAATTTGCTTCGTTTAATTCAAAATCTGAAATTTTTCCCTGTATTAAATTCTTTCCCGAGAAATCAAACATTTTTTCATCACATTTAATTATATTTTTTTCACAAAAATTTTTAACTTCATTTAAAGATCTTAAACGCGTTTTACTTCCCTCAATTCCATAATAAATATCTGTTCTATTACCAGTTGTTCTAGGTACAGCTTTTCTTACCTAAGAGATAGATGAGCAATCTGCTAAACCTGATCCCTCATGACATTCAGTTTCATCTGTCTGTGACTCTAAACTTTTAGTCAAGTCATCCAATACAGGACTAATGTCTTCATTGTCAAAATAGTCTGGTACATAAAAAGAAAAATTAGGACATTTAATTACCTTTTGATTATTTATTACATCTATTGCTCTTTTAGTTTCATTAAATCTTACATTAATAGTCTCTATTAGTTTCTGTTCGTCTATTAACCATATTCTATACCCTTTTGTTCTTTGAGCATAACCTAACATAATTCCCAGTTTGGCTCGCATACCAAGCTTTTTCCTGGTTTGTTTAGGCACACCCACATAAGCTAAACATCCAAAAGGTTTCAAGTGTGAAACTGAAGGTTTTCTACCCATATAAAGTTCAAAAGGAGTCTTATTGTTTTTATGGCATAATCTATTCCAGACATAAGTAAAGCATTTAAGGGCTTCTCCCCAAAATTTCTGTGAAACTCCACTAGCATTTAATAAAGCTTTAACTCCATCAAGAGCAGTCAAATTAAACCGTTCACTGACCCCGTTCATCTCAGGACTATATGGATTAGTTTTTTCATGTGTAATCCCCTGTTTCTCAAGGAAATTTTCAAATTCTTTATTACAGAATTCCATCCCATTATCAGTTCTAATTGACACAATCTTTCGATTAAGCAACCTTTCTGCCCGCCTGGAAAATTTAAGAAAAGTCTCAAATATATCAGACTTATTTCTCATAATATAAACGGTTACTTTACGAGAGAAATCATCTGTTATTGTCAAAAAGAACCTATTTCCACCCTGAGACAACACTGGCAAAGGGCCACAAACATCAAGATGCAACAATTCTAAAGGAACTTTAGAACGTATTTCACCAATTGATTTAAAAGATACACGTTTAGATTTAGCTAACTTACATGGTATACAATCTTCTGATGTTCTATTTAAACTAGGAAGTCCTTTAACACTATTGTTTTTACATGTATCTATAATATAATTATCATTAATATGGCAAAATCTATTGCCACAAGCTAATATTTTGTGACATTTCAACCTGATTTGCACCAAGATCACTTGGACTGTGCATTTCATTCTCTTTCAATACATACTTAAATGGCTTAAAAAAATATAAATCATTTTTTCTAACTGCATAGAACAGCTCATTGCAATTTTTATCATAAACATTAATTATACCTTTACTTCCAACAAAATTAATTCCTTGTTTTTCTAATTTAACTCCAGACAAAAGATTTCTTCTTAACTGTGGGTTATACAAAACATTTTTTAAAGTTACTTTATTTAAATTATTTTTACATTTGACTAAAAATTCAATACTTCCCTTTCCCTGAATTGAACTTCCTTTCTCTTCAACAGCTAACGACATCTGCACATTTTCTACTGGTTCAAAATCTAAATATAACCTTTTATTGTTACAGAAATGTGCAGTCGCAGCAGTGTCGAACACCCAAGTTATACTATCACCGTTTACAACTGAGGAATTTGCCTCAGGAGAAAGTTCAGTTAAACTACATTCAGAGAAAGAAAAATCATATTTATCTATTTCAACATTATTAACTTCAGAAAATTTATTGGAATGAGCAGTTCTATTTACACAATTAGATTTCAAATGGCCATACTGACCACATTTAAAACAAGGACCAATAACTTTCTTTTTCAAAAAAGCACCTCCAAATTTAGAAACATTAGATTCATTTTTATAATTTTTTGCATTAGTTACATTTTTACAATCACCAGTATAAGAATCTTTAAATTTACTAGATTTTTTGGAACCACTAGAACAATTACTATTTTTAACATTAGTACGACCATAATTATTGAAATTTGATTTTTTAACATAACATGAATTACCTGATTTTACAGTTTCACAACTAAAGACTTCTCCAACATTTAATCCACCAGCAGAAATCTTCAAACGATTCTCTTCTAACAGTAGCTCATTTTCTATCTTGTCTGGCACAAATTCTTCATCTGACCATCTGTAGATTGACTGTACTATAGCTTGAAACTGTTCAGGCAAACTTCTTATCATCTGATATCCTATGTATAGTGTCTGCAACTCATGACCAGCTTCACGCAATTTTTCTGCAGCTTGTTTTACTCTACATAAAAAAAGTCCCAAATTTTCACCTTGTTGACATCTTGTACTAAAGAAATCATCCAATAGTTGAATTATTCTTGCACGTGTGGAAGGCTCAAAATGCTTGTTAAGAATATTCCAAGCTTTAGCTTCATCAGTTGTACACGAAATTAATGGTTTAAATTCAGTACTCAGTGACTGGTATATCAAAGTAAAGGCTCAGTCTTTTCTTAACTGTAAGTCACTTCTTTCCTTCCATGTCAACTGTTCAGAAACTGGAAGCACGGCTTTTGCAGCTGTAGCATCTTTATCTGAAGTGGGATCCTTTTCATGTGTAAGTACAACTCCTTTATCAGATGTGGCACCTTTGCTCTGAATAAGTTCTGCAAGTTCAGGTTTCTCTATAAAACACCAGGCTCCATGGTGCATCAAAAGAACTTTCATTTCTACTTTCCATATTTCCCAATTGCCAGCAGTCAACAGAAATGGAGTTTCAGAATTCATCTTTTTTTAATTCCGGTTTGCACTATTCAAATGGAAGTAGAGAACTTTCCAAAAACAAAAGTCCACTCTAAAAATAGTCCCAGAAAAAACACAGGTACATAGCCAACAGAAATACATCTTCACTTCCACCACATAAGCCTAATTAGGTTAGAGGGGCCTGGGCCCATAACCACTATTGGAAAATAAAGTTCAATTTGAACATTGCAGTGGTCTGAGTGTGTGGAATAACACAGATTTAAAAAACGAACTTATTTTAATTAATCATAATTAAAGTTACATTAAAATAAAACTATCTTCATATCCAGCAAACTCTGCTGTAAAAAGAAACATAACTAAACAACAAAAAAAAAAACAAAGTGCCAACCAGTTGACAGGCAAGAGAGAGACTTGCTCAAAACACTCTACATTTATAGTCTTTACCTGTAAACAATTTACATTTTGACTGATGCCAATAAGAAAAAACATTTACAAAAATTCATTCCAGTTGTCTCCACTCTCACAAAACAGATCAGTCCTGTAGCAGTGATCATTGTGATTTAGTCACTTTACATTATATTGTTTACATTTTGAAATTCACTTGCAGTTGCTCTGGAGCAGTGAAAACAAGGCCTGTGCCATATTTTTAGATACTATTGAGTATGTTAACTCTTATTATATTAAACATATAAAAGTATTCCATTAACATTACTTTATATAAATGAAAAACTAAAAGTTAGTTTAAACAAATATGGCTCCCAAGACTATTTATACAGGACGCCTATCAATTTTTCTGAACTAACCAACTATATCATCCGAAAGGACATCTAATAGAGTGTTTATATAGCAAATTTGAAGAAAATCGATAGAGACGGTTTTTGAGATACGGACCCACTTTTGAGATACGGTCCCACTTTCGGTTTCCGATAACTCATTTCCGGTTTTCCAATTTTCACCAAAATTTGGAAACTTCATCTGTAGTCAAGACCTGTATCAATTCTGAAGCTTCGTAGTTCTATCTCTATTAATTTCGGAGATATGATAGCCAGAAGATTCCACACGTACATACATACACACACACTGACCAATTGTCAAAAACTACTTTTTTGGAACCAGGAGGCCTTAAAACGTGCAAATTAGGTGAAAACTCGTTATAGAATTTTCGGACCGAATACAATACTACTACCCTACTACCGTAGGTAATGGAAGTAACAAAGCGCTATTTTAGAAAAATCTAAGTTTTAATAAAGATTTCAGAGTGCTGGTAACGGCGCTGCCTGAAAGAAGTGCAACGATATGTCATATTAAAAACAGCAAAATATATTAAAGTTATCATACATTTTGTTATATATATTATTCAAAATTAATGCTGAAATTTAGCCTGTAAGAATCTTTGCAAATTTTCTCGCGTGATTAATGAAAAATCTCAGTTAACTTTCATTTTCTAGTGAACCAAATATATCTTCATACCTGTAAGCACTTTCTGGTTTAAAATGATGTGAGAGAAATTTCTTCCTAGAAAATTAAATTTTAAGCTTGAACACATTATTTTCACGCAATACTGGTTGCTTAAAAGACTGAGGGGAATCTGGCAACGGTATCGCTTTTACGGAAGAAATGAAAGAGATTTCAAGATTAAGAAGTAAGAAATATTATTGATTCTTTCCATTATTTCATACATAGCAGTTATTAATAATATTCTTGCTTAAATATATATACATTTAAACTCTTAGAATAAAAAGTTTATATATATATTGTATATATATATAAGAAAACAGAAGAAATGTTCAAACATTATTTTATAAATTAAAAGAGGAATCAAGCTATCCGCGATTGTAATGAAATGCTCGCCCTCTGGTGGGTTAAGGTGAAATTTCAATTAACATGCTTTAATTCGGCTTTCATTAAGCCGCCATTGCTTGCCGATGTTTAGTTTCACATATATTTATTGAATAAAAATGAATAAATACGGTAAAAAGATAACACATACTGTTGTGTGCTACAGTGTAACTCCAAAGGATCAAGAAATCCAGAATTAAGCTTCCATTTATTTCCAAATGACAAATTTAAAATTTCAGTTGCTTCGGCCAATGAAAGTAAAGAATTAATCAGATTATTTGAAACTAATATTTGTTCAACTTCAGTTAAAATCTACTTCCGATCAAACTTTGAATAAACTGAAATATTTTCTTCCAAAAGCAATCAATTTTCCATGATGTAATGGCGGAGAAATTATAGTACGAATATTAAGTAGAATAACAAAAAGAACAATAATAAATACACGTGGTTATTATATTTACTAACAACAAAAGCTGAAAAAGCGCCACCTATCGATCATTACAAACGCGGATCCACAAAATAAGAAATATTAATATTCGAAATTAAAGCTGAAAATTTATCTGAAAGAAATTAATCGTCTTGCCTAAGTAATAAAATTCTGACCTATTTTTCATCTTTTAGTGAACCAAATATATCTTCATAATTGTAAGCCTTTTTGATTTAAAATGACGGCGAGAAATCTGTTCCACGGAAATTAAATTTTAAGTTTCAATACGTTATTTTTCATGCAATATCGGTTGCGGAAATGTCAACGAGGAATCTGGCAATGGTATCTCTCTTCCAGAAGATATGAAGGAGAAATTATTGATTCGTATCTTAATTTCAAAGACAGCATTTCTTACTTAAAGATATATTACTCTTCTTGTGATGTGCCGAAGTTTTACCAAATTAAGTGCGTCTTTTAAACATGCCAACCCCCCCCCCTTCTATCTGATAGCATTTTTCGCTAATAGCATTAATACTGCGATCGTTACATCCGTAATTAAATTATAATTTAATTTAATTATTTAGTGCACATGAGAGAACAATTACTCTCAGACATTTAAAATTGATACTTTGTACAGCATTATATTAATTTAAATACAGCATTGCATTAATTTAAAATTATATATAACACTATATTCATTTAAAAAAAAAAAAAAAGCGCTATATAAGAAAATCCAAGTTTTAATTAAAAGTCTGGAGTGCTGCTTGTATCAATTAAAAAAGAAATGAAGAAGCAAAGATAATATTTTTTTTTTTTTTTTTTTTTTTTTTTTCTTGTAACAACTGCCACTCCCACCTTAAAAGGTAATGATTGTTTCAATAGCTAAAGTATTCAAAAAGAATTTCAATAGCATTACGCGAAAAGTGGAAGTTAAAGTAATTGCTGAGCGATTTTCAATCGTATTAATTACAAAGCTAAGCAATCGGAAACTCTTAGTAATCATTTAGCTTATGTGTTACAAATCTATTAAACAAATTAAAACCAATCACATTGTAATCTAAAATAATTGCTATAATTACTAAACAAAAATGCAAGTTAAATTGGTTAATAATACGGTTTAAAAATTATAAAAGCCAGTTAAAAAAAACTTCCTTTAATGTTATTCCATTAAGTTCACACCAATTATTATAGGAAATTGAATTTTATTATATTTTTCTTGAGTCTATTTAATATATTTTACTGGTAGACTGAAATATATATCTATAAAATGATAATCATTTTAATCCTCCACTTCTTTTTTTTTTTTTTTCTTTTTCAATTCCTACTATTAGTTCAAAATCTCCCTATATATATCTTGTACAAATCTTGCAATCGATTTTTAACTAACTTCCCGAATAACTAGAAATTTGAAACTTTCAGAATTTCTCAGAACACGGTGACAACACAATACTTCGAAGTCCGATTTTCGAATTTTTTATTTTTCTTATAATTAATTAAAATATGAAAATAATAACATCCTAATAACGTTAAAATAGCCATTAAAATATTAGCTATAATTTAATTGTTGGAAAAAAAAAAAAAATACGAGTTCATTTTCTTTCGACATAAAAATAAATACATTTAATTAAACGTGAACATTAAAAAATTATAAAACGTTAAATTATGCATATCACAAACATTGACATCATTATCACTTTAAAAATTTTATGCACATTCATAAAAAGGCTATGATTCATCAGAAAATTTAAAACATGGTATATAAAAAGTTTTTTTTTTTTTTTTTTTTATCTTATAATTATTTTTATTTCATTTTGCACGCGTGCTTCTAATTTCCTAATTCAAAATTATTTAAAAAAAACTTTTTCGATAGTGTTTGCAAGTAGGAATTGACTTTAAAAAATTTTCTTTTATATTACTTGTTTTTACATTTCTAATGTAAAATTATTTTATAATTTCGAGATACATGAATACTGCATATACAGTGTGTCCTAAAAGTTCCAGTACTGACGCTGATGTATTTTTTATTTACAAAACAAGAAACCTTAAAACGATTATTTTTATGCTAACGATAAAAGGCACATTTAAAATAACGGAGGAAAAAATACAGAACTTACATTTATAATAAATGTTCAAAATGTCCACCCTTTTCTAGGAGGTAAAGCTGAACTCGTTTGCGCATGTGTTTAGAAACGCGTTTTAACATGCTGGGAGTGACTTCTTGTAGAGAAACCTGTACGCACCTGCAGAGAACCTGTATTACGAAATTGTCGAACGAGCTGATATAGCATATTTTTACTCGGTATTGCATCATCTGGATATTTATATCGCCAAACATCTTTGCATCTTTCATACGATTTACATTCAAAATAAGCTTCAAACAGCTTAATTATCTGACTGCGTGATAAACTCATTTCACTATGAAGAACAAAATAACATAAAACTTTATTCTTACACAACTTGAGCGAGAAAAGAAACAAACGATAATAATTAAAGAATTGATGCAATAATAAGCAGACGATAAAATTTAATATTAAAAAAAAAATCATGGATACAATGAGTTCTTTAAGTTGGAGTACTACGGCACACAGTATTAATCATCTGTCATAAAAGCAACCGAAAATTTTATGCTCAAACGGAGTTTTACATTACTTATTCTTATACTTCTTTATATATATACTAGCTGACCCGACAAACGTTGTTTTGTCATATAAATTATTTCTAGAGAATATTTTGCTAGAAAAAAATAACTAACTTATTGTAAGTGTGTAAGGATGTGGTATATAAGTGGAAGATGTATGGAGCGCTGTGAACGGTGAAAGAATATAAAAATAACAAAACACCAATCATTTATTTTTTTAATTTATTAAAATTGATTCTTTAAAATTATATACATGTCGCTACTTATAACAATATTACTAAAAAACGATATCAATCCCTTAATGCAACAAAGTGTACAATATTTTTTGTTATCCCATCTTTCGCCAATACAAACAAACTGGATGGTTTGCCCACTCGAGAGCCACGTATAATTGTCCGTGTGAAAAACATGATGTGCTCAAATCTAAGCCACAGACAGACATCGTTTGGCCCTGAGACTTATAGATAGTCATTGAAAATGCCAATCTAATTGGAAATTGAGGGCGTTTAAATTGAATTGGCACATCTGTGGGTATAATAGGGATTCGCAGTAGTAATATATTTTCACCTCGGAATTTGTCATTTAAAATGATGGCTTCGATAACATTTTTCATTAATTTTTTTTATGTCTAATCGCGTGCCGTTGCACAACTGTGGTGGGTTCAAATTACGAAGCAAAATAAACGGAGATCCAACCGTCAGTTGTAAAATATGCGGTGGCATGCCTGGTAAATCCAGGTAAATGAGTTTAAAAACTTTGTTGGATAATTTACAGCTTCGGTGGCATCGCAAACTGTATCATTAGATTTGTATAACACCAAGTCTCCTGGTAACAAATGTTGTATCTTGAGATTCAATTCGTTGACGTCCACATTTTTTGCTGCTAAAATTGCTCTTTCTGCCAGCCACTCATGATTTGTGTATCGTCTGTGTACATCGGGAAATATCTGGTCAATAAGAGCATCTTGAGAATCAATGATTGTGCAGAAATCGGTCGGTAATTTTATGCATCCAGTTTTATCTGTAATAAGTTTTCCATCGCCGATATCTAACAATTGTTTTGAGAATGTTTCAGCGGATGGATCTTGAAGCTTTTGAACGCACAAATTTACTTTCAGTTGTACTTTTTCAACATTACGCCACAATGACGACGCGGAATAACGGGAAGTGCTTGTCTGAAATCACCTGAAAAGAGTAACAGAGTGCCGCCAAATAGTTTGTCGTTGTTTTTTATATCTTTCAATGTCCTGTTAGACGCCTCAATCGAATGTTTGTGTGCCATAGTGCATTCATCCCAGATAAGAATTTTACACTACTTCAGCACTGTGGCCATGGACGATTGTTTTTTTATGTTGCACACTGCGTCTGGGTTATTTTGAATATTTAGTGGCAGTTTAAATAATGAATGAGCTGTTCTGCCTCCATACAATAAAGTTGCCGCAATGCCAGATGATACAACAGCCAATGCGATGCCATTATTTGATCGTATTTCGGCGAGAATTAGCGAAATAAGGAATATTTTGCCAGTTCCACCTGGTGCACCAAAAAAGAATCCACCTTGTCCTGCCAAAACTGCGAGCATGATGCGGTCGTAAATGGTTCTTTGTTCTTCATTCATTAGTGGGACATTGCGAGCAACAATCGCTGTCATTTCTACAGTATTGTATTGTAGTTCACGATTCAATTCAGTGCTTATTAAATCAGATGCATTTCGATTTGTTGAATGCATACCGAAATGACTGAGTGGTAAGTTGGCAATGATAATGCAAAGATCTTCAATAGCAATCAATGCTTCATTGTACATAGCGTCACTGATTACTATCGTTAGATCGTTGCACCGTGAACTATTTTGATGCAATATATCATCAGTCATTGAATCTTTGTGATTATCCCATAATGTCTCTGCTCGGGCCGGGAAACATGTAGTCAACACTATAGCGAATAGTAGACGAATTTGTTTTGCTGTACAGTTTAGTCCTACTTCAGCAAGCATACACTCCCACTGGTTATCGTCTTCCAGCAAGCCGAGTGCAAGGCATGCATCTTTATACGTTGGATACTGTTGTCCATTCACTTTACGTAAATCTTGAAATGACAAAGGGCCGATGACATTAACCAATAACAGTCGAAGATAAAAGCACTCAGTCTGCCTTGGATTGACTGTAAATACTCGTCCCAAGGTGTTTGATTTGAATAAACCGGGACATGCATCAATCGGCGTGCCTTACTTGCGGGGCATCCATTTTTTTGTTGGAGCCCATGTGAAATACCGTGGTACTTCTGAATAGAGTAATGTCCGTGCAAAAGCACCAAAAGCATCCGCACGATTACACAAATCAAAAAATTCGGTGAGTGTAGTGTTCGGTGGATTTATAGCACGATCAATCGCTGTCTCGCTCGTGAAATATACGCGCTGGCCATTTTCAAGATGGACGGCTAAATGAAGAACTGCTGGATCCCGTTCATGAATTGGGAAACCAAAGATACGCCAAACAGCTTCACTGGAGCTGACGTACCGGCCAATTTGGTAAAGGGTTATTTCATCGTTGTTATTCACCGGAGGAGCATTCACATTGGTATTTTCAACTCGAAATACAGCCATATTACTGCCTTTATTCACATACTTGCAAAAGTATTTGATGCTCTTCACTGAACTGCAGAACTGAACATTAATATGAGCATTGAATGTTTTGCTCAGCAGAGGCGAATATGGGACCACCCAACGGTTATCAATGTCAATATCTATGTTGTTGACATAGATGACCACCATAGATGATAAGTTTGTCCGCCATTATCGGGATTTCTTCGACGATATATTGGATATCCGTCAACATTTGTGATCGTGAAATTTTTCGGAAAACTTTTAGTACATTTTCCATCTGCACAAATAATAATGGCCTAAAAATTCATTTTTCATTTTAACATAAAATAACTCCGTCGGATATTGTCGAATTTTTTAAAAGAATATACCATTTTAAATAATTTTAACATTTTAACAATATTAACGTTGAAAAAATATTTTAAACACTTACGGTTAAAAATTCATTTTTCATTTCAACATTAAATAAATTCTGACATCGTGTTTACGATTCTAAAATATTAACTTTGAAAAAATATTTTAAACACTTCGTAAGATACGGTTACGATTCTAAAAATATTAATTTTGAAAAAATATTTTAAACACTTCGTAAGATACGGTTAAAAATTCATTTTTCGTTTCAACATTAAATAAATTCTGACATCGTGTTTACGACAACTCACGCCATCTAGGTGGAAAAGTTGTTGAAAGAGTTGGTTAAAAATTAATTAAGAAAGAACTAATTAAGTTACAACTTTCATTTGTAAATCTAAACCATTCTCGAATCCACCTGAAGACACACAAAAAATTTCATTAAACTCAGTCCAGCCGTTTAGGAGGAGTTCAGTGACATACACACGCACAAAAGAAATATATATATAAAGATATATATATATATATATATATTAAATATGCCACCATTAATAAGATTTAGAAAGATTTTTCTGAATATTGTTGGAAGTAACATTATGCTTCCTACACTCAATAATCTACTAAGTGGAGAATCATTATTTATCCTCATTATGGACAACCTACTGGTTAATCAGTTCTTCCACAATCTAAAAATAGAGGGAAATTCTCTAATCACGGCTTCATTTCAGGCATATTCATTTGAGTAATACACATTTCCTAAAATAATAATATTACTATTTTTTTTTTTTTAACTCATTGTGCACATTGACTAAAACTGTATCAAAATGCAAATGTAAAATCTTTATTATATAAGAAGCTAGGGAAAAATATATGTTTGTGTGAGCCAGAAGTTAGTCTGTTCACTGTTAAAAATTTCTGTAAATTTAATGTAAATATTTATCCAGAGTCTCAGCAAATTTACAGTAATTCTTAGTTAAAAGTGAATGATCGAGATTCTCAATCTTTATTCTGTGGTTTTAGCTAATTTTATTATTATTTTTTTTTAATTAAAATTAAAAATGACTGTTTCTACTTTAGAAAAAGCATTCTATGTCCGAAATATATTCTCAACAATAATTAATTTAATTAATATTAGTTATTAAAATGAATGTATAAAATAAGTTTTTTAAAATCTCCGTTTATTTTTCTCTGTAATTTTACGTGAGACTTAAGATAATAGATTACACAGAGTTTTCTGTTGAAATTTTTAAGTGTTATACACAATGATTATAGAAGTAAGTTTTGTAATTGGCACAACATACTAGTTTGTTTATTTTATTTATTTATTTTATTTTTTTACTGTATGAGTCATTTCAATAAATTCACAGTATAATACGGCATCTTTCAGCGTAAAAAACAGCTCTCTTAAATTCCCAACAAAAATAATTCCACAAAAATAAAATGAAATAAACATAAAAATGAAAAAACAAACTGTACGCCCAATGAAACGAAATTGTGAAACTACAGCCAGTCAGAAAATGTTCTCATGGATTACAACATGATCTAATGTTCAATATCATTCTTTAACAACTAATACTAAGGACATATATGATGCAAATAAACCAAGGTCGTTACAAGCCTTTCCGAGAACAAATATGTCTGGTATCATCACTGGAACAGATAAAAATAATTAAACATCCTCCTTTCATGCAAAACTAAAACAACTGGTTATGAAATAAATATATCACGGGAAATGCAGAACGTTCGCACGAGGAAATTATTATATATGCATAGGAAATGATATGAGACAACAGAAATTGAGAAAACTAGTATTTTACCTCAATCTTAGTTCATGTGAATTTTGTAAAATAAATTCACTTAATTTACACTTTTCAACAATTTTAAAATATTTATTTGCGTATTTGATTCGTCTGTATATTGTCCGCGGTATAATAATAATTATTTTATTTTATTTAGCAGCCGTAATTCGCTTTAAGTCCGGTAAAACTTCGCTATGCGGTTGCATACTTGCCAACCATCTCATTAATATCCGTACAATTGTTAACGCCCCTTTTTTCACACCACTTTAATTTTAAAGTAATTCTCTTCAAATGTTGTTACGATTAAATAAGAATAAAATTACTCTAAAAAATGACTGCTGTGAAAAAAAAAAAAAAAAAAGCGGGTACTAAAAATTGTACGGTTCATAATGAGATGGTTGGCAAGTATGCGGTTGGTTGTAGCATGCATCGGGGCTTATATGATAAAAATTCGCTCCGTTTGTGCACTGGGTTTTTGTTCCAAAAATCCTTGATTCTGATTGGTTTCTGATCTTCCCAGGTCATGTAAAAAATATATCTAGGGTTTAATATAATATTATGCATTTTTTTTTTTTTTTTTTTTTTTTTTATAGCCAGAGTTAACCTTCTCATGCGCAAGGAAATTTTTCTCATTAAAAATCAGAAGCCAACAGAATTCACCAACAATTTTAGCAGAGAAGAAAAAAATGAAACTATTCCTCTAAGTTATAAAAGCAAAATTTTATTAAAAAAATTCTGGGGCTAGTTTTTGTATTGGGAATTAAAATTTACGTTTGCACTATGCAATTTTTGAATATATACTTATAATTTTTTAATAGGGTTTTTCTTAAATAGAAATTTGTTATTCTATATCCTTTCATATGTATATATATATATTTATAAACATATATATCTTTCTCAAGGGATAGCTTCCCCTAATTTGACCATCAGAAAGAATTTTTCCGTGTTTTTTCTATGGAAAAATTCGTTTCATTAATTACTCATTAGCTCCCCCCCCCCGCTTTTACATTTAGAAATTTTGCAACTATTAAAATGTTTCTAGTTTTTCAGTAATTGATTTTTTTTTTCCATGTTGAAGCTATAAAGTGCAAAAAATGTTCTCAGTTAGTTTTTCGCACTTTACAGCTTTAAAGGGAAATACTAAAAATAAAAAAATTCATTTTTGAAAAACAAGAAACATTTTAAATGTGAAAACAGGATTTAAAAAAATACATTAGGTAATAGACAATTTATAAAATGAATTTCTCCATCGAATAACATGGGGTTAAGCTGCGAATTAAATTAGCTGAAGTATCCTCTTAACTAGACTATATGCTTATCCGCAATGAAGATTTCGTATAAAAGCTTATATTTCCTTTCAGTTTCAGTATTTATAAATTGAAGTATATTAGGTTTTTTTCAGTAAAATGTATATTCAGGCAACAATTCTTATGCTTTTTTAAAACATTTTTTACAGATTTGAAATTGTTAAATTGTGTTTTCTCAGTTTGCTTTTTTTTTTTTTTTTTCCTGAATTCATGGTCTTCAAAATGTTAAAACTTCTACAGATATTTAAGAAAAGACTTAATATTTTTTGGATGTTTAATAGAACCTACCTAAACGAATTGGGAATGGATTTTACAACATCTTTAAAAGAAAAAAAAATGAAAATAAAAATAAACAAAAGTCCTGCTTTTTTTTTTTTTTTTTTTTTTTTGCACATTTTTACATTGACATACACTTTAAAAAAAAAAATTTTCCTCAAAAACTAATTCATGAATTCCTAGTTCTTTTAGGTAGATTCTGAACATCCAATATATATATACATACATATATAAAGCCTTTTCATAAGTATCTGCAGAAGTTTTAGCATTTTCAAGGTAATAAATTCATAAAAAAGAGCAAACTGAGAAAATGCAATTTAAAGGTTTCAAATCTGTAAAATATAGATAGAAAAAAACCATAAGAATTACTGCCTGAATATATATTTTATTGAAAAAAAGACTAATGAAGTTCAATTTATAAATATTAAATAGAAATACAAGTTTTCATATGAAATCTTCAGGAGTCAAGTTAAAGGTGCCAAATCCCCTTAACTATAATCAGCGGCGGCTCGTAAGTGAAGAGCTCAAAAATAATATTTAAGTAATTTTAATCATAATTTTTATTGAGTATGGTCTTAACTAAAATTAACTAAAAATACTTATTTAAATGTAAATTTTTATTCTATAAATGAATACACCGTAAAATACAGTGTATCTCTTTGCCAATTTTCGGTGCACGAGCCGCCACTAACTATAATGTAAAATAATCATTTCATAATAACGCTTTTGAGTAGTGAAATGTATTTAACATAACATTGAATATGTATCTGATTTCTTAGAATATTAGTTTCTGTTTAAACCTGGCTGCAGAAAGTTCAATGCAACTTTATATAAGCGATAGCATCTTAGCCAATCAATGAACCAAACACCGATTAGTTCCAGAAGGCGCTGAAAATAGTCAGAAACAGCAGCAAATTGCGATATTCTAATGCTCGAAATCCGCCAAAATCATATTGATCTTGGATAGTAAACCAGAAATTCTCTTTCTCTGTCAACAGAACATGTGACTAACATGTGTAGCGGAACTAAACGATGGATTTACGCGCTCTTTACCGATATTTTTGGAAGTTGGTAAAGAAAGCGTATCGGAAACGCTTATAAAGTTATCGAAAATTTTAAAAATGCTTATGGTATTTGAAACTATGTTACAGAATCATAGTAAAAATCATTAAAATAATAAACAAATAAATATGTTAAGAAGATGCTGATTGAAAACAGATAATTTACAACAAATGAAAATGTTTCTGAAACTATTTTGAAATGTATTTTAATTTTTAAATAACTTTGAAAGTGTTCAAATAACGTAATCTCTTATCTTACATTTTAAAGGGATGATGATGAAATCAATTCCTTAGTGTTATGAAAGTTTTCATACATTATGCATTGAAATGTATCAATATTATCTTTTAATATTAAAAAAAGTTACCGTCGCTGGAGTCAAATTTTTTTGTTTGCGACCCCGCACCTCCTCGCGGAGGGCAGTATCCTTCGCATCATAAGAGGTATCAATGTTTGCTGAATACTCCAAGGAAGACATTTCAGTTGCTTAGAAATTTCTATTATGTCAATTAACGAAGTTATTAATTAAAAAATTTGGGTTAATAAAGGTACTCTATTGGCCACCTTGAAAAAAAAATTCTCTTATGACGTAGTATTTCTGTCATGATGTCATTTTCCACGGGGAAATTAAAATGTGATCCAAGGTAAAAATAAAATAAAATAAAATAAAATAAAATAAAAAATAAGATGAATGTCAATGTTGCTATTATTTATTAACGAAGAAATTTTTCGTCTTCAAATAAATAAAAAGCGTTATCTTAGATGTCTTCAATGAAAAAAGGAATTTAGGTTTGTAGTTTGTCGTCTGCAAATACTTTTTTTTTTTCCTACTTTCAGAAAATTTATTTTCTTACAGGCAATCTTTTACATTGTTTATAAATTATTTTATATAAGTTCTTTAGTGTGTGTGTGCGTGTGTGCATGAATAATGAAATAATGTCATGTCTGTATAATTGACTGCATTTCTTTTTGTCTTTAAAGTGTATTTATCTTAATTATATATATATATTAAACACTTCGAATATATTTTGGCATAAAAAATACAGTCAAATTCAAATTCATTTATAAATGACTCAAATAACTCATATATACTCATATATACTCATATAACTCATATATAAACTCATCTTCTAATTTTGCACTGATATTTTTTTAATATTACAGAATTAGACATTTCTATGGTACATTTCACATTTCTAATTATGGCAAGAAAAAAGTTCATCACCTACAACACTTATAGAGAATCGAGTACATTTTATCCTTCGTTATTTTAAGAAGTAGGAAAGAATTAAAAATTGAAGCTGTAGGAGATTTTTCAAATTAAAATAATAATAATTTTTTTTTTCTTTTCAACTATTTTCGAATGTGTAAAATTATTACCAAACTGCACATTAGAAATATACATATAATATTATATACTGCCCTAAATTAACTAAAAAAATTCAATAGTAAAAATTACAGGCATTAGAAAAAATAGGTATTAGATAAAAAAAAAAAAAAGCAATTATACCAAAAAATTCATCGTCAAACAGTGTTAAAAATCTAAAAATCGCCCATAGAGTCATATACTGAAGCTGTAACGCAAAATGGTGTAGGTATTACGAATTTCTTTCAATTCTAAAAAAATTACTGATTTTTAGCATAATATTTCATTAAAAAAAAATAATTATTATTATTAAATGTTATATTTCAATTTAACATTGTATATGAGGGTTTTTAAAACATTTTTCTGCTTTTGCCTTGTGTTATGCACCATTAATATTCCTATTCAGCGAAAAGCAATGCAGCGAATAGGCGTGCAGAGCCCCGCAGTGTCTAATAAGTAAGGCGAGTCGGCGGAATGCGAAGTCTCCCTAGGGAGTTAGTCAGCGGATCGAGCAGAGGGCATAGTCCCTAGAGTATATTAAAAATTTCCCGAAAACTACTAAAATAATAATAATAAAATCTGGTATATAACACCCACGCGACTTCCATTACCCACTATCACGCATATTATATGCACTTTTTGGACATAATGTGATCAGAAGATATAAAATTGACCTAACAAATTACATACCTAATGTATTTTCTGCAATAGAAAACTGATATATGCAATGTCAAGACATATAAAACAGAGTTTATAGAGCGAGTTAAACAAAAATAAAATGAAATGAAATAAACAGAGCCGTTTTTCGAAACACCGATTTCTGAGACCTAAAACTGACCTACCTAATCAGGATGATTGTTAATTTTACTGTAGCGACAACGTAATACATGCAAAAGGATTTTTAAAAACGGATTTATGTAACAATTTTCAGAAAAAAAAAAAATGTTACAGCCGTTTTTGCGATACTGACTTTCACCAGAACTTAGCAAAATCAATTGTTGACCGGAAAACAACAATTACGCATGAATGGACATTTAAAAGTGAGTTAATATGGCGAGTTTGAAAAAAATCCGTAGAGCCGTTTTTAAAAGAACGCACTTGCAAGATCTCGAATTGACCTATTTGAGCAGCCTTTCAATTTTCCTAGAGGAGGCCTTTCACTTTTCCTGAACTAATCAATTCATACATATGAAAGGAAGGATGTTTATATATAGCAACATTGAAGAAAATTGTTAAAGCTGTTTTTGAGATATGGACTTACTTCCGGTTTTTCACTTCTCACCAAAAGTTGGAAAAATCATCTGTACACCAGAGCTATCTCAATCCTGATCTATTCATGGATCTATATTTATTTGTTTCGGAGATACGATAGTCAGGAGATTCTCCACACACAAACACACACACTGTCCAATTGCCGAAAACCACATTTTTGGACTCAAGAGACCTTAAAACATGTAAATTATAGGTGAAAATTCGATATCGATTTTTTTTTTTATCCTTCCATTACTTACGGTAGTCGGGTAATGGAGGTAAAAAATCAAATTAAAATTAATATATATATATATATATATATATATATATATATATATATGATTTGATTTTCAATATTTCCTCTCGATTATTGCAGTTTATCAATAAACATGAGAGTTAGCCTTTAAAATATTTATATATATAGATATAGATATCTTTTTTAACATACTTCTCAGAAATTTATACAGAGAACGCCTACACCTATACGAGTACTTGTAGGATTTTAAATCTCCAAAAAATTTAAGAAACACTGCCTTAAACTGTAATAATATCTTTATAATAATATAGGGTAAGAAAATGCAGTGTGTGTGCCACACTAGATTATTTTAAATGTTCGCAGCCTTTATTCCAGGATGAAACGAAAAAGTAGTGTTTTCGGATAAAATTGAAAAGATCTGCGAAATAATTGAAATAAAAATAATTCTAACCATTTCTATATCACTTTAACTGTTCATTCCATCTTGTGAATGCAGCTAAAGGGAAAATGCGATCAATTTTTAGCCAAAAGCGACGATGGAGAATTTTCTTGTAGTTATTAGTGATAGCTCAGCAGTTACTGGCAAATCGATAGTGATTATAAATCCAATAATGATAAAGTATAAAATTGACCGCAATACTTACACTGTGATAGTTTTGAACAAATTTTTGAAATTAAATCTGTAATTCTGTGTATGGGTTTTGAGGAAAAGGAAACTTAAATTGATTACAACTGAATGTTAGTTGAAAATAAAGTTTCGTTATATTTTACTCGATATAACTTATAGCGGCAACATTTTTTCAGAAAACAGAAAATATTTTCTTGTAAATCTGCGATAAATTCAAAAGGTAGAGCCAGAGAAGAAATTCCCACGTAGAATCAAAAACACCCCTCCCCCATACACACAGAGAGAGAGAGAGAGAGAGAAATAAATAATTAAATCTTGGGAATTTTTAGTAGAATTGCATGCAAAAACAGTACAATTATTGGTACATTTTAAGATCAGTGTATTTATTTTTGAGAAATCGTCTTCACCGCTTTTCTGAAAGATCTCCGAAACCAGACCCCACCGGCTGAATTTTCCAAAATTTTTAATGAAATGTTTATAAAATATTAATAAGTTCCTTTATTTGCTCAAAATTTTGAATAGAAAAATTCATTTATTATATTAAAAAAATAGTGAAAGAATGCTTTTCTTAAGCCTTCAAAACTTATGTAATGCTTTAAATACTGCCAAGTCACCAAATTCGTCGTCAGGTCACCAAGTTTGTCGCCAAGGCTGACTTCATTGAAAGTAAATGAACTGCCGCTTTATATTCAGTTTGCCTGTAAAACTGCTTTCTCTGCAACAGGACAATTGAGGTAGGGAAAAATATTTAATCCGTTGTAACAATATCTTCAATCTGATATATGTTCTTCAAGTTCAATACAGCCTGCTTCTTCTATCAAACTAGCAGAACTACGTGGCGCTGCTTGGGTTGAAGAAGTTTTTATAAAATGTTTGAATAAATGAAAAAACGAAGTAGAGAAAGTATGAGATCAAATTAAAATAAAAATGGAATAAAAATCATCCAACTTTATGAATAAATGGTCTATCCCAAACTAAACCTAGGAGGTCGATAAAACATGTTAATAGATCTATAAAACATCTGTTTAAACAATAATCCTTTACATATGAAAGATGCATTTTTGAAAGCATTAAATTTTTATTTATTTATGTATACTATATAATATATGTAGCAATAAACATATATATTACTTATTTATATGACCGTAGAGTTTTAGTTTTTCAGAAGACACAAAAAACTAATAAATTAAAAAATAACTAAACTTAAAACATAATTATCGTCAATTTACATGTATGACTAGTTATTATGAAGATATGCAGACATATCTAAGAAGATGTGCAGGCATTCTATTTTATGATAAATTAAAAGAAAAATCCCTAACTCTTTTTTTTTTTGTATTTTTTTTATTTTTTTGAGAAAATACGGTTTGAATATTTGCTCCTTATACATTTACTTCCACGTAAATAATAATAATAATGAATGTGTAATTTATTAATCATTTTTGGCATCAATTTATTTTTCCCTTTTCAATAACTTTAAAGTTAAAATGTGGTTTTTATTTAATATCTTTTAAACCAATTATCCGATTGAACTGAACAATACGGCATTACCGTAAAATCCCGAAAGTAACCCCCCCTTTTTGAAAAGCAAAACGGATAAATTTCAGGTGTGGGGGGGGGGGGGGGATAATCAAGATTCTTTTAAAAAATTATCAAAAAAAATGAAGAAAAGGGTGGGGAGGTTATATTCGATGGAGGGATTACTTTCGGGATTTTACGGTACTTACTTAAAAGGAAATATTAAAGGCTATCATTTCTTACATTAAAGATTAAAAAAAAAAAAAAAAAAAAAAAAAACTGCGTAATGATTCCATTGATAACGTGCATCCGACACTTTATGAAAAATTGGTTAAATTATAAATAAAAAATAAATATTAAAACTTAATTCAAAGCTAAACTTAACTTGGAATGCCGACGTACCGTAAGTGCGCCCGAAGATTGGATGTAGCTTTGTTGGATGGAGGGAAAAAAAAGGGGGGGGGGGAGGGGGGAGTACTTTCAGGATAACGGAGACATTTCACTTTCAGCAAGAAAAAGGGGAGGGAGTTATATTCGATGGGGGGGGGTTACTTTCAGGATTTTATGGTAGTTAGATTTTGTCCTTGATTAATAAGTGTACCAATTTTTGTAGCGATTGGTTGAATGGTGTAACTTTGTATAGTGATCTAAAAATCCAGGTACATACAACGACAAACTTTCAGCTTTATCTATACAGATGATATAAATAGCTCTTCGGGTCAGTGTGTGCAACGACTTATAAAAGAATTCGTGTACATTACGATCTATAAGAGGTATTTCTTTAAATCACAATTTAATATCTTTATACAATTTTTAATTAAAATCACAATCAACTGATAGGAAGAAAATCATATTTAAGGAAATTTTATTTTTCCGACTGAGTGAAAATAATGCCTGGACCGGGAGTCGAACCCCGGATCTTTGACTTACAAGGTCAAGGCTCTACCAATTGAGCTATCCAGGCCGACAACCAAAAGGTTGTCTGAGTGAGTAATGCTGACCGGTTTTCGGCCTAGATAGCTCAATTGGTAGAGCCTTGACCTTGTAAGTCAAAGATCCGCGGTTCGACTCCCGGTCCAGGCATTATTTTCACTCAGTCGGAAAAATAGAATTTCATTTAATATCTTTATACTACAAAAAATACAGCGAAATTAGTAACAACAAAAAACATTTTAAAGTCTCATTATAGCGGTAAAATACTATGAAGGATAACAATGTAACTTAAAAATAAAATTGAAAAGTATGTTATAATGCATCTGAATCGCATGATTTTCATTTCTGTTTATTCTATTAAACTAGTTAAACCTAATTAAATGCAAATATATTAAATAACCATTTCAAATTTTACTTTGATTTATGCAAATTAACTTTTTGTATCTTATCTACATAATATTCGACAAAACTGAATCTTGATTAGAAAACATTAAATCATTTTATATTTCACGTTTTAAAATGATACTTTTGTAGAGAACAGATAGTATTATCGAATAATAAAGCCTTACTACAAAAATATCTAAGAAACGAATCTAGATAGATATAAAGTAATTTTATCCATATCTATCATTTTAACTATTCATTCATCTAAGAAAAGTTCGATTAATTTTTAGCCACAAGCGGCGGTGGAATTTCCTTGTTAAAATTAATTGTGAAAGTTCAGCATTTATCGGCAATCGATAATGATTCTATAACTGATAATAATGAAGCATTAAAACTAACTATAATACATATATAGAGAGAGATGGTGGAGAAAAAAGTAAAACTAATTACAATATAATCTAAGCAAAATATTAAAAGAAAATTTTGCTTTCAAAACTGTTTATTACCTAACATTGTCTGTCAGCCTATGTTATTTTTCAGTAAATAGATTTAGGATGCTTTAAAACTGATTTTCTGACAATATGTAATGTTTCTTATTGAAAATGCTATAAGAAACCATACTAGTTTCTGTTTCAGAAACTCACAAATTATTTCGATGCATTACGGTCTACGACAAGTACATTTTAAACGCATATTTTAACATCTTTACATTGCACAAAACATTACAAAATTATTGATAAATAGGGTAAGTGCACCAGTGATTAACACTTTTAGAGCAATCTCTGATGTTTTTAATGTTCTAGTCATCAGAAAATATTTTTAGAAATCTTAAGTTAGTACATATGGTATGAAAGACATTCAGAACTACACATATGTTCAAATATATACATTTGATAACATTTTTTTTTTTTTTTTTTTTTTTTTTTTTTTTATGAATTTTTGTTTGACACCCACTCAATATTCCAGTAATCGACACTGCCAGTTTTTCATTTTATCAGTAAATGCTCCCCTATGTTCCAGTGTTTGACACTGCTAGTTATTCGTTTTAACAGTTATTAGCACCTTATGCTGCAGTTTTTGACATAAAATGTTAAAATTCTTATACGTAAAATATATGATTTTATTATTTTTCTTATTTATTAATTATTTCGGAATAGATGTCAATTACTGGAGCATGCTAATCACTGGAGCACCTACCCTATGTTTTTTTTAAATGTCATAAAAAGGATAAAAATTAATAAAGAGTAAGAACAATTAGAAAGTGTTTTATATTCTGTGCTAAGCTATTTATTATATTTTTTTAGTCTTGTTATCTTAGCGATGCATAGCTAAAAGTGTGCACATTAAATAATTATTTTAAAATATCGATTGATTAACAGAAAAAAAGTTTTAAGTGTATAGTTAATATATATTTTTAAAGACTTTTTTTTTTAGCTTACATTCTCTGTCATAAACCTTCTGTCGAATCCGGGTTAAAAAAACGGAAAAAAGGGAAAACGAATTAGAAATATCAGTCCTATTTAAAATTCGGTACCAAATGAAAGGGGCGAATTTTCTGAATCCAGGTGTGCAAAAAGTTTTTCGACACGACAATTAGATTTTTTAAAATTAACTAAAGTGTGAAATTTAGGTGGCAACACTTCATTTTAAATTTTTCATACTTTTTAGTGCGAATCAAGCTAATAGAAAAAGACTTTAATTAAAAAAAAAAAAAAAATTATATTTTATACAACTTATTTTATCTACATAATTTTCCATAAAATTGAACCTAAATTAGATACGGCTAAAACATTTCATATTTCACAGTTTTATACAGAGAACAGATACTATTATAGTATACTGCCTATTACCCTAGAGCCCTAGAGAATTCATTCTAAATTTCATTTGCTCTCAAAATGAAGTAAGTGATAAAGAACTTTATCCACTTTTACATTTCGAACAAACATTATGTAAGGAAAATATCGTAATCATGAAAAAATTCGACCACGAGATGTTTCTGTATCTGTATGTTTTAAGGACTCCTGACTCCTGAGTTCATTCATGTTATTTTTACGTTGATGTATGTATGTACAGTCGGTAACAAAAGTGTCCGAACACTAGCAAAAATTCCTATTTTTAAAAAAGTACACTTCATACTGTTTTGTTAAATAAATCCTTGTCGAATCCTGTTGTTCTTAGTCAGTGTAAGCACAGGATTCGATAAGGATTTATTTAACAAAACCATATGAAGTGTACTTTTTTTACATAGGAATTTTTGCTAGTGTTCGGACACTTTTGTTACCGACTGTATGTGTGTGTATATGTATGTATGTGAGTGAACACAATAACATCTAAACGTTATGATCGACTGAGCTGAAATGTGGTATGGTGGATGTTATAGGTCACTGTCTCATGAGCTGTATAAATTTTGAAGAGTCTAACACTTACAGTTTTTTTAGAGGGACACAAGGAAATTTTCTTTATAAACCTATGGACTCAAATTATTTAAAGTACGATGGAATAAAGTAATTAATGATTAATAATAAATACAACTAATGACGATGAGCTAATTTTGATACAAGTAAAATATTAGAAAAAACATGCATATGGGGGGGAAAAGTGTAAAAAAAAGTGCTCATGAATTCGATTCGTGCGTCTCTAAGTGCTCTAATTTCTGTAAATACAGGGTGGCCATAGTTAAACTAATAGTGCTTACAATGTCCTGCAGCGCGATCTAATTCAAGAACAGTGCCAAACTTTAAAGGAAGATTACACAAGATGGGGGAGAAGGATTCTGTTAAAAAAAAAAAGGTTCAAAATTTATCTCTAGGGGAATATGTGGCGCTTTTTTTCTAAGTAAAGCTTTTGTAGCAATTTACAACTTAAAATTGATTATTGTGCACTTTTTTTCTTTTGCTCCCATTTATTATTTTGAAATTAGAGACACCGCACTATACTCTATTTCCTTTAGACAGTCGCCTCAAGGCCACACTCAGATGAACTGTGATTTCACTTTCCCTGTACATTGCTAGGTTACTGAAGAAACAACGACATCTCACTGGATGGAACTGAGCACGTGATCTCCCTCTCCGCATTCCGTGGCCTTGAAGTGCCTGTGCTGGGGAAATGGACTACAATTTGTCTCCATTTTTCCCTTTTTTTAAACTATCTTTTCTATTAAACAGCGCCATTCACCTATTTTACCATGTTTTTATTAACTTCGATTCTTGTTTATTTGTTTGTTTGTTCAGTACAAATCTTGCAATTGATTTTTTATTAACTTCCCGACTAGACATTTGAAACTTTCAAAATTGTTCAGACCACGATGACAATGCATTTTTAAAATACTTTTAGCCAATTATTTCAGGTCCCCGATGCCTTCAGTAGCGTTTATATGATTCAACAGAAAATTTAAAAACATAGTAGATTAAAAAGTTCTTTTTATCGTATAATTATTTATTTATTTATTCATTTGAGCAGGCCTTCGTCTCCCGTCTTGTTTAATGTTCCTACAAACTTTGGTGCCGTTCTAGCAATTAGATCGCACTACAGAACACTAAGCACTGTTAGTTTAAATGCAGCCACCCTGTATTTTGAGAACGCCTTTGAACTGAAATGTTTTTTCTTCCACACAGCACAGAATGTTTCAGTTATGTTGCAAAAACGTTACAATGTTTCATTATCGTGATACAGTTCAGACATGCTTTCAGATATCTTTTTGAAATGTTTCTCCTTTTTCTATGTTCAATCCCTTACGTGACTACAGCTTTTCTATTATGTTTCCTTTTTTTTTTTTTTTCTTTTTTTCCCATTATCGTGGACATTTTTATGTTTTTCAGATTAAACGTTTTGGAACGATTCTGAAACATTTACAATATTTCGGTGTTTTACACAGTAAACTAGTATGTTGTGGCCACCACAAGATTTTCTTCTATGTTTTCCTATGCAAATTCACACAGTAATAATAATAATAATAACAATTTTTTTTCGAAGTTATTCTTGGTAAAAGTAAAAAAAAATCGATAACTTTGTTTTAAATTATCACATATTTATAGTTCAACCATTCGTTTTAAAGGTATTGACGAGACCTTTCGAAAGATACCCATCTTGAAAATTTACCCCCCCCCTCGGGGGTACTTCTCCCCGGGGAGGGGGGGGGAAGCGATGCCCACACATGCATAAAATTTTTTTCCTAATTAACTTCTACTATTATCAATAATTCATATTAATTTTACAATCACAGGTTAAGAATAACTCTCAATATGTACATTTATACGAAATTTTGTCGTATACTGCCATGTTAAAAATTTAGAAAAAATACGATCACAGCGCCACCTGTTGAGCGAGTGATCCCCAAATCTAATCAGCACCAGTTTATGTCAGGGGCCAATTAAATACCAAGTTTGGTTAAATTTCGTTTAAAAAAAAAATCCCTTTTTTTTTTCGTTAGAAGTAAAAAAAATCGATAACTTTGTTTTAAATTATCACAGATTTATAGTTCAACCATTCGTTTTAAAGGTATTGACGAGACCTTTCGAAAGATACCAATCTTGAAAATTTACTCCCCTCGAGGGGGGACTTCCCCCCAGGGGGTGTGGCGAGACTCCTAAATATACAAAAAAAAATTTCCCAGTTGACTATCTCTATTTTAAACAATTCTTTTAAATTTCATAATGATTACTGAAAAATAATTCTCTTTATGCACATTTATACAAAATTTTGTCGTATATCACCATGTTAAAAATTTAGAAAAAGTGGGATGGCAACGCAACCTGTAAGACAATTTTTACCAAAAGTTGATAGGCACTAATTTATGTCATGGTGCAACTACATACTAATTTGTATGAAATTCTGGGCAGTAGTTCCTGAGATACAGTTGCCACAAAATTTTGTCACACACACACAGACAGACAGACATTTTAAATGGTCAAATCGTGTTCTACAGCTCTCAAAACGTGTAAATCCATCAAAAACCCGAGGTCGAAAATTTTTACGAATCCAATACTTTCTTGTATTGTATATAGAAGAAAGTAAAAATTTGCGCATTAGATTACAATCAGTGACCCGTAAAAAAAAATAGAATCCTGCCCGTAAATTTGTCATGATTTTTTTTTTTTTTCTGAGAGAAGAGAAATGGTTTTTACTAAACGGCCAATACTCCGAATTTTTACAGTAAGTTGTTACAAATACAGCTATTGAGTATTACTCTCGAAGAAGGAAGCTGGCCGTATAAGTTAACGGTCACCTCTCCGAGTTTTACAGAAATTTCTTAGAGTGTACAGTCGGTAACAAAAGTCTTCGATCGCTAGCAAAAGTTCTTATATAAAAAAAGTACACTTAATACAGTTCTGTTAAACAAATCCTTGTCGAATCCTATTTTTAGACTGACTAAGAACAGGATTCGACAATGATTTATTTAACAAAACTGTATTAAGTGTACTTTTTTCTATATAGGAATTTTTGCTAGTGTTTGGAGACTTTTGTTACCGACTGTATAATTGCTAAGTTTCTGGAACATTTTGTGCTGTTAGGGTTGGGTTCACTATAATATCGTTTCCTACTGAAAAGGGCATAAATACCACAGCGGACCTGTCTACAGAGAATCGCAAGAGAATTTCTAATATATTACTGCATAAGATATTTCTTTAAGGTACATTTTACTGTGTCATCATAGAAATACAATATAAAAAATGTTAAACATTGTAATGGATCAGTATAGCTGGGAAGGGCTTTATAAATCTAAACGAACTGGTAATTTTCTTTTTGTCATCTAATAGTGATGCAAAACTAAAAGTGCACACGTTAAAAAACATTTAAAATTTTATATTGATTAACATAAATAAAATTTTATCTTTAAAGCTGTTAAATATTTTGTTGCTATTATCCTATCTACGAAATTTCCTTCAAAATCTAATTTTTATTAAATATATGTAAAATACTTTTCCTTTCACGTTTTAAAATGTTAATTTTATGCAGAGAACAGATAACATTATCAAATAATAAAACTTTGATAGAAATATCTAAGAAATTAATCTAAATTGAGATAGAGTAATTTTGGCAGTACTTGTCATTTTAAGTATTCATTCCATCGAGCGATTTCGATAAAGGAAAGAATGATCATTTTTAGCCACAAGCGGCGATGAAAATTCCTTGTTAAAATTAATTGTGAAAACTCATCAGTTATCAGTAATGGATATTTATTCTATACCTCATAATAATGTACAAATATTATTATCTATATCGACAGATAGATAGATTTGGAAAAAACTGATTACAATACATTTAAAATAATAATAATAATAATAATAATAGCAAAAAATTTAATAACAACAACAACAACAATAACAACAATAATAATGATGATAATAACGATAAAACTTTTTAGAACTAAACGTGTTGTCGAAGATATGCATTATGAAAAAGTTAAATAATCTGGTGTGTCACTCACACGACTTTCTCTTACCCTGAAATATAATACTATAAATACAGGTTGGAGATTGAGGTAAGATAACGATGTTATGTAAACCTCTGTTAAACAATTCAAATTAAGCTTCGGGAGAGTTTTATATGATAATTAGTTGTGTGCGAGGGGGGGGGGTTACCGCCCCCTCAACCCCCCGTTTCATTAATGCACCTATATTTATATACAGTTTAACTCGGTTATTAACAAATAAATCTGTTTTTAAAAAATAATTTATTAAAATTATTATTTAAAAGAATTATCTTTTATGATAATGCAGACGATTTCCATGATAGAGAAATAGTTTCCACCAAATATCCAAAAAAAGTCCATTTTATTCTCAATATTAAAAAAAAAAAAAAAAAAAAAAAAAATTACGATTTTTTTTTTTTTTTTCGTTAAAAGTAAAAAAACTCGATAACTTTGTTTTAAATTATCGCAGATCGATGGTTCAACCATTCGTTTTAAAGGTATTGGCGAGCTCTTTTGAAAGATACCCATCATGAAAATTTACTCCCCTCGAGGGGGGACTTCCCCCACAAGGGGGGAGGCGAGGCTCCTACCTACACTTTTTTTTTTCCCCAGTTAACAATCTCTATTACAAAAAATATACATTCGTTTCATTTGGTTTAGTGCAGTCTATAGACGTTATAAACTCAACTTACCTGCAATTTCCTCCATAGACGTAATGTATTAGAATTCTCTTGATTGTCCCTGTACACGAACCATTTGCTTGATTTTAACGAAAAGCTTACTGCAGCATCCCTATATAATACACAATTAGAATACCAAGTTTGAACTTTCTGCCATAATCCGTTTTTGAGATATGCTGATAACATACAGACACACAGACACACACAGACATACACACAGACCATTTGCTAAAAACATGATTTTCGTATTCAGGGGACCTCAAAACGTGTAAATATAACAAAATCTCGCGTTCGAAAATTTGACCCAAAAACAATACTTTCTCTACCTTATGGGTAAGAGAAAGTAATTTTTGATTTATTTTCTTAAATGTCGTTGGATTTTTTCATTCCCCATTCCTTCTTTCTTTCCATTATCCAACTACTGTAGATAATGGAAGTACAGTATTCGGTCAAAAATTCCTATAACGAGTTTTATCTTATATACATGTTTTAAGGTCCTCTGCTTCAATAAACAGGATTGTCATTATTATACTTTTAATTGGCTAGTATGTGCATGCACAGGATGGCGGTTTTCTCATTAATTTATCTTAAAACATAGAACAATTAAGAACGAGCAAATTTTAGAGTTAAAACAATCACGGTGTACAGATGAAAATGCCAAGTTTTCGTGAAACTGAGATATCCATAAGTCTGCCATGGTACGTCTGAAGAGAGATTCATACTCTCTTGCATATATTCTCATACAAAGTCATAGTAAATTAATCTCTCTATATCTATACATATAAATGCAAATATAATTTTCGCAATACATGTTTAAACTTTCAATGTATAAAATACTTTGGAACAAGTAGTATATAATTTACAACAAGTTTTAAATTTTCAAGATTAGTCTGAAAATAATTATATCTCACAAAGTAAATCGTAGCATCAGCGAATTTTAATCATGAGATTTCTTAGAAACCTCCGATATCTGTAAGTGGAAATAAATTTTCACAAAAAATCCTTAATATATTTTGTGACAAGCAAAATAATTTTTCATTTACTTTTTAATATGTATATCAATAGACAATTTGCACGTTTTCTGATTTCATTCTTATATAATAGAAAATGAAAAGGTAAGAAAACAAATTCATACATTTCTTTATTTGAAATCTAATGCCTGATTTATAACAATTTTAACATCGCACTATTTACTCTATCGAGAAATAGCAAATATATCGTGACGTCACTCTTTATAACATCAAACGGAAGTAATCGTTGTTTACATTCGATTTCCTGCTTTGCTTTGAAATAATTGTAATGGAAAATGGTGATAATGATACTAAATGATTATAAGATGAAAAAGAAATGCTCAGAAATCACATAAACAATTGATAATTACGAAAGTTAAAACGAATTTCTGCTTACTAACCAGGCTAACAAAATGTAAACATTGAAGCATCATAAAGTGTGACGTCAGGCAGCGTTCTGAAGTCACGTGATTTTTGGTTAATTTTAAAGCTATTTTTTGTAATTAATGATAACTTTTTTTGCATTTTTAATAAACTTGAAATTTATGGGTTTAAAACTACAAGACAAATAGGATTTTGTTCAAATCCCCCACGTGTGCAAATTCCTCATTATCAGCTGACATCAGAATGTGCAGTGTAAATTTTGATTCTTAAAAAAAAAAAAAAAAAAAAAGTATGTTGGGGCGATCACAAAATTTCCTTCAATGTCATTCTATATATCAGCGCCACTTACTGTTTAACATGCAAAAAATCTTAATCATACATTCTCACAGTAAAGATTTTAGATATGAAGTCTGGAGTGCAAATTTAAACAACAGATACTGAGATGTCACCATGTGAAAAATCACAGAAGTTGAGTAATAGCAGCGCCACTTGTCGGACGACAGTCAAATTAAGTGAGCATTCGTTTTCATAATGATTATCTCACATTGTTTTTATTTTCTACAGTAAACATCTTTATTGCTCTTGGAAAATCTAGGTTGCTTTCGCATGCTTGGCGCAGCATAAAAATATTAAAATCTGCTGCTTATAAGAAATACGCCTTTTAGGCGTAATGTATCTGGATTATTTTGCAACTCCTTGAACAGTTAGTACCGCTAAATGTTCAACTTTTAGTGTGAAGCATCCTCTAGTATATCTGAAAAACCTTACTAGCATATACAGATTCAACCGAATTCTTATAATGTATACGGATATGAGAACGAGGACAGGCTGACAAACAAAATAAAGTGATAAACACTTCTAAAATTTGTTAGAAAGCAATAAAAATAACTAAAGTATTCTCTAAACTACTTTAAAAAAAAAAGAAAAGTGATTTAAATTAACAAATAATTTTTTTTTTAATTATATAATACATAAAAATAATTATAATAAAACGAAAAAGTAAAAGTAAAAGTAAAAAAATCAATCTTTACACAACTGTACCTTTGAACTATTCGCGAATTTACATTTAACATAATCAATCTATATAAATAATTATGTTTCACAATAAATCATATCCGAATTTTAACACGTTCATTAGGCTCTTAAGGATTTATAAAATATGTAAATACAAATATTCAGAATGCACTCTTATATTATAAGTCCATGAAATAAATTTTGGCAAGCAAAATACGTTCAAGAAGATTAATCTGTAAATATAATTATACCTATTACACATAATAAATCTTTGAATTTTCGAACTTTAAATATTGTGTGATGTACTAAGAATATATCTGTATTGATAAGTATAAAGGATTTAAGTCCAAAAATGTCGATTTTGAGTTAAGTACATAGTCAGACCCAGAGAAAAATTCTCTATCGATTGGTATAAAGGATTTAAATCCATGTCATTTAGTCTTTGAGAAAATCCATTGGTAAAAAAAGATTCAAGTCAGAAATTTAACATTAATGCTTGGTATAAAATATTGAATTCCATTTTTTCTCTTTATTAAATGACGGTTGACAATCACTGAATGGTATAAAGGGTATAAATCAACATAATCCCCTTTTCCTAATCGATTCTTCTGATTAGTTTTTAGCTAGTTTAACTTTATTTTTCGTATCCTGAAAAATCAAGAATATGGACTTAAATCCTTTATACTTATCAGTACAGATACATAAAATAAAAAACATGCAGAATATGTTCTTCTACTATAAATCCAAAATATGTATTTTGGCAAGCAAAATATATTCTAAAAAGATCAGTCTTTAAATAATTACATTTTACAAAACGAATTGTCGCATTTGCGAAATCTGACTCTTATGTAATCAATGGGGCATAAAGCTCTTAAAACTAAGAGCCACTAGAATAACTCTTAAAATATTTCGCGCAAAGTTTGACAGGAGTTGTCGAATGAGTCATGGTGGAGCTCAACTTCCGACAACATTGCCTCGTGAAATATCGAACGGTTTGCTTTTGTCGCACAATGGGAGTTATGATAGAAATCGGACAATCTCTTATGAATAAAGGATAGTAAATGGGCCTTTATATAAATTTAAAAAAAGAACTATCAGTAGTAATTTCGATGGAGTGTTCATATTAGTGACAGAAAATTATTTATTTCGAATAACGGATCGGTCAGAATGCATTTTGAAAATAAATAAATAATTCGTATTATTCACGTAAAAATCATTGAATCACATATGTGTTTATTATTAAAAGTGTGTGCATGCATATGTATACATCAGGGTTGGCAAAAACCCGGGTTTTTCTAGAAAAACCCAACCCACTCGGGTTTTTCTGGGCATTTGTGGGTTTTTCTGGGCTTTTGTGGGTTTTTGTTTAAATACATTTGCATTGCAATATTAGATATATGTTATTTTGCGTATTAGTTGTAATACACCTAATTATATTAAACTACTATACTAATTAATAATTAATCTAATATTTATCTTAGAAATAAAAATTGGTTTGATTCTAATATTAAAATAGTGTTAATTAGTAAGATTAAGCTATATTTTATTTTAATGTATGCTTATTCCAAATAAATATTCTTAATGATAATAACTGATAAAATAAAAGAATTTAAATTCTTAAGTATAATACATATCATTTAAATTTTTTAGTTCCCCATCATGCTATAGATGGAGAACTTAGGTAATCGTGAAAATTTTTGACCTTTTTTTTTTTTTTTTTTTTTTTTACTTTTTTACACGTTTTTACGTGTGAGGAATCCGAAAAATGACAAAATTTGTATGGTGTGTGTTAGTTTGTTAGTCCGTTACGCTGTGTATTTTTAACTGTAGTTACTTTTTATGTTTAATACTATTTTCTAGAAAATAAAAATAAGAGTTTTTTCTTTAAAGGTAAGGTATTTTCTATACTTTGTAGATGGGATTTGTAAATTATAAATAATTTTTAACAAAAACCCACTTATTTGCAAAAACCCAGTGGGTTTTTGTTGGTGGGCCCGCCCAGAAAAACCCGGGCGTGTTTTTCTGGGCTGGGCCCAGTTTGGCAACCCTGGTATACATATATGTGTGTATATATTAAAATGTGTGTATATACAGTCGGTAACAAAAGTGTCCGAACACTAGCAAAAATTCCTATGTAAAAAAAGTACACTTCATACAGTTTTGTCAAATAAATCCTTGTCGAATCCTGTTCTTAGTCAGTGTAAGAAATGATTCGATAAGGATTTATTTAACAAAACCGTATGAAGTGTACTTTTTTTACATAGGAATTTTTGCTAATGTTCGGACACTTTTGTTACCGACTGTACATTAAAGCTCCTCTCTATCTCTTAAAATTTCTCCAACTCCGACGGACAAATCCGTAGAGAAATTAGTTACCAGAACTGTTTTTTTTTTCCTCCTTACAACATAGATTTTTGGAACAAAGAGGGTGGTGAATATACAATTATTACTATATTTACAGTCATTTTAAAATAATAATAATAATAATAATAGTAAATTCTGCCAAAGACAGAATTTAATTTAGTACGGAGGACTATTAATTTCAATCAGTAAAATTTTTATTTTTATTTTTATTTTTTAATTTATTTTTTTTATCTCCTTTTTTTACCGTAAAACTGGACCACGTACTTTTTAAATTGACTGAAATGAATTAAAATGAAGTGCTTCCACCTAAATTTAATACTTTAGTTAATTAAAAAAAAAAATCTTACAGTCGTGTCGAAAAACTGTTTGCACCCCTGGATTCAGAAAAATCGCCCCTTTCATTTGGTACCAAATTTGTAACAATAGGACTGATATTTCTAATTTATTTTGATGTTACACAAAACTGACCTACAAAAACTCCAGACTGAAACTAATAGTCCTACGTCCTAATAAAAAAAAGTCACTTCCCGATTAATTTCTTCACAAATCATTGTATATACATATGATTGGTGTCGATCGATTAGTGATAACACCTAGTTTCTAATGATATTCTTAAATTTTGCTTGGGGTGGGGGGTAGTCTATATATTAAAACTTACACCAACTTCATTTATTTATTTATTTATTTATTTTCTTTTCAATAGCAACACCTATTTTTGACATTGTTATTATTTCTTATTGCTATTAAGTGGTTGTCACTTGTTATCATCTGTGTCATCTATAACCTTGCATACACAGAAATTAAAATAGTTAATATAGTAAGTTTAGATGCACACATCATTTCTTAATTAGCTTTATTTTATTTTATATTTGAAACTGTCATACTTTTATCTGGTTATTATTTGAATGGATACAATACTTTTCCATGTGAAAATTTATTTATTCATTTTATTTTCTTATTTTTTTTATTTATTTATTTTGTATGTGTGTGTGTAGGGATGAACCCCTAATACATTTTCGTTCATAACTCTATGAAGAACTAATTAAAAGTACATAAACTTTAACTTGGCTGACAATAAGGACAATGTGCGACAGATCACTAGCGATTAGCTACGGTCGGCTGTTGATCTGACACTGTTTATAGGTTGCACACAAATAAATGATGGGGATCCCACGTAGAACAACATGCTTTACACTGCTAAACTAGATTGTTTGCATGTTGATGTATCGCGACACTAGAGGAATTTTTACTTTCCGAATACTATAGTGAGGAATGTATTGTAATCATGTCAAAAGTCCGAATTTGAGATTTTGATGTTTCTATACGTTTCGAGGTCCCCTGAGTCTGTTTCCACTATTTTTACGATGATGTATGTATGTGCGTGTGTGTATGTATGTGTGTATGCATGTATGTGTGTATGTATGTGTGTATGTCTGTGAGTGAACACGCTAGCGTCTAAACGCTTTGTTAGAATAAGCTGAAAGTTGGTACGTATATTGTAAGTCACCATAGTACGAACCCTATTGATTTTGGTGAATCTAGCACTTATAGTTTTTTTACAGGGACACAAAGAAAAATTCTTTATCATTATGGCCTATGGGACCAAAATCTTAAAAGTGCGATAACATCTAAACGCCTTATTCAATTGAGCAAAAAGTTTATACACATATTATAGGTCACAGATACTCAATCTGTATAGATTTCGGAGAGTCTAGCACTTACAGATTTTTTACAGGGACACAAAGAAAAATTCTTTATCATTATAGCCTATGGGATCAATTTTTTATTTGTTTAACAACTCCTCTTTCTTTACTTTATCTACAAATCTGTTAATTACTCAATGTTCGGAAAGTCGAGTGGAATCACTCCAGATTTTTTTTTTTTTTTTTTTTTTTTTTTTTAACATTGGGCGCATCTTTTGAATTGTCTATATACAATTTTTCAACTGAATCCGCATTTTAGTTACAGCTGTAGAGAGCTCTGAATAGACCGAGTTTAGTTACGATCATTCTGCATGTCTGGCTACGTCACGGACCGCTCAACGCAGAAAGACATAGAATGTACCAAATACCAAAAGATGAGAAATAAACTAAAGGATTCCGAATTGAACCTTTAAGTCAATTAGTTAAAAAGACATCAAGCTTAAACCCAAAGCGAGTACAAGATAAGCAGCACAATGTACTATTAATAATATTATAGTTTTAAAAAATTAAAGAACACGCTTTTATAGAAATGTAAACTAAAAAAGCACAAAATATCTTAGTATTAAAATGCAGGGTAAGAGAAAATCGTGTGACTGACGCACCATAATATTTACATGCATTTAAATTTTTAATTAAAATAATTTAGAATTAAACAAAAACCATTTTAAAAAAATCTCCCCTGACTGGGCTCGAACGCTAGACCTTTATGTTCGTAGCGCGGAGCTTTACCTCACAGCCACAGCGTTCACGTAGGGAAAGTCTTTTTTTACAATATAGATTTTTTGTTTGCTCCCAGAGCGGTTACAAACATACAAACATATATACAGGTGAAGCTAATAAAAGCGTGTTAAAATAGTGACCATCTACAGCAGCATCAATTGCCTTGACCGGCAAAATAAACCAGCGGCAGCGGGATAGGTAAGAGAAACTTTAAAAGCTAAAATTATATACAATCTCTCAAAAGGTTTTGAGCACTTTGAATGAAAATTTTTAGTTTTTATTTATAAGGTGATATAAGTAATAGTGATTATTATTATTATTATTCATTTAAATACAGTGACCAGTGAAGCGAGCAAAACTTGCTAGTTTCATTATATATATATATATCATTTTCATCAATATTAGCCTTTATAAATCCACTGCAGGATGAAGGCGTCTCTTAAGTGATTCCAATTTGCCCTGTTTTTTGAAATTCTTCCCATTCTGCTTTTCCAAACTTCAGAATTTCATCTCTCCAACGACACAGTAGTCTAGGCTGACCATATGTCCTCGATTCGAGGACAGTCCCAGAATCTCGAGGACAAAACTACCTTCGTCCCCAAAAAATTACAACACATTTGGGGACGCCAGTTATAAAGTTATTAATGTTTTATTATATTAATTTATTATATGTATAATAAATAAGCTGAAATAAGTTCTTTTCGGTGCATTATACATAAAAATTACTAAAATTTTACAATTTAAGGTGATTTAATTATTATTTTTATTTTTTTGTCCTCGAAATTCGAGGACGCCGCCATCTTTGTCCCCAAATTCAGTGAAAAAAATATGGTCACTCTACAGTAGTCTCTTCCTGGGTCTTTTCTCATCACTTGGTATCCAAAATAGGACTTCGGATGTATCATGTATACATATAAATATAAATATATGATACGCATTTTAGACCAGAAAATAATTAGTTTTACTGTGAACAATATCACCGCATATGGTATTTTATACCTTCCGATCCAATGAGGTAGAGAAATATTCATTCGCACTCGCACATTATAAAAGAATCATCTCCCAGGAAAAAAGAAAAAAAAAGTCTTTAATACAAGACACCAGATAAAAGAGGCATTTATGTCTCCATCGTCAGAGGAAACCAATTTATCACGCATAGCTCTCAAAATCCTCAACGTTGAGCTTTCCTTTATTTTCCTTAGGCTAAACGTCGTACGAAGCAAGCGTGAAAGAGAATGAGAAAATAACAACTTTCTCTTTCGAGTTGTTGCCAATAATACATCTTATGTATCCCTATTTTTATCGAGAATTTTTTTCTCTCCTCTCTTACTTTTCTTTTCTGGGATACAAATATTTTCCGTCTTCTGACTACTAAAAAAAAAAAAAAAAAAAAAAAAAAAAAACCTATTGTGGTCATTGCAAAACATTCTTTCTATATATTCCTATACAAACACACGCACTACAGATTATTTAAAATTATTTTCTGTAATGAATGGAGACAATTTTTATCCCAAAGAAGTATTTAACACTAAATGTCAATATAAACTGAATTTTGTGCTCTACAAACGATATCCGAGGACGTGCTTTTTTCTCTTTCTCTCCTTATTCTGAAGGATTTTTTTTTTTTTTTTAATGAAAAAGCTGTGATAAATATCACAGATTTATAAATCAACCATTCCTGTTAAAAGTATTGACCCTAGTGGGGGAAGCAATGTTCCTACATGTATAAAAAAAATTTCCTGATTGGCTGTTGCTATTGTAATGTAAATAATCCTTTTTAATTTCAAACTGATTGTTAAAAACAAGTATCACTGAGCACATTATACGAAATTTTGTCCTACACTGTCACACTAAATATTATGTAAAAACTGGATGACAACATCCCTTTGTTGAACGATTTTCTCCAAATATTTATAGGCATTAATTTGTGTCAAAATGCAACTACATATAAATTTGTATAAAATTCTGTGCATTTGCTCTTGAGCTTGATCTGACATAAAACTTTTGTCACACAGACGGACAGAGAGACGTCATCTAAAAACGATCAAATCGAATTTTGGACCTGTCAAAACTTGTAAATCTATTATTTAAAAAAAAAAAAAGAAAAAGAAAAAAAAAAAACGCAAGTCGAAACTTTTTACGAATCCAATGCTGAATGCTGAAGAAGATGATAAATAAACAAATAGATAATATATTTTATTCAAATATGTTTAAAATTATTTCTATTCCAACTAAAATATTTTGTGGCCATCAGAAGACTTTCTTCCATATTATCCTATACAAATTCACGCAATATCAATTATTTATTAAAAAAAATGTCCATCATAAATGCGGACAATTTTCCTCACAGAGGGTATAATACTACATCTAAAAAATAAATAAACAAACAAATTTAAGAAACTGATAACTTTGTTTCAAATTATCACAGATCTGTAGCTCAATCATTCGTTTTAAATGTATTGAGTTATTTTTAAAGAAACCCATATTTCAAATTTTCATCCCCAGGGGGCGAAAAGATGCCTCAACATATTCAAATAAAATTTTTCTCGTTGACTATTACTGATATAGATAAATAAATAAATGTGCATACATATATATACCGGGTGTCCCATAAATCTGTAGACATTTTAAAAATTCATAAAATTTGAAGGAATTGATAGAATTGAACGCGGTTTGCAAAAAAAAAAAAAAAAAAAAAAAAATATATATATATATATATATATATATATATTTTGGGGGGGGGGATAGCGATTAGAACAGCTTATTTTTTATTTTGCCTCCTACTTGTGTATATATGAAGTTTTAATTGCGATGCTGACTTGGTGGATAAAGCATTATTTATGAAGATGTTTTCCTTCGGGTAAAAACCGCCGACTGAAACTGCAGTTAGCAGTGTTATAACTCGCTTGCAAACTGTAATTTGCGGTGACAACGGACACATGGAATAGTATTTATATGCCTGTAAACATTTGCATGAGCATAAGTACAGTTGTTTTTTTTCCCTAAAAATGTGTGATCTGGTCACGCACAGCGCCCTCTATCGACAAATAGCTTAATTATTATTTTTTCTTTTCCAAAAAAAATCCTCCTTCACGAGAATGAATTTTTCGCAAAACGCGTTCAATTCTATCAATTCCTTCAATAGTTACGAACTTTTAAAATGTCTGCAAACTTATGCGACACACTGTATATATATATAATGAAAAGTAAAAAAAAAAAAAAAAAAAAAAAAATCATTCTCATTGTATATATTTATGCGAAATTTTATCCTACAGTGCCATATTTAAAATTATGAAAAAACGGGATGACACAGCCAAATTGTGAGATAATTATTGATGATCAAATGTAATCAGCGCCATTCAAGGTCCAATTAAATACCAGGTTTGGTTGAATATCGTTAATTAGTTCGTGAAGTACAGCATATGCAAAGTTTTTGATAAACACAGACAGACGGGCAGACACTTTGTAAAAATGGTCAAATAGTGTTCAAGACATCTCAAATCGTATAAATCGATCGAAGACCGGAGGTCGAAAATTTTCACGAATCCAATACTTTCATCTATGCATATATACATGAAAGTAAAAATATAATATCAACCCTCATATGCAGTCACTAGTTAAAAAAAAAAAAAAACATTGTAAACTTAGAAAAACAAATAGAATTACTAAATTCGTCTCTGAGAATTTAGAGCATTGAAAACATAGTGCAGAAGTTGAAAACACGTGTGTTTGTTCAGTTCCGGGGCCTTTAAACTGTGACTCTTTCAACAGGAAATTAAAGAGTTTGAGAGGATGTAATATTTTGTACATTTGTTTTTAGAACAGTTTTAGTCAATCTTCTGCCATCAAATAAAAGCTAAGATGAAGAGTTCTCAGTTTCATCTAGTCAACTATGCAATGCGAAATTATGAGACTCATGATAAAACAAACATAACAAAGCCAATGATTGCTCGACAGAAAATCTTTAAAATGATGCAAACATTTTTCGAACACGAATTTCTGAAATATCAGAATTTGATTTTTATCAAGTTAGTCCGATTGTTTACAATACTAGCATACATATATCTGTACTGATAAGTATAAAGGATTTAAGTCCAAAAATGTCGATTTTGAGTTAAGTACGAGGGCTATTTTTTTTCAACCTCCGATAGGCTATAAAAGAAAAACGGGTAAATATAAAAACATGATTTTATAGCCAAAAGTAATGTAGATTAAAGGTTACTTCTCTACATAATCACCTTGATGATTGAGGCATTTGTCATATCTGTGAACAAGCTTTGAAATACCCTCTTCATAAAATGTTGCCGCCAGTGACTTCAAGTGAGTTATGACGGTTTCTTTAAGCTCCAAGCCAGTTTGGAAGCGTTGCCCTCCAAGCCACTTCTTTAGTTTCGTGAAAAGATTAAATCACTGGGCGCTAGGTCGGGACTATATGGTGGGTGTTCGAAAATGTCCCATTTATCGTCTGTAGCGACAGACTTGCGCCCTTGACCTCCTTCATCATGCACATCAGTTCGGCCATCTTTAAATTTTCGACATCATTCACTCATAAAGGTGTCTCCATACACTCGACTCATTCTTCGATAAATTTCCGCTGCATTATTCCCTTCTGCCTGCAAGAAACGAATAATACTTCGCAATTCATACTTGGCGGGAGAATCAATAAAGACAGCCATGTTTACCTGACTGCAGCTGAAAACGAATTAGCGTGTTGCACTCGACTCGACAGTGACAGAGCGTGTAGAAGAGGAGATGCGCTGTCACATGCTGCGCACGCCAGTCACCTGCCGCATATCTGGCCTTCATACCGTGCGATCGGAGGTTGAAAAAAAAAACAGCCCTCGTACATAGTCAGACCCCAAAAAAAATTCTCTATCGATTGGTATATAAAGGATTTAAATCCATGTCATTTAGTCTTTGAGAAAATCCATTGCTAAAAAAAGATTCAAGTCAGAAATTTAGCATTAATCTTTAGTATAAAATATTTAATTCAATTTTTTTCCCTTTATTAAATGATGGTTGACAATCACTGAATGGTATAAAGGGTATAAATCAACCTAATCCCTTTTTCCTAATCGATTCTTCTGATTAGTTTTTAGTTAGTTAAACTTTATTTTTCGTCTCCTGAAAAATCAAGATTATGGACTTAAATCCTTTATACTTATCAGTACAGATATAAGCAAAACACTTCCAAACTAAGATCTTCTATATTCAAATAGAAAAAATAATCAATATTTATATATTACAAATCTACAAATAAAGACTTTATTATTATCATTATTATTTACACTTTCAAGTCTCCAAAATGAGAAATAAATAAATTAATTAAAATCTTTTTTACAGAAAGTTTACAATCTTTATATAAATTAAGGTCATGTACACGTACAGTCGGCAGAAAAATTATTGAAACACTAGCAATATTTCGTATTTAAATGGTGTGCACCTAATACTGTTTTGTTAAATAAATATTTGTCGAGTCATGATCTTAGTCTTCTTGCTGTTTAAAAAAAAAGAAAGTTGATGATAAAAATTAGCGATCAAACTAAAGAAACAAAAAAAAAAGTGTATGTGTGCTTCAATAATTTTGCTGCCGACTGTATGTGGGTCTTACATCTTCTCCCAAACCCCTGAACCGATTTCAATCAAACTTAAATGATGCTGCTTATTACCAGGGTTAAAGCACTCTGGGCGTTTGACATCTCTAGCGCATGCTCAGTGGGAAGAAGTGAGGGTAAACCCTCTCGAAAATCACGTCTTTGTAAGATTTCTATATTAATAATGCAGCTACAGTGCGTTGCATGAATATAAACGCACCTTTTTCAATAACCAGAAACAGAATTTTTTAATTTTTAAAAGAAGGAATGGGACTTACACTTACTGCATATGACTAACATCTGAATAAGTTGCTTTGAGCACGTATGTTTAGGCTCATGCAAGCTTATGTAAATGAGTGTTTAAGCATTTTCTTATTTTTCACTGTTTTTCGTTTGTTGCGCGAAATTAAACGCACTCTGTATTTTGCGTTTAAAATTTAACAGAGCGACCGGAATTAAATTAAAACACAGATAGTCGTGTTGCTAAAGTTCTCTAAAAACCGTTTTAATGCTTGAGTGCAAAATTTACGGAGTTTGTTCCGGATGGCAAGAGGGAAAACTTTGGCAGTAGACGAGAGGGTAAAAAACGACTTTATGCGTGGTAAAGGCTTTAGCAATCATGAAATTGGACGCCGAATCGGAAGAAAGGAGAGTGTTATGCGAAATTATGTAAAAAAAAGAAGCAAATTGTGGGGGGAAACGTATAAGAAGCGAACAGGGAAGCTCATCAGTTACGACAAACGTTAAAAATGCAACGCTGCAAAGAATAATAATATTTCCTGTGCGAAGATAAAGGCTCAATACAAGCTAGGTGTTCATCGGACAACAATATGGAGAACTGTCAAAGCTGCAACATTCATTAAATTTGAGAAAATGAAGACGAAACCACCCCTCACTCAAAAGCACAAAGATATGCGATTGGAATGGACAAGAAAATGGATTCTAGATCGACTAAATTGTTAAAAGGTCATCTTCTCAGATGAAAAAGTGTTTATTCTCGATGACCCGGACGGATTTCATAGCAACTGGCACGATTTGAGAAACGAAGAAATGTACTGTTCAAAACGTCAATCTGGAGGTAGGTATGTCATGGTGTGGGCAGCCATGTTTTAAAGGGACTTTCGAATTTGAGTTCCTGCAGAACACTATGAACTCTGTAGATTATGTCCAGATGCTCACAAGGAATCTCCGCCGTCAAGCAGCAAAGAAAGCTGGAAGAAATTATATTTTTCAGCAAGATTGTGCATCTGTACATACAGCACATACCGTGAAAACATGGTTCCGTCACAATAAAATTAAAGTTCTGGATTGGCCCGCAAAACGCCCCGGTTTAAACATAATGGAGAACGTATGAGGTATTCTGGTTCGCTGTGTTTACATAAACAGAAGGCAGTTTAACACGAAATATGAACTAAAATCGGTCATTCTATTAGCTCTGAAGACAATCAGCTTGGATGACCTCATGCCACTATATCAATCAATGCCAAAGCGTTTACTGGCTGTTCTAGAAGCCCATGGTGACTTTACAAAGTATTAGATACAGTATTTGTTACTCAGTTATTTATTTTTTACATTTGCGTTTAAATTCATGCAACATGTATTTTTGTCGTAAATTCGATAAAATTATTTTCTAAAAAATCATATTGGTCTTTCATTGTTTTGACTCGTATTTTCATTTCTTGAATCATACACATGCAGTTTGCATCAAGTGTCACCTATTTATATTTTTTATTACACTTCTATACCATTCTAATTCTTAAAGCTAATGTGCGTTTATATTCATGCAACGCACTGTAGAAACTTCAAATTTTATGTGTACAGTCGGCAGCAAAATTATTGAAGCACACATCCACATTTTTCATATATTTAGTTTCCTCGCTAATTTTTATCATCAATTTACTTTTTTATAAACAGTTTAAAACTAACAAGGAGAGGTCACGACATGAAAAATTCAGATCAGGACGAAATTGCGCAGGATTGTTGTATACTATGAAAGTGACAACATATTAAAGCAGTAGCACCCACTAGTCACAGAATTTCGAGAAAAAGGCGTTTAAAGTTTCAGTAATCTTTAAATACATGTTATTTCGCAAACAGCGACCCAGTGGCGTGAGCGTAAAGCACTACGCTGCTACCCAGACGACTAGGGTTCAAGGCTACCTACGGGACCTTTTTTTTTCTTCTTTAATTTTTTATGTAATCTAAACTTTATATTTATTTTTACTTTATTTTAAAATTTTAATAAAATATTATTAATTTTCTTAAATATAAAATAAATAAATTTTTCTATTTTTAATATTTATAACTTAAAAATACAATAAATTTCTATAACTTAAAAAATAAATTTTAGTTTTACAAAACCCTATATAACAAATATAAAGAAAAACAGACAAAAAATTTAAATAATTAAAAATTAAGCAAGCTGTAAAACAAAGTGCAAAATAGTTAACAGGTGTACTTGGTTTGAGCTTCCTCATTTGGTTTTAATGTGTATAAATTACGTAAACACTTTTACGTTAACACTTTTACTCCACTAGGGCACTAACTCGCTTATGAAATAACTTGTATTTAAAGATTACGGAAACTTTAAACGCTTTTTTCTCGAAATTCTGTGGCTAGTGGGTGCTACTGCTTTAATATGTTGTTACCTTCATAGTATACTACAATCCTGTGGAATTTCGTCCTGATCTCAATTTTCCATGTCGTGATCTCTCCTTGTAAGATCATGACTCGACAAATATTTACTTAACAAAACAGTATAAGGTGCCCAACATTTAAGTAGAAATTATTGCTACTGCTTCAATAATTTTGTTGCCGACTGTAGACTACTTCAAATGCATGCATTCTCCTTAAATTAAGTATTCTTCCCTTTTTAAAAATTCGAAATTAAAAAAAGGTGAAATGATTAAAAAAATTTCTAAAACTGCACTTTCGTCAAAATTTCATGCATGCAAATTAAAATTTTTACTGTGGATGCGTCAAAATGTAGTGTCTTAATATTATGGAAATCAAAATAATTTTTATGTCATGTTAGAATGACGTCACTTTCAGAAAATCTCCCAGCTAAGGCTCCCATATATACGAGCTGGCGCATCAGGCATTTTGTTGCCTTAGGGTTGCCACATGTACCCAGCGCGTTTCTCTAATAAACAAACGACAAACATTTTTTTTTTTTTTTTTTAATCGTCTTACGTTACTTTAGAGTAACTTGTTTTATTATATTTCATAATTTTAGCTAAGTAAACTATGATATGGAAGTTTGTTTAGCGATAAACTGCTATAATCATTCAAGAAGTGAATATAAAGTGTTCACAGACCTTCTATTACTGTGTATTTGAATTTTGGCGACATTTTGTAAAAGAAATAGAAACCGCCTTAACAACACATCTTACCCCAGTACATCCATAGGATAATCTCAGAATAAAATGACATCCTGAGAATGTACTGTGAAAAAAATGTGAAAATATTGTTGCTTATTGCTCTTATCTTGACCGGATTAGCTTCAGATCAAGATTTCTTAAAATCATTAGGGAAGCGATAAGGACGCCAAGCGGGAATGCTGTCCTCTTCGGAGGCAAAAAAATGGCGGTGATGCGTCGGCCTATTATTTTATTTAGGGGCTCTACTCGAAGCGTCTTTGAAAATGGCGTCATTTCTTGAAAGTCATTCGATGGGAAATGTGTATTTCTGTTAAGCTTTACTATGATTGTGTGGGGACTTTTATTTACAAGCAATGGAATAAGTAGTAGAAAATAGTAATCTTGGCTGAAAATTATAATATCAGAAAGTTTTTGCGTGTTAACTAAAAATAATTTGTTCGTCTGCATTAAAAAAAAAAAATATCTTTTCTTAGAACACTTTTTTTTTTTTTTTTTTTTTTTTTTTTGGGGGGGGGTGTGCTCTTTTATGGATGTTTTACAGACATGAATTGTTTTTGAAATAATTTACTTGTAGAAAACGATAACTGATCGCATTTTCAAAGGCTTATTAAAAAATATCAGAATTAGAAAATTGAGACTTATTATTATTAAAATGATTCATTTAAGTATAGTGACCAGCCAAGCGGGCAAAACCAGCTAGTGAATAAATAAATGCTAACAACATAATAGGCAATATCACACTTCAAAACTACACTCAATTTGCTACATTTGGTCCTCAATATTTTTTAATTCAATGAAAAATTAAACGTGTTATTTATTTACTTTTATTTTTAATTTATTTTATTTTTTAGGTTTAAAATTCGTAAGAAAATAACCCAAGCAATATTATATAAAAACAAATTATGAGAAATAATGAATGTACAAAATTAGAAACAACAACAATACATTACAGATCTATTCGATTTTCTTCATAAATCCTTTTATAATATTAGTATTTTAAATACAGAAAATAAACTTAGTTCTAATAATTATACAGATATTAAAAATTAAATTGTTTGAAATAAGTTAAAAACACCCTTCTTTTTAGAAAGAAATTAACTACTGAAACACACAGAAAATTAATACGGTAACAGGCAAACAAACATTTTAAAGAGAAAATGTTTTGTATTATAATTTTTCCAAAAGAAAAAAAAAAAAAAATGGCTTTTACTGACGTGGAGCAAAAATAATTATCAAGAAGTTATTAGCTGTTTAAAAAAAAAAAAAAAAAAAAAAAAAAAAAAAGAAAAAAAATAGTTGGAAAAGTGAACAAGTGACGTACTATAGACCAAATCATTATATTTTTCTCGTCCTATCTACATAATGCATTTAGAAAATACATTCCTATACTCAAAAATATTCCATAATCCATATATTTAACATATATATATGGAGGAATCTGCACAGATTCATACTTCTCACAGCAGAAAAAGTAACCTTTGTTTCCTTTTCATATAGGAAGAACTAGAAAAAATACATGAAAAAAATTACTGCACGACTGCTTTTCGATATTTCTTCAAGAAAGTAAAAATTTATCAATACAGCAACTGATTCTGCAGAAATTCCATAGGATAAAAATATCCTCAAACGAACAGATAAAGTTCAAAATGGAACTATGAAAAAATAGTATGGCAGGATAGAGACCATTTTATTTTATAAACCTTATCAATATTTACACTCTCATGCACCGGAGATGAGAAATTCCGATCTGAAAAATCGTCTGCACAATATCAAAGAGAGAAAAGCACCCGAGTTACTTCCGTTATTTACATGCGACGACATACTTATGTACGAGAAAAGAAAAAAGAAAGAGAAGTGATTCATTACAAAAAAAAACTTTCTTACGTTGATAAATAGATAATTTGTATGCAAGCACCATAAATTAAGAAATCGCACAGCAATTGTTTCGGGTCTAAAAATTAAGCACGACCCTTTATCAGGCGAAAAGTACCAGTGCATAAATTTTAATACTTTGTATATCAAAATATTACCAGTTTCAACAAAGGTTAAATTTGCCTATTTATATTTTAGACGACTGGTTACATTCGCATCACAATGTTTGCAGATAATATTTATATTTGAAATCTCCTTATATTCAAATATTAAAATGTGATTTACCAATGTATAAAAGCCTTAAAGAGCCATTCCTTAAGCCGAGAAGTTCTGCTCAGTGTTTCGGTGCAATTTTCTGTGCTACTATATGATGTTATACACAAAATATTACGCTTTCTCTAATTTATTACAGCATTTTTAACCTTTAAATGTCCAAAGTATCAAATTTGACTGGACCTCTAAATCGAATTGTACACTTGCAATTGTTTTTTTTTTTTTTTTTTTTAAATAATTGGCTGTCTATATGTTAGTTACTATTGCATATAATTTTCTTTTGAACAAAAGTTTAAAAAATAAACGTCAGCTGTCAAAATTGTTCAAATAATATCTCTTAAATGCCGTGTGTTGTCTTTCGGCAACATACCCAATTTTGCCTTCTAAAATACTACAGTCGCAGTCGTCCGTACTTAATCGGGTTACGGATAATCGAATACCCCGCTTATAAGAATATAAAGTTATAGAACCAATTTTTTTCCCATAGAAGTAATGTTAAATTTCCTCGTTCAAAGAAATATTTTTTACAATACCACCCCACTTAATCGTATAAACACTCAAAGTTTCTTAAATAAAATTCCTCTATTTATGGGCAGATTTTTCGTCTCATTCTCAAAAAGAAAAAAAAAAATCCGTTCTTCTTTTTAAAACCTTACATAACTAAACATTCCTGCCGAGGCGATAAATATTGTTTTGCAAAAACCAAATTTATAAAATCAGCAACTGATGATGAAATTAGAAATTGAAATAACAAATACAAATGATCTCCATGAATTAGAAATCAGGAATTATGAAAGTTTTGAGCTTTGAAACAGAACTTTATGAACTCATAGACGTAGATAAAGATGGAGAAACAGAAAAAGATGGAGAGTTTAATCTTTCAATAAAATCTTTAAATGGAAGTAATAAAGAAGAGCAAGCATACATTTTCTCCAACGATAAATGAAGTTGCGAAATCCTTTAATATTATTCATCATCATTTTGAGTCTCATAGAAGCGATTATAATCTATTTATGTGCTTTTGAAAAAGAAATCGAAAAATGTTTAGTTAAGCCTATGTCTATATTACTCAATCATAACAAAGTATTTTTCCCACGATTTATTTAAGAAAGGAATGCCAAAAAAACTAGTATGTTCTGGCCACCACATGACTTTCTTCTATATTTTCCTATGCAAATTCACTCAGTAAAAATAATTTATTAAAATTATTATTTAAAAAAATTATCTTCCATAATAATGCAGACACTTTCCATATTAGAGAAGTAGTATAACTCTAAACCCTAATAACACACATATCCATAGTACATCCTCTCCTCAGCATGTATTTGGGATGTCATTTATCCATAGGATGCCATTTTATCCATCGGGTGGAGAAAGTGTGCTGTTAGGGAATATTAAAAAAAAGGTCAATTTTACTCTCAATATTATATTTATTTATTTATTTATTTATTTTTATTTTTTTATTTATTTTTTTATTTATTTTTATTTTATTTTATTTTTTTTTTTTTTTTTTGTTAAAAATGAAAGAAAAAAATTATAACTTTATTTTAAATTATCGCAGATTGATGGTTCAAACATTCATTTTAAAGGTATCGGCGAGCTCTTTTGAAAGAAACCCATCATGAAAATTTACTTCCCCCCAGGGGGGAGGCGAGGCTCCTACATAAACAATTTTTTTTACGCAGTTGACTATCTCTATTACAAATAATTCTTTAAAATTTCATAATGTTTATTAAAAAATAATTCTCTTTATGCACATCTATACAAAATTTTATCCTATACCACCATGTTAAAAATTTAGAAAAAGCGGGATGGCAACGCAAGCTGTTGGACAATTTTTACCAAAAGCTGGTAGGCATTAATTTATGTCAATGTGTAACTACGTACCAATTTCTATGAAATTCTGTACAGTAGTACCTGAGATACAGTTGCCACAAAAGTTTGTTACACACACACACACAGAGGCAGACAGACATTTTCTAAAAGTGGTCAAATCGTGGTCTACTTCTACAGCTCTCAAAATGTGTAAATCCATCAAAAACCCGACGTCGAAAATTTTTAAGAATCCCATACTTTCTTCTATTGAATATAGAAGAAAGTAAAAATTTTAAATTGATTTTTAAAAAAATCAGGTATTTAAGGGTTAAAAATATATATAATATTTATATGCCTTATTTTGTCCACATATTTTACATATTTCTTTCTAACTATCATAAAATTGCATAGTTCGCAAAGAGATTAAGTTATGCAATTGAAAAATACTATTTCTTGTTAACAAAATTCAAAAATAGTTGTTAAAGAAGCTGCTACAGACCGTTGTAAACCAATGAGAATACAGGATAACACGATTTTAATCTCTGTTTATAATAATTGTAGGAAAAAGGCAAAAGCATATTGATACAGGAAACTTTCAAAGCATCACGTTCAGTGGATAAAAATAACCCGAAGAGAACAGATAAGTTTAGAAATGATGCGTAGGAAAACTCGTATGGTTGAACAGAAGCTAATTTATTTCGTAAGGTTTATCAAATTTTGCATTCTCATTCGCTGAAATGAGAATAGCCAATCTGAAAAGTTGTCTGCATAGTACGGATGTTGTTTCTGGAACACCATCTCAGTGATTAACATTATTTTAATATTTTTTAATCATTATTCTATTTTTTATAAACTTTTTTTTTTTACTTTCTCTCACCCATAAAGTACAGAAAGTATTGTTTTCGGGTCAAATTTTTGAACGTGAGTTTTTATTATATTTACACGTTTTGAGGTTCCCTGAATCCGAAAATCATGTGTTTAGCGGTTGGTTTGTCTGTGTGTTTGTCTGTTATGAGCATATCTCAAAAACAAATAATAGCAGAAAGTTCAAACTTGGTATTCTAAATGTGTATCATTTAGGGATGCTACACTAAACTTTTCATTGATCTCAAGCAAATGGTTCGTGTACAGGGGCACCCAAGAGAATTCAAATACATTACGTCTACATGGTAAATTGCATGTAAGTAGAGTTTAACATCTATAGACTGCACTAAACCTAGTGAAACGAATTCATATTTTTTATATGCGTAAAAACATGTTTCAGGTAGAATATGGTATGGAAATCATTCACTGTTTGTTTACAGGACTACATAAAAGAACTAGATTACAGTGCGACAATACTTGAAAATTGATGGAAGTGTACTTTCAGGTTGTGCCGTGTGTTATTAATATAGGATTATACTTATGTGCACCATGTGTTTTGTACATAACTTTCAGAAGATATATAAATCTGCCAGTATTTAAGTCATAACAATCTTTTCTAATATTAATGGAAGTGCTTAACTATAATATTTCACCATGTCCAGGAAAACTGCTCAGGAATATAAATTAATGTCTCATGGCCATACGGTAAATAATGTATTTTTTTAAAGTTAAATATTCATAACTTGGTTTTTTCTATATTTACACGTTTTAAGTCTTCCTGAATAACAAAGTCAAGTTTTTAACGTTCGATCTTTGTCTGTGTCTGTTAGAGTAAATTAAAAATAAATAATTTCAGGAGATCCAAATGTTGTATTTTGAAGTCAGTACGTTTGTTACTAGAAAAGTTTGATCAAGACTGATAAATTCCAAACAATATTGCGTATGAATGTTCTCTGAATAATTTTAAATGAACTTTTGAATTTAATAACAGATTTGAATTTTATATAAATAGGGGTATAGTAATGAAACGAGGGGTTGAGGGGGCGGTAGCCCCCCTCATACAGAACTAATTATCATATACAACTCTTTCGAAGCCTAATTTGAATTGTTTTAACATAGGTTTGCATAATAGTTCTCTTTGTCTTACCCTTTAATCTCCAATCTGTATTTATAGTATTAAATTTCAGGGTAAAAGAGAAAGTCGTGTGAGTGACACACCAGATTCTTTTTTTTTTTTTTTTCATTGTTGTAGCAACCCACATTCATACAAAAAAAAAAAAAAAAAAAAAAAAAGACTTCATTGTATAAGGATTATTATTATGATATCATCTTGCAGTAATTAAAAATAATTAAAATTTTCAATATGGAATGTTGTCTTCATAATACCAATTATGTTTGTGGAAAGTCATCGCTTTGATTAACATTTTAACATATTATTTTTATTAGTAGTAGTACGACAGGACTATTTCTTTCAGACAGCGATTTCGCGTTGTTACCATTTTGTGGTGTTCCACTTCGAATTTTCCAAGATACCTGCCAATATCCAATTTTATCATTTAATTTCTTAATATATCTTAAAATATTTTGTCAAATCAGTAGAAACTTTTACATTTTTCAAAACTTACTGTTTAGCTAGAGATTCTTCTTTAATTGTATCTAGAAACCAATTACTGATCCGAGACCATCAATATTCATAAATAGGATGGCTGCTGAATATTTATTGGCAATATTTTCTGAATATCATTGATGATGGTTTCTGGATATTGTTGGCGATATCTTCTGAATATATATTAAAGAGGGCTTCTGTATATTTGTTGGCAATATCTTTTAAATATATATCAATGCTCGTTTCTGAATATTTGTGGGTGATATCTTCTAAACATATATTGATGCTGGCTTCTCTTCTGAATATTTGTTGGTGATATCTTCTAAATGTACACTGATGATGGCTTCTATAAATTTGTTGGCGATATCTTCTAAATATATACAGACGAGGGCTTCTGTAGATTTGTTCGTGATATCTTCTGAATATATATTGACGATGGCTTCTATGTGTGGACGACATATTTCTGAATATGTATTGGTTATGGCTTCTGAATATTTGTTGGCGATAACTTCAAGATATGTATAGATTATGGTTTCTGAATAATTGTTGACGAGACCTTTAGGATATGTATGGATTATGGCTTCAGAATATTTGTTGGTTTTTTCATCTGGATATGTACTGATATTGGTTTCTGAATAAATGGCTATATCTTATTATATATGTCGGTGATGTCTTCTGAATAGTTGATGAAGACCTCTAAAAGTCTATCAGAAAAAAAAAAAAAAAAAAAAAACTTTTGTGTGTGTGTGTGTGTGTGTGTGTGTGTGTGTGTGTGTGTGTGTGTGTGTGTGTGTGTGTGTGTGTGTGTGTGTACAGTTAGTTATGAAATTGTAATATACAATTTAGTCCTGTAGTACTAAATTAAATTCTTTCAAAAAGAGATTTTTTTTTTTTTTTTTTTTTTTTTAATGCGGATAATATGTAAAAATGGATTAATAGGACAGTTGGGAGTGGTTCAAACATGTACTCAACCAAAAATAATAGTACAATTCAATAATCTAAATTATTCGTATTTATATTTTACACACACACACACACACTTTTTTTTTTTTTTTTTTGTCAGCATCCAATGTTCGTATAACACTTAATTCATTATCATTGTTTAATTCAACCGCGTTTTAATTGTTGACGGTTTAATTGAACTCACTGATGTACAATTTTATTTTGCAGTTGATTCAAAGTTTTAAATTTAGTTCTTAAATAACTTCCTGTATAAAAAAAAAGTGCAGAAAGCTTTAAATTCAAACTATGTTTAAAAAAAAAAAAATACGCTATAATACTATAATTTACTATAAATTCAAAGAATGAATTATCAAAATGTATGAATATACATCATTAATCATACTTATTTGTATATATATATATGTGTGTGTGTGTGTGTGTGTGTGTAAATTGCTTTAAATTTACGCTTATTTATATGTACTGATTTTATTCCGAATCCCTCCTCCATTTCTAACGGCATTTCCCGCGCAAAGAACGGATACAACAGCTAGTTTTTAATATGGAAATCAGTGTACATAATTCCAATGATATCTGAGGAAAGCCATCTCAGTACTTTAATTTCAAAATACTTTTTCTTTTCTGTTAATACATTTGTTTAAATATATATATATCACCTTTTTAATATTGTTATAAGCTTTTAAAGATTAGTAACGATCAATGAATGCATTCAATTAATGTAATTCAGTAGCACCTAAATCGATTAATCGTTTCTATACTTTTAATCTTTTCTTTTTACTAATGTTCGTTTGGCAACCTGTTTATTTCTACTATCTCCGTATGTATCGTTTAACATGTGGATTGCTTAAAATACTTATTCCTTGGTTTTGGTTTGTGTTATTGTTTAATTTAATTTCCTTTTTTATTTTGTTTTGTTGCAAGATAGAGACTTGAGCTGTATAATTGTTTGAATTAGCTATACAGTTTTCCGAAATCTTGCATCAGCATTTAAAATTCCAATTTTCAATTCATGAATTCCTTTTTTTTTTTTTTTAACGGAGCTCTTTGGTAATTTTATCCTTTTTCTTTTCTCTAAGATGTTGATTATTATTATTAATTCAAAGTTTTTGCAAATTATCTCATCGTTAGGTTTATGTGTTATGTTAGTGTCATTTCTCTTCTGCGTAAGTACCTTAATATGTTTTTACTAATCATTGGTACTCAAATTAAATTAATACCGTGACAATTTTTATTCGAAATAAATCTCAATTAAAATTTTATTTTATGTTGGTATCTTCATCTATCTTCTGTCTGCTGAGTGTTACAATGGTAATAAATTTTTCAAATTATATATATATATATTGAA
>OZ005660.1:6999133-7210138 GCA_963930645.1 Salticus scenicus | reverse complement strand
ATTCTAAAGATTAATTTTAGTTGAGGTTTTAGAAAGGCGAAGGGCCTTTTTTCAATAATTTCTCTTATGACAACATCTCAATTGTTTTCTCTGCTTATTTTCATTTAAGAGCAGATAATATCTAATCTCATTCATAGTCAAAGTGTATGTTATTTTATAGGAAAATTTGTGTCTACAATTACTCATTAGCTAACGTATTATATATTTATTTTTTTTAAATCTTTCTTCATATTCAGAAAATTCACAATTGTTAAATTAGTATTTATTTTTTAAATTTTTAATATTTCACTTTTAAAGTTTAAAAAAAAAAAAAAAAAAAAATCACTAAGTGCATTTTTTGATTTTTTTAGCAAGGTAAAATGTTAAAAATGTGAAAACAGAATTTTAAAAAAATTACATTATTATATTAACAATTATTCACGAAAAAAAATTTTCCCCATAGAATAACATGGGTTTTGGCTGCTGGTGAGATTATGTATTGTTTGTTTTTAATAAGACTTGATACCACTGATGTAGTTTTCATATAATATTCCATTTAATATTTATAAATTGAAGTATATTAGGTTTGTTCAATAAAATATATATTCAGGCAACAATTATGGTTTTTTATTCATTTTTTATAGACTTGAAATCTTTTAATGGTTTTTGTCAGTTTGCATTTTTTCATAAGTTCATGATTTTCAAAATGTTAAAACTTCTATAAATATTTAAAAATAGTTGATAATTTTTGGATGTTTATAAGAACTTACTTAAAAGAATTAGGTTTTATTAAACATCCTGAAAAAGTAGTCTTTTCTTAAATATATGTAGATGTTTAGAAAGTCTTTATTTATCAACCTTAATTAATTTAGAAAATTTGGAGTGGAAGGATGATTTTTATACCAACTATGTGAAAAATACCAGAGCTAAATATGTAGATGTTTTAGCATTTTGAAGATCATGATTCCTTTAAAAAAAAGAAATATGAAAACTGAGACTATGCAATTTTGACGATTTCAGATCTGTAAAAAATAGATCAAAATCCATAATAATTGTTCCTTGAATACGTATTTTATTTAACAAACTTAATATAGTTCAATTTATAAACAAATTTCCCCATAGAATAACATAGGCTTTGGCTGTCGGTGAGATTAGATATTGTCTTTTGTTAAAGTAGCTTAGCACCATTAAAGTAGTTTTCATAAAAAAAAAAAAAATTAAAACTTATTTTTCCATATAATATTTTTAAAATAAATTGAACTATATTTTGTTTGTTCCATAAAATATACATTTAGTCAATAATTATTGTGGTTTTATATGTATATATATATTTTACAGATTTGAAATTTTTTAATTGCATTTTTTCATAAATTTGTGATCTACAAAATGCTGAAACTTCTACAAATATTTAAGAAAGACTTAATATTTTTTTTTTTATGTTTATATGAAACTACTTAAAAGAATTATCAGGGATGAATTTTGCAATATCTTTAAAAACAAACCATATTAAAAATAAATATTTACCCCCCCCCCCTCAAAAAAAAAAAAAAAAAAAAATGTTATTACATGAGCATGCATTATTATTATTTTTTTTTTTTTCTTTCTTTAAAACTAATTAATAAATTTCAAAATCCATCCCAAATTCTTTTTAGTAGGTTGTATTAATCATAAAAAAAAAAAAAAAAAAAAAAAAAATGCATATTTTCTTAAATATCTGTGCAGGTTTTAGCAATTTGAAGATCATGAATTCCTTAAAAAAAAAAAAAAAAAAAAAGGAAAACTAATAATTCGAAATTTGAGGATTTCAGATCTGTAAAAAATGTATAAAAAATTATTGTTCCTTAAATATGTTTCATTGAACAAATCTAATATAGTTAAACTTAAAAATATTAAATGGAAATGTAAGCTTTTATATGAAGCCTACTTTAATGGTGCCAGGTCCTTATAATATTTTTTTAAATACTTTTTTTGGATTTTGTCAACAATGGCTGCCAAGAAAAAAAAAAAAAAAAAAAAAAAAGTGGTTAAAAATGGCAGCTGAAATCAGTGGTCAACAATGGCTGCCAAGAAAAAAAAAAAAAAAAAAAAAAAAAAAAAGTGGTTAAAAATGGCAGCTGAAATCAGTGGTCAACAATGGCTGCCAAGAGAGAGAAGGAAAAAAAAAAAAAAAAAAAAAAAACAAGTGGTAAAAAATGGCAGCTCAAATAAGTGGTTAACAATGGCTGCCTTTTAAGACACTTCACGTGTCTTAAATTCAGTTACGTTCCCGTCTTAATTTAAGACGCTTCACGTGTCTTAAAATTTAAGACGCGAATTCGTGTCTGAAAATAATGACACCCATTTCAGACGCTTATGTGTCTGAATTTAAGACACATGAATTTGCAGTGTACATATATATATAGAAAACCCTTTCAAACATTGCAAAATGAAGAACTATAAAAAATGAATGAAGTTGTCAAAAATAATAATAATAATAAGCAACCCGATATTGAAGCATACAAATTCACTACTTTTCCAAGGGCATTGAATTTACAATGTTGAAACAATTCAGGTGCATATATAAGCTAAAGCAAAAGAAAGGAGAATCATTTCATTACTTTCTTCTATATATATATAAGAAGAAAGTATTGCATTCGTGAAATTTTTCGAACTCCAGTTTTTGATGGATTTACACGTTTTGAGACTTCTTGAACACGATGTGACTGTTTTTAGGAAATGTCTGTCTGTGTGTATGTATCACAAATTTTGTGGGCGCTGTATTTCACGAACCAATAACAAAATTTAACCAAATTTGGCGTTTAGTTGGACCCTGACATAAACTGGTGCTGATTAGATTTGGGAATTAGTCGCTCAACAGCTGGTACTATAATCCCATTATTGCTAAACTTTTATTATGGCAGAGTATAATTTAATAAGTAATTCGTACTGCATGAATTTGCGTAAAATTATATAGAAGAAAGTCTTGCAGTGGCCACATCGTATTAGTTTTAACAAGCTTTTTTTTTTTTTTTTTACATTCTCGTGCATTGATTTAAACAAATTAAATTTTTTACTACGTATAGTCGTCTGCATATTTCCAATTTTCGTTGTTGAAATAACACAGATGCATATGACATATGAACACATTTCTTGTTTTTTATACTTTTTTACTTTCTCTTACCCATAAGAAAGACAAAGTATTGTTTTGGGGTCAAATTTTCGAACGCGAGATTTTGTTATATTTACACGTTTTGAAGTCCCCTGAATACGAAAATCATGTTTTTAGCAAATGGTCTGTGTGTGTGTCTGTCTGTTATCAGCATATCTCAAGAACAAATAGTAGCAGACATTCCAAACTTGGTATTCTAAATGTGCATCATATATAGATGCTACAGTAAGCTTTTCGTTAAGATCAAGCAAATGGTTCGTGTACAGGGACAATCAAGAGAATTCTAATACATTATGTCTATGGGGGAAATTGAGGGTAAGTAGAGTTTAACGTCTATAGACTACACTAAACCAAATGAAACGAATATATATATATTTTGTAATAGAGATAGTCAACTGGGAAAAAAATTTTTGTGTATGTAGTAGCCTCGCCTCCCCCCCCCTCCCCAGGGGGGGAGAGGCCCCCCTCGAGGGGAGTAAATTTTCATGATGGGTATCGTTCAAAGGAGCTCGCCAATACCTTAAAACGAATGGTTGAACCATCGATCTGCGATAATTTAAAACAAAGTTATCTATTTTTTTTACTTTTAACGAAAAAAAAAAAAACAGAAAAAAAATCTTTTTTTTTTTTTTTTTTTTTAATATTGAGAATAAAATGGACTTCTTTTGAATATTTAGTGTTATACTACTTCTCTAATATGGAAATCGTCTGCATTATCATAAAATATATTTTTTTTAAATAATTTTAATAAATTATTTTTTAAAAACAGAATTATTTTTTTTACCGAATTAAATTTTATATAAATCTAGGTGCATTAATGAAACGGGGGGGGGGGGGGTTGAAGGGGCGGTAGCCCCCCTCACACAGAATTAATTATCATATAAAAATCTTCCGAAGCCTAATTTGAATTGTTTAACATAGGTTTACATAACATCGTTATCTTACCTCTTAATCTCCAACCTGTATTTATAGTATTAAATTTCAGGGTAAGAGAAAGTCGTGTGAGTGACACACCAGATTATTTTTCCCCTATTAAACTAAAAGTAAGAAAAACAAATATATGATATCTAAAGCAAAAAAAAAAAAAAAAATCAGATCTGTTTTTTAAAGAAGAGAAAAAGAAGAAATTTTTCTTTCTTTTCAGATTTTTGGTATGAATCACCCTTAAACATTCAGAGACCATGAAAAATATCGACCGAAGTACGGAGTCACGCAGCTGAATCATGGAAAAAATATATAATCCTCTTTACGCTCTTCAGTTTGACGATATCTTTATCTTGAGTCGAAAAAAATCATTCGGAAACGTAAATTTACTTCTTCGATTCAAATACTTATGTAGATATTACTATAGAGTACCTCTTGTGGGTACTGTGATTTCTTTTTTTGTTTGAAATAATATTTAAATCAAAATAATATTTACTATTTCACACTTAAAATGCATATTAGAGTGGAAAACTTCTTTTGTACAAAAATACCTCTAAGGATAAATAATTTCAGAGGTATGAATATTTTTAAAATTATGTATCGAAAAACACACTTATCTATACCAGGAAATTTTTCAGCCACTTTATTTAATTTTAAATAAATAATTTTAGAAACATATTAGATACTAAGCAGGCTTTGCCCTCACTAAAATTTAAATGCATTTTCAAGAAATTTAAATCACTATTTTTTAATATCACTTTATAAATTAAAACCATTGAAATCGCCCTGAATTTCACTTCGGGTAAACCCGCCTGCGTTGCGTCAGATCTGGGTTTCTACTGCCTGCAGCAACGTCTTTCCCAGACACTTTATTTTGCACATTTATCGAACGACAGGTGGTGCTGTTATTGTTCAAGAATTGCGAATTTAAAGATGGCTGCATCTGAGCTATCAATTATGCATTTTAGTTTTGGTATCATATATGTTTAATCCTTTCTACTATATTACTATTTTTTATGTTAAATATAATAAATTTAAAAGAAAAAAAACCTTTTCAAAGATATTGATTAAATAAATGAAAGATAAATAGTGTAACACAAATGTGACGCTGACGATTGAAACGAAAGAGTAAATTTAAGAAATTGAAACAGAAAAGTAAGGAGAAAATCGAAAAAAATTGACAAAAAAAATTTTTAAATTCGAAAATCGAAAAAATCTCGATGTGTTGCCGCCCTCCTGTAGAGTCCAAGCTACCACTCTACCAAGTTTTGTAGGTCTGCGATCAGTAGTCTGAGTTCCAGAACGCAAATACAGAGCTGCCAACCTAATCCGGCAAATTGTTAGTAACGCCCCTTTTTCTACACCACTTAATTTTTAGAGTAATTCTCTTCAAATATATTTACGATGAATTAAGAAAACAAATACTCTAAAAATATATTGGTGTAGAAAAAGGGGCGGTACAAACAATTTGCCGGATTAGGTTGGCAGCTCTGCAAATAGATACACAGACATACCACAGATTTCTCTTTATTTATATAAGTGAATGTGAATTTGAAGGATTTAAAAAAATAAAAAAATAAAATAAAAAAAAGACAGACAGACAGTCAAATCATAAGATTATCATTTATTATTAAAAGCGTTGGTGTTAGATTTAAGACCAATTGACTATGCGAGGTACCTAAGCCTGGATAATGTGCCCTCCATAAGAGTCTTTTTCCGGGGCATTTTAGCTGTATTCAGGTAAATTTTCTTAAAAAATAAAAAGGAAAAGGAAAGGAAAACTCCGAACGGCGAGTCCGACTTGCGCAACTTGGGATCAAACCCGTCATTTCCCATCTACCAGCTTTGAAAATAGAACCTCTGGGCTAAAATGGATCACCTTCCAAGGACTATGAGATTTATTATTGAATAATTTAAAATAAGTTACTATTAAAAAAAAAAAAAAAATCTTTAATATGTATTGAACTGAAAAGTAAAACGTTTACAAGCCTGAAAGATAAATTGTTACTGAAAATTGCAAAAATATCTTTTATATAGCCACTACTCAAAACGAGTATGTTTCAAAATTTTATCTTTAAAATAATCCGTTTGACTTTATTTTACACTAAATCCTTTAAATTAGATAGTGTAGACCCTTAACAAACATTCAAATAAATTTGTGCATCGAATTTTGTTTTCGTCATAATGTACACTTCAAAATACAATTTTAAGTTTTCAAAAATATACTCCGTGTAACTCATTAATACTTATACCAAAATCTAAGTAAATCAAGTGATGTCTTTATCATTACTGTAGTACAGATAGACACCGAAAACTTTCTAAATCTCAACAGGGAGATCTAAATAACGTTTCGGCTAAAAAACAAGTCCTCAACATAACTATTAGAGCATCTTAACTCTCTTAAAAAAAACTTTATCATTTATTTTATTTCTTTTCATGAGAATCCAAGACTATTAATAAAAACATTCCCCTACTTCTGTGATCCACTAATTTTGTGAGATGACTTGAAAGACACCTCTGGTGCAATCGGAACGTGATTTGAATTCACCTGGATACCATCACGTACGAAACAGGGTTTCCACGATGTTCATCAAATAGGTGTTCAGTATGCCCGAATATTAATATTATGTTAAAAAAAAATAATAAAAGTCAAAATTCTTATGAATACTTAATTATAACGTTTCTCAAAATGATTGATTAGTTAAATTATTCCGTAAATTAAAGTGAGTTTATATCACCCCCCCCCCTTTATTATTATTATTATTATTATTATTATTTATTGTGCCACATAAAATAACATAGGGTACCTCAGAAATGTTTTAACTGGAAATAAATAAGAATTACATACTGCAAAATGTATAGAAAAATAAAATTGTACTTTTAAAAAATTAAAAAACACGCTTTTATTGAAATGTGAACTAAAAACACAAAATATCTATCTTTATAGTATTAAAACACAGGGTAGGAGAAAAACGTGTGAGGGACACACCATAATATTTACATACTTTTAAATCTTTAATAAAATAAATAATTTAGAATTAAACAAAAACCATTTTTAAAAAATCTCCCCTGACTGGGCTCGAACGTTAGACATTTAGGTTGGTAGCCCGCAGCTTTACCTCGCAGCCACAGCGTTCACGTAGGGAAAGTCTTTTTTACGATATAGATTTTTTGTTTGCTCCCAGAGCGGTTACAAGCATACATACAGGTGAAGCTAATAAAAGCGTGTTAAATAATATTATAGTTTTAAAAAATTAAAGAACACGCTTTTATAGAAATGTGAACTAAAAAAACACAAAATATCTATCTTAGTATTAAAATGCAGGGTAAAAGAAAATCATGTGAGTGACACACCATAATATTTACATACATTTAAATCTTTAATTAAAATAACTTAGAATTAAACAAAAACCATTTTTAAAAAATCTCCCCTGACTGGGATCGAAAGCTGGACGTTTAGGCTCGTATCGCGGAGCCTTACCTCAACGCCACATCGTTCACGTAGGGAATGTATTTTTTTACAATAATTTTTTGATTGCTCCCAGAGCAGTTACAAACATACATACAAACATACATACATACAGGTGAAGCTAATAAAAGCGTGTTAAAAATAGCATTATTGGTAGTTTTATTCCATAGCTGTAGCCTATAGTGGATATATAAGTTTTAACAAAATAAAAATCACTCTTAAAAAAAAAAAAAAAAAAAAAAAAAAATCCAAATTCAGATTGCTCCGTAAAATTTGCAAATGAGGACAACTTGTTTCTTTCTTTTTTTTTTTTTTTTTGTAGCTTCTACGTCTAAAAAAAGTAATTTTTTTAATTTGTGTGTGTCTGCGTGTGTGTCTGCTGTGAATAATTATGATATTATTTCAGCATAATAATGATCAAAATCCAAGATGCACACAAAGTTCATAAAAATCTTAATGCTAAATTTTAATAGAATTGGGTAATGTTACTTTTTTTTCATACTTCCTTATGATACAAATGGGTTAAAATTATTGTACACGGTCCTGGATAATAATAGTGAAAGAGAAGAAGAATGATAAGATGTTTCAGTATTTCTCCTCAAGTTCGTATGTTTGTATGATGGACCGTAATAAATCTGAATTTATTTGTGCTAGCGCTAGCGTCTCTTTTGAAGAAACTGCGAATGGTGATCACGCAATTTCTTGTTATGTGAATGCTGTGGCCGAATTCTAAAACATATATTAGATAAATTCTCTTTTAAATAATTTAATGAACTTGAGACGATTCCCATAGGGCGCAGTATGAGCAAAGTATTTCATCTTTTCCTCCGTGGCAAAATGTAGGCGACACAGCGACATTGTCGCAGAAAAGAAATTGTCCCTTGCAGAAAATTTGCTCATAAATAATCTGGTGTGTCACTCACACGACTTTCTCTTACCCTGCAATTTAATACTATAAATACAGGTTGCAGATTAATAGGCAAGATAACGAGTACTGTTATGTAAACCAATGTTAAACAATTCATATTAGGCTTCTGATAAGTTTTATATGATAATTAGTTCTGTGTGAGGGGGGCGACGTTTCATTAATGCACCTACATTTATATAGAATTTAATTCGGTTATTAAAAAATAATTCAGTTTTTAAAAAATAATTTTTTAAAATTATTATTTAAAAAATATATCTTTTTATGATAAGTCAGACGATTTCCATATTAGAGAAGTAGTATAACACCAAATATCCAAAAAAAGTCCATTTTATTCTCAATATTTAAAAAAAAAATTCGATTTCTTTTTTCTAAGTTTTTTTTCGTTCAAAGTAAAAAAAAATCGATAAAAATTATCGTAGATAGATGGTTCAACCATTCGTTTTAAAGGTATTGGCGAGCTCTTTCGAAAGATACCCATCATGAAAATTTACTCCCCTCGAGGGGGGGGACTTCCCCCCCCAGGGGGGGAGGCGAGGCTCCTACATACACAAAAAAAAATTTCCCAGTTAACTATCTCTATTACAAAAAATATATATTCGTTTCATTTGGTTTAGTGCAGTCTATAGACGTTAAACTGTACTTTCCTGCAATTTCCCCCATAGACGTAATGCATTAGAATTCTCTTGATTGTCCCTGTACACGAACCATTCGCTTGATCTTAACGAAAAGTTTACTGTAGCATCCCTATATAATACATATTTAGAATACCAAGTTTGAACTTTCTGCCATAATCCGTTTTTGAGATATGCTGATAACAGTCAGACACACACACAGACACACACATAGACCATTTGCTAAAAACATGATTTTCGTATTCAGGGAACCTCAAAACGTGTAAATATAACAAAATCTCGCGTTCGAAAATTTGACCCAAAAACAATACTTTATCTACCTTATGGGTAAGAGAAAGTAAAAATTAAAGATATTCCTAAATTTCAGTAGAAAATAGAAACTTATGTCTTATATTTAAGAATTCTTCAATAGTCTATTAATAATATTGATATCTTTATAATTATATGGAGATATTATGTGTAAATTAGAAAATATGTGAATATTGTCTTGCAGAAAAGGTTTACACGAACAAGGCTTGTCGCAGAAAGCACAAGAATATTCTGTCACAGGAAAAGCAACTGCAAATTTACGCACGTAATTACCAAAACAGCTAAATCAATATAACGCACATCAGTTTAATTATGCTTAAAATAATTTAACATACTGAAACGCATTTAAAATAATTTGAGTTTATAGGCTGCAATGTATAAAAATTCATTTTTGTATCCCTGTAAAAGAAAAATAAATCGTACACTCATGAAAATGTATACAGTTTGTGCGGCGATTACCTATAAAAGGACACTCAATTTGAGTTCAAACGAATGCAGTGTTTAGAATGCTAGCTTTTTTTAAAATAATTTAACATACGAATATACTAATTTGAATCCATAGGCCTCAATGTAATAAAAATCCTTTTTGTATCACTGTAAAAGAACTATATATTCTACACCCAAGAAAATCCTCAAATAAAGCGTTTAGACGCTATCATGTTTGCTTACACCTATATATACATCAGCGAAAAATATAGCGAAAATGAATTAAGGGCACTCAAAACTTATTGATATATGAAATTTCCAGTCTTTATTTTCCCCTGGAATTCAGTATTTTCCTTTATATATTCGGAAAGTAACACAAAAAAGTAAATTAATATTTGATTACTAAATATACAATGGTCAGGATTAATTTAACAATGGGCTCTTCCCACTTGACGTCAGAGGTCACATGATAGAGGAAAAACAAATAGCAGATGAAGTCTTGTTCCTCTAGAGCTATTGCTGAAATAACATATTTTCTATTCTTATTTTTGATCAATCGTATTTAATCTGCGTTATTTTTTTATGCATCATCATTTTTAATCCATTTTATATCATTATTCATCATCTTTTGTTTGCTGTATAGATTTACAATCATCATTTAGTTTATATTTGTTATTGATGTTCATGAAGAACACATTAAATACTCTGATTTTTGGTAATTAAATCAGTGACAGTGCAATATCGTACTGCGCGAATCCATTTAGACCAGTAACTAAGTTAATTAACTTGTTGTAACACCTTTGTGCAATTAAATTAAATGAAAACATTTTAAATTTTCAAATTATAATCCATAAACATTCCACAAGAACAAGCTAGATCAGTTACACTAGAACATACAAAAATCGATTCTTACAGTTGAAAATAAATAAACACATAAAGTGTTCTTTAAAAATTATTAAATTTACAAATACAATTATTCTACTGTATACAAATGCACACTACACTGTTAAAAAAATGCAGAAAAAATACAGAAATTCTCTGTAATTTCAGAAAAAAAAGTCGTAAATTACGGAAAAATTACGTAGACAAAACGTGTTTTACAACTTTTTTTCTGAAATTACAGAGAATTTCTGTATTTTTTCTGCATTTTTTTAACAGTGTATTACTTTTATTTTATTTTATATTAAATATTAACACTTTTGTTCTTAAGAACAATATTTATTTGAATTCGATTATTCGTTTTCCTCTATCACGTGATTGAGCAGACGACGGTGGGAAGAACCCATTACTTAGAAATGACAAATAATAGTATGAATAATGAAATATTTGAATTTAAGCAATATTTTAAAAGAAAGTCTCACAAGACCTAAATAAGTCTCGTAGCATCATAAAGATTTCATATCAAAAATCTTCCTCTGGTGTTTTTGTTGGAAGTACTTATTAGAAACGTAAACTAAAATCTTCTATTAACACATGTAACTTCTGTACGTGACATGAAGTTCTAATGTTTGAAATCTGGAAGTGCTACCGATTTTTTCAGTTATTTTAAGAAATCTTTTCTAACTATACTCTAACATAACTTTCTTATAAGTATGACTATACCAAATCGATTTCAGATCTTTTATTTTCTAATTTAATTCTCATCAAATTTAACTTATATAATCACACCGCTCATGTAACATATTTCATCGCTGTTTTAATTTTAGAATATGGTTTTAAAAACTTAGAAAAGTAAACTAAGATTGTCTGTTAACAGACGTAACCTCCGTACACACAAAATTATCCGAGCGCTAGCAATAATTCCTATGTAAAAAAAGTACACTTTATACTGTTTTGTTAAATAAATCCTTGTCGTATCATGTTCTTAGACTAACTAAACTAACTGTTTGTTTGTTTGTACTGGACAAACAAACAAACATACAAGAATCGAAGTTAATAAAAACATGGTAAAAAAATACAAGAAGTCTGACTTATGTTTGATTTCGTTATAAATACGTTGTGCTTAGAATTAGTTTTAGAGCTTTAAGAAAACTATAAACAACTAATAGTAAAAATAATGACCTATTTTCCTTTAAGTCAGTATTTTCAGATAAAGTAGTATTTTGCGTCTAAATAAATCTCATAATGTTATAGAGGTTTTAGATAAGATCAAGAAGGTCTCTTTTAAACTGTTTTTATTGGAAGTATTTATTAGAAACATAAACAATGATCATTTATTAAAAAATGTAAGCTTTGTATTGTTACAAAAGACTTTTTAACTTTCTTGTATGAGAAAGTAATTCATAAAGAAACAGGTGGGTTCTAGTCGATGAATGCTTTTATTTAACATAACTTCTCGAATCAGTACAACAAAACTGTGGTTACAACGAATATATTCTCGAAACAGTCCAATAGTACTATTATTTCATCGAATATTCTGGTTGCAGTTCAATAAAAGCTGTCATTCATACTGCAAAAATCACTATTCGACGAATAATCTGGAACAGTTCAAGGAAACAGTCACTTGTTCCACAGAAGTAAAGCAAATAATATCAAATACTCCGAAGTACACATTTTCGCTAGCTGACAAACAAAGTTCATTCGCTTAGAGCACAAACTCAGAAGTGCAATCGCTCAGAATATATCTCTTAACAACTCTGGGGCTCTATTCTCGTCTAGTTGCTTATTAACCACCACTTGTAATCGTTAACGACAGTCTGTAACTACTGTTCTACCCACCGTAATAATCATCTTCCGGCTAAGTGCTATTCTGGTCTCCCGTTGTTACCTTGAGTGGAAGAAGAAACTCTCTGCGTTCGAGGGTGACATTTTAAACCAATCAGTTGCAAGGGATCATTCGTAATCCGTTTTGGGAGGGAAAAGTTGTGAATAGCGATGTTGACAACCGGTTTTCAATGGTGGAAAATGTGAAATGTCCCTTTAACTGAGCAAACTAAAACATTATACAGACGCGCCCATTTTGACTGTGATAAACGACGATCTTTCATTCTGAACAACTGCCGCCTAGCTGCCGGTAACTTAACGACTGTAAACAAGCTCGAACGACTGTTAAGATTTCGACACAACTGGACGAGAATAGCAAATCATCGTTGTCTCGCTTCACAACAACCGTTTTCCGCGTAACGACTAGACGAGAATAGAGCCCCTGACTACATACTCTACCGCAGAAGTCAACTCACTCCTATTTACAGCTTTTGGCGATGGGGCTTGGCGGTAATTCTTTCGAGAACTACATGGAAAGTTCTAGAACTCGGTTCCTGTACATCGGAGAACTAGAAAACCCTAAACTTCTATTTTTTGCCAAATTTTGTGCTCAAGTCGCCAAGTCGCCAATTTTGTCGCCAAGGCAGATTTTACTGAAGGTAAATGAACTTCCTCTTTATCTTCATTTTGCCTGAAAACTATATTACTGAAACAGAACTGCTGATGCAGAGGAAAAAACTTAATCCGTCGCAACAGTATGTGACAGAATTCTAATATTAAAAATCTGAAAGTATTTTTCTTTTTCTCAGAAACTATTTCTCTGCTTATTCCAAAAAATCTTTTCTAACTTTTTTTTTTTTTTTTTTTTTTTTTTTAGATGTGAGCCGTCCAGTTTATATAACTTTCTTGCAATTAAAATTGCTATTATTTAAATTCTTTAATTTGCAATTTAATGGTGATAAATTTTAATGGGGTTTATTATGTATTATTATTTTTATTATCATTATTTTGATAAAAACGAACAAACAATCTATAAATAATAAGAAATCCAAGTATTGAAACTGATATTTAATTACTTAACAAATAAGCAATGCTCAGTATTAATTTTATAACTTTATCAAACTAATAAACAACTAACAGTAAAAATATTGAACTGTTTTCATATAAATTAGCATTTTAAGATAAAATATTTTAATCCTAAATAAATCTCATAAAAATCTCATCAACATTCTTCACTGCACTGATACTTGTATTAGAAAAGTATTTATTAGAAAAGTAAACTAAGATCATCTATTAACAGATGTAACTTCCGTACGTGACATGAAGTTGTAATGCAGAAAATCGGGAAATGTTACACATTTTCTCAGAAACGATTTCTGGTTATTTTAAGGAATCTTTTTTAACCGTGTTTCAATTTTTATCTCAGTTTTGTAATTACGATTATTATACATTGATTTCGGTTCTTTAATTTCTGATTTGATTCTGATAAAACTTTGCTTCTTTAATCTTTACGTGACTGTTTTAATTTTATAATGAAGCTTAAAAAATGTTTCACGTTTGAAAAAGAATGATTTCTTTTATTTGGTGTAAGTAAAAGTATTGTTAACAAATTTATCATTGAAATTCATGTAAATTTATTAGGCTTTATGGAGGACTCATTACTATAAATTCAGTTTTTTTTTTTTTTTTTAATGCTTTAGATGAAAACGGATGTTAAGCGCAGATGCAGAACTAAAAATATATATACGCCTAAACAAAAGAAAAAATAAACGGAATAAGAACCACGAAAAAAAAAATTGACTGTTTTTATTGAAATTAAATACAGTAACGGCCGTTTAATAAAATCACTGGTTAATAAAATCAGCCGCTTAATATGATCAAATCGCCAAGACCGGAATCAAATCAATACAAACTACCTCTAAACCGTCGCTCAATAAAATCAGCATCGCCGGTTAATAAACTCAAAAATATCTTCTCAGCAGCGAAAAATATCATTTATGCACACTAAAAAAAAAAATTTTATTTACATTGTGATTTTTTTTTTTAATAGAAAAAGAAATTAAAGCACAACAAACCCTCCGTTATCGCTCATTGTTCAAGATTTTATACTTGCAGCACAGTTACAAATTAAACAACTTATCTCCGTAACAATTTCAAGGAACGCATTTTTCAAAGCGCAGTATTAAAATACAAATTTGATTTGAAATGATTTTTTTCTAATTATTAGAAGGCAATTTCTAGTTCTTATTTTGAAATCACTATACTTCATGAGGTTTAAACGGAAAGATTTTAAATTTATGAGAACAGCGTGAACTTTTGGTAAAGTAATGATGATTTTCCTCTAACGAAAATGCGCGGGAACTTACAATGCGTTTAATTTACTTATATAGAAGAAACAATTAGTTAATTATCTACCAAAAATTAATTAATATTGTTTACTAATTATATTATTCGTTACCTTTTGAAGTTTCTTTCGAAATTCAGGGAAGTAATACCTTTTCCTTAAGTGCAGGAACGTTCGCCGGATATAAAAATCAGCCGCTTAATAAAATCACTTTGGCTCAGAACGAATGTGATTTTAATAAGCGGCGGGAACTGTATATCTAAAGTTCATCTGATAATTAAACGATTACAAAGCCGTGTACGACCCATCAGTGGATAGCAATTAAACATATTGAATGTTTAATTCAACAATTGGTGAACACACTTTGCTTGCAATGCATTTCCTTGTTTACATGTAGATAAAAAGAGTGATAGAGATTTCAATACTTTCTTCCAGACACTCATCAGTTGCTCCAGATCTGCGACATTTTGGAGAGCCCGATACAGACAATCAATAATGTCCCATATACATAATGAATTTACAAAAGGTCTGGTAACTTTGCTCGTCAATATCAATAAAGTGTATCAACAGCGCGGAGGCAGAGAATCATAAGGGACCTGACATACTGTACATATAAAGAGTAACTCTAAGCGCCACAAGATATCATTGAACTGTTAAAGTTGTCTTTTAGGATAATTCGAAGCGCCCTGCTGTGAAAGAGAAGCCGTCCATACCATACATCACACCAGAACAGTGGTGATACTTTTATAAAACAAAGACTAAATGAGAGAATTGGTCCTGGCACCTTTACATACAAGTCTTGTTTCAGTTTTGCGGAAATCTGAAGCAATATTTATCGCTGAACACTGTGTTGCTAGTTTGTTGGCAGCTTATCGCTTATGGCTTCACTCTACTCTAGAGACGACTTTGTCGATGCTGTAACGTTAAAAGAACAATTCAAAGCCCATCGTAGATTCATCTATGAGTATCAATTCCACATTAAATGTTCAAATTAAAAAATGGTTAACGCTTTCACCACCTGGTGGCATTTATTTTTGCTGCTTTTGTATTACATTCTACATAAATTATAACGAAATAACGTTGGCCAGTAAAAGTAATGCAGAGAACAAATTACACATTATAATTTACAAAACTTACCACACAGACAAAATACATCGAGGTATATTGATCACTTACCTGAAAGAAAGAAAAACGAAATTAATATTTATCAGGATACAAAGCATTAATTTTGTATTCATATATTTGCTTATGCATTCAACATAAAGGTTTAGTTTTCAAATTTTAGGAGGAAGAAATCAAAAATACTTTTATATGTAAAGAAGAAGAAAAAAAAAAAATATATATATATACATATATATATATATATATATTATTTTGAAAACATTATCAAAATGGGCTTAATTTGCATTGTTGTTTATTTGGTCGTATAATCAACAAATGTTGTACGATTTTGGATTTTCTATTGTTTTTTAATTAGACACAAAAACTGAAGTCTTTTTAAAATTATCAAGAACCAGAAACATTGAAAAAAAAAAAAACTAATATTTTGGAAATGTGTATTCTTATATACTTATTTTTCGATCAAAAAGAAAATTGCTGATAATAAATAAATAAATAAATAAAATAAAAGGTTCATAATTTTCCATGCATTATATTATGCCCATAAATTGTCACCATATACGATCAACATGTTAACGATCAACATATCGTCGACAAAAATATCAATACAGGTTTTTTAGGAAGAGGTTTATTATTTTCATTTTGGAGTTTTTGTAAACCAGTTTTGTGTAACATCAAAATAAATTAGAAATATCAGTCTTATCGTTACAAATTCAGTACCAAATGAAAGGTGCGATTCTTCTGAATCCAAGTGTGTAAACAGTTTTCTGACAATTAGATTTTTTTAAATTAACTAAAGTAGGAAATTTAGGCGACAACACTTCATTTTAATTCATTTCAGTCATTTTAAAAAGTACGTGGCCCAGTTTTATGGTCAAAAAATGAGATTAAAAATAAAACTAAAAATTTTACTGGTTGAAATTAATAGTCCTCCGTACTAAACTAAATTCTGTCTTTGACAGAATTTTTAATTATTTATTTATCTATTTTTTGTAAGTTTATCTGGTTGCAAAACTGAATTCATATTTCGACTATAGTACATTTATTTCCACACCTTCGCCAACTCCCCCCTCCCCCAAAAAAAAGGGGGTGGGTGGGGGCCAGTATGTTACAGGTTTCGACTGGCGTTTCATTTTCCTAATGATTCCTCAACAATACTCTCCAATGACATAACGAATGTCTTATTTGCAGACTTATTTTATGGGGGGGGAGGAGAAGCAAAGGAAAAGGAAAAAATTAACTCAAAATTAGTAGCAGATACAAAGAAGCATCATATAAACCCTGTATAAGCTATTCATAAATATAATTCAGTTTATTTTGAAAAAAGAAAAAAAAAAACTGTAAGTTATAAAGATATTTTTATTTAAAATATAAACTTATCAACAACCAAACTCGCATAACTTAATTTTATATCACGCACATCTACAATAAAAGCTCAAAAATTCTCATAGTTTGTAATGTATCCGAACTTTTGCGAGTCCCTATACACAAAGCACTATGCTATTTATACCATTTTTAATATGGAGCACGCTACAGTAAACCTCAATAACAAGTATCAATTTCAAAGCGTTATAATATATATAAATATATATATATATAATTTGAATAATTTAATTCCTTTACGACACTCAGCAAATGAAAGATAGATGAAAATACCAACATATGAAATTTTAAATGAGATGTATTTCGAATAAAATTATTGTCACGATGATAATTTAATTTAAGTACACTGAGTAGTAAAAACATGTTAAAGTACTTACGCAGAAGAGAAATGACACACATAACACATAAACCTAACGATGAGATAATTTGCGTAATCCATTAATCCAATAGAAACATTCATCAAATAATAGAAATGAAAAGAGATAAATTAACCAAAAGGATCTGTTAAAAGAAAAGAGAATTCATGAAATGAAAATTAGAATTTTAAATGCTGAAAACCAGAAATGATCACTCATCAGGAAACTTGCATCTCTGTCAGCATTATGCAAGATTTCGGATCGCTGTATAGCTAATTCAAGCAATATACAACGCAAGTCTCTATCTTGCAACAAAACAAAGTATAAAGGGAAATTAGATTAAACAGTAACACAACCAAAATTGAAAAATGGAATAAGTATTTTTAATAAGTCCACATGTAACCGATTCCAAACAGAGATGGTAGAAATAAACAGGTTGCTAAAACGAACATTAGTGAAAAGAAAAGATTAAAAGTAAAGAAACGATTAATCGATCTAGTTGCTTCTGAAATGAAATAAATGAATGCATTAAGAGGGGACAATACCTAATCTCGCCGGCAGCCTTCGCCCATGTTATTCTATGGGAAAACTTGTTGCGACAATTACACATTACCTAATGAATATTTTTAAATTATGTTTTCGCAGACAGAAAATTCATAACCGTTAAATGAGTACTCATTTTTGAAAAATTCATTTTTTTAAATTTTTACATTTTGAGTTCAAAAATGCGATTTTTCACAAAATGCATTTTTCTCATTTTCTAATCGCAAAATGAAATACTAAAATTTTAAAAAATCAATTTTTGGAAAACAAGTACTAATTGAACGCTTATGAATTTTCTAAATGTGAAAACAGAATTGAAAAATATTCATTAGGTAATGAGTAATTATGTAAACAAATTTTCCCATAGAATAACATGGGCGAAGGCTGCCGGCGAGATTAGGTATTGTCCGCTCTTAAGTGATAGTTATTAATCTTTAAAATTTAAAAGCTAAAAACACTATTAAAAGATGATATTTAATAGGGTTTTATATATATATATATATATACGGAAATGAGATCGTGGGCAGACAGACGAACAAAAATCATAAACACTTTTTTATTTTGTTTTAAAGTCAAATAAAACGTGAGACTACATCGTGAGACTACGTGTCCTGAACAGAATTTCTTTTGTTTTTCTCCGTAATAGTTCTCTCTTTATAAGGATCGACTGCTCAGAACCGCAGAAGCTGACACCTGCATAGATAATTAACAACCGGAAGAACCGTCTCACAATTCCCTATATATGTGCAGCAGCCTTCATTAAACTAGATCATTTAAAACGTAGGCAAAAGGAAACTGACAAAGACATTTTTGAAATTCGATAAGGGAAATCTGATGGAATTATTTGGAATTACTTATTAGATAACAAACATTTAAAGTTTCTTCGTGGAAAAATATAGAAAAGGAATACCTGAAATTTCATTATTTTCTAACAACTTAAACTTTGTTAATGGTACTTTTTTTTAACACGCTTTTAGTAGCTTCACCTGTATGTATGTTTGTATGTTTGTAACCGCTCTGGGAGCAAACAAAAAATCTATATTGTAATAATATTATAGTCCTAAAAAATTAAAGAACACGCTTTTATAGCAATGTGAACTAAAAAGCACAAAATATCTATCTTAGTATTAAAATGCAGGGTAAGAGAAAATCGTGGGAGTGACACACCATAATATTTACATACATTTAAATCTTTAATTAAAATAATTTAGAATTAAACAAAAACCATTTTTTAAAAAATCGCCCCTGACTGGGATCGAACGTTAGACCTTTAGGTTCGTAGCGCGGAGCTATACCTCAACGCCACGGCGTTCACGTAGGAAAAGTCTTTTATTACAATATAGATTTTTCGTTTGCTCCCAAAGCGGTTACAAACATACATACGTACAGGTGAAGCTAATAAAAGTGTGTTAAAAAAAGGCTTTCCCTATGTTAACGCCGTGGCTGTGAGGTATAGCTCCACGCTACGAGCCTAAAGGTCTAGCGTTCGAGCCCAGTCAGGGGAGATTTTTTAAAAATGTTTTTTTTTTTTTAATTCTAAATTATTTATTTAATTAAATATTTAAATGTATGTAAATATTATGGTGTGCCACTCACAGGATTTTCTCTTACCCTGCATTTTAATACTAAGATAGATATTTTGTGCTTTTTAGTTCACATTTCTATAAAAGCGTGTTCTTTAATTTTTTAAAAGTATAATATTATTAGTATTTAACACGTTCCAACAAAGTTTGGAAAATATTTATATGACTTCGGTTTGTGTGTCTGTCCGCGTTCTATAACTCCCATAAATATTCATAGAGTTTCTTCATACTGATATGTATTATTCAAGTGTACACTATGAAATGTTACCTGGTGAAAATGGAGAAAATACCACCACTAGTTTGTATACAAGGACACCCGAAAGTATTCCAAAGGACTATAAGAGCTATTCTATGAGAGTTATTTCGATAAACCACATCCATGTACCTTTATTTTGTACAAATCATAATGAAATTGGCATTTCTTATTCATTCACACACATACACGCACAAAAAAAAGTCTTATATTGAATACAGTGCGATAAATTAGCATTAAAATTTACAGAGCCACACAAAAATATTCAGATACATTAAGGGCTATAGCTGGAAATTGCTCCAACAGTATTTTTATTTTTAATAAGTGCTTTTATCACTTTCTGACAGCGTTTAAGAGTGATTATGATTTGAATTAATCTATATGTTTGTCTTTTTGTGCGCCTGTCTCTCTGTCTACCTCTGGCGTCTATAAATATTTTCAGAATTGTTTTAGATGATATAATTCTAGTTCAGTATGGCATATTTCCTATATATAATGGTATAAATAGTAAAACTGTTTGTTCACAGGGACATACAAAAGCATTCCAATGTACTGCGGTCTATGAGAGGCATTTTTATATATATTTAAACAACTTAATACTCCACAAATCATAGTAAAATCGACATTTATTATTCATATGCTAAAAAAATGTTTTCTATGAGATGTGGTGTGTTTAGCGTTAAACTTTACAAGGATACACTAAAATATTCAAATACGTTAAAAGCTATAATCGAAAATTGCATTTCCGTTTGCTTTAAGAGTTTTTAACATTTTCCAATTCGAACAATACAAAACTATGAATTAAAATCATAATCGTTCTTCCAGAACGATTATGATATCAATTAAGTTATTTGTCTGTCTTTCTGTCTATCCGTTGTGTTATCACGTAGGCAAAGTACATTGAAAGTTAAATAAGGAAATGAGTACGTACAGTTGTAAATTGTTAATAATCTATACGAACTGCATAGTTTTCTTTCTTGTTTATTGATATAGCAGTCACATTTTTACTTTCTGGATTTATACTATGTAAGGAGTAAGGAAAATTACAGAATCATGAAAAATTCTCAATGTGAGATTTATGTTATATTTGAACATTTTAGGGTTTCTTGAATTCAGTTTTGATATTTTTGAGGTGACAACTGTATGCATGTGTGTGTATGTATGTATGTACAGTCGGTAACAAAAGTGTCCGAACACTAGCAAAAATTCCTATGTAATAATATTATAGTTTTAAAAAATTAAAGAACACGCTTTTATAGAAATGTGAACTAAAAAGTACAAAATATCTATCTTAGTATTAAAATGCAGGGTAAGAGAAAATCGTGTGAGTGACACGCCATAATATTTACATACACTTAAATCTTTCATTAAAATAATTTAGAATTAAACAAAAACCGTTTTTAAAAATTCTCCCGTGACTGAGATCGAACGCTAGACCTTTAGGTTCGTAGCGCGGAGCTATACCTCAACGCCACGGCGTTCACGTAGGGAAAGTCTTTTTTTACAATATAGATTTTTTGTTTGCTCCCAGAGCGGTTACAAACATACAATCATACATACATACATAGAGGTGAAGCTAATAAAAGCGTGTTAAAAAAAGTACACTTCATACGGTTCTGTTAAATAAATCCTTATCGAATCATGTTCTTAGACTGACTAAGAACAGGATACGACAAGAATTTATTTAACAAAACTGTATGAAGTGTACTTTTTTTACATAGGAAATTTTGCTAGTGTTCGGACACTTTTGTTACCGACTGTATGTCTCCATGTAGATGCGTGAGTGTTTAAATGATGCATTTTATTGCATTTTATAAGTCACCTTAACGGAACGGTACAGTTTAATGAGACTTATAGTTCTTTTTAAATTGATACAAATAAGAATTCATATGTATTACGGTGTAAGGACTCAAATGATTTGGAAATGGATTTTAGTATTGTTAAATTATTACTTTCTCTTACCCATAAGGTAGAGAATGTATTGTTTTTGGCTCAAATTTTCGAACGCGAGATTTTGTTATATTTACACGTTTTGAGGTCCCCTGAATACGAAAATCATGTTTTTAGCGAATGGTCTGTGTGTGTGTCTGTTATCAGAATATCTCAAAAACAAATTATGGCAGAAAGTTCAAACTTGATATTCTAAATGTGTATCATATAGGGAGGCTACAATAAGCTTTTCGTTAAGATTAAGCAAATGGCTCGTGTACAGGGACAATCAAGAGAATTTAATACATTACGTCTATAGGGGGAAATTGCAGGAAAATAGAGTTTAACGTCTATAGACTGCACTAAACCAAATGAAACAAATATATATTTTTTGTAATAGAGACAGTTAACGGGGAAAATTTTTTTGTGTATGCAGAAGCCACGCCTCCCCCCCCCCCCCCTGGGGGGGAAGTCCCCCCTCGAGGGGAGTAAATTTTCATGATGGGTATCTTTCAAAAGAGCTCAAAAATACCTTTAAAACGAATGGTTGAACCATCGATCTGCGATAATTTAAAACAAAGTTATCGATTTTTTTTAGTTTTAACGAAAAAAAAACTTCGAAAAAAAAATCGTACTTTTTTTGGATATTTGGTGTTAAACTACTTCTCTAATATGGAAATCGTCTGCCTTATCATAAAAGATAATTTGTTTAAATAATAATTTTAATAAATTATTTTTTAAAAAGAGAAATATTTTTTAATAACCGAATTAAATTCTATATAAATGTAGGTGCATTAATGAAACGGGGGTTGAGGGAGGCGGTAGCCCCCCTCACACAGAACTAATTATCATATAAAACTCTTCAGAAGCCTAATATGAATTGTTTAACATAGGTTTACATAACAGTACTCGTTATCTTACCTCTTAATCTCCAACCTGTATTTATAGCATTAAATTTCAGGGTAAGAGAAAGTCGTGTGAGTGACACACCAGATTATTTTTTAGATGTTTTTAAAACTGGTTGTAAGGTTTGGTCATTAAGATAAATGATTAAAATGCTTACCGTAATCGTAATAGTATTCATATTTTTCGTACAGGAGGCATGAAAGAATTTTTCGCTTATTACATCCTGAGGGACCTAATTGTTTGAAGCACATCATTAAATTATTTAAAAGGGAATGAATCTAATATCTCGCACCCCGACAAGAAAAGTACAACTCAAGAATGCTGTACTTGAGAAAAAATCATCTTTACACGTTCGTCGCCGTATCGCCCATATCTGGGTGACGGGTATGCTTCCGTGGGAGCCCCCGTCACCCAAATATTGGTGAAGCTCTTCTTGTTCAAGTTAATAAGATTTTCAGTTGGATTTTTAGAAGAAATTTAATGGAATAAGCACTGAAATATAAATACAGGCTATACAACATAAAGATACTAAAAATATACACATTATACTTTACTTTTTATTAATTTATATTTAGGATAACATACTACATTATACTATGAAATTTTATTTATCACTTTCCTTCTAAAATCACTACTTCGTCATCACTACTCTCCTCATTTTCAATTATCCTTTTACGCCGTCCAATGAACATTTTGAGGATAAAAAAAGTCACTGACGTACGTCTAAAAAGAAACTATGCTTCTCGACTAAATGAAGGATAACTGCAGTGAGATCCCAAACAGTCCTCTAGCTTCTAGTCATTCTTCCCATTTCGGAACTAAATACTTTATAATGAAACGAAGGTCCGAAAACGTTATTCGAGTTGTATCCCTAATATTTCCCGCTTATAGCTGTGCTTACAAACTGCCTCTCAAGTGAATAATTTTCGAGACAGACATGAGACGATGCTCATCAGCGACCGAGCAGTTCTGCGCTCAAAGTTGGTAGACGTGCGGTGCCAGGTTCGATCCCAAGTCGCGCCCGTCGGCCTAGCCGTTCAGAGTTTTCCGTGGTTTCCTCCAAAATTTACGTAAATACGGGCTAGGACCTCTTAGAAAGACTTCCACGGAAGGCACACCCACTCAGGCCTAGGACCCTAGAGTAGTCAATCGGCCTTATTACCAAACACCAACACCACGAGACGCTTTCTGTATACAGTCGGTAACAAAAGTCTCCGAACACTAGGAAAAATTCCTATGTAAAAAAAGTACACTTAATACAGTTTTGTCAAATAAATTCTTGTCGAATCTTGTTCTTAGTCAGTCTAAAAACAGGATTCGACAAGGATTTATTTAACAAAACTGTATTAAGTGTACTTTTTTTAGATAGGAATTTTTGCGTGGAATTTAGTGTTCTGAAACTTTTGTTACCGACTGTACGTTCAGATATTTCATACACATTTCTCAATGACATAAACACAAAATTGTCATTTTTTTTTAAAATTGTGTTACTTTGCTTGCCGGTATGCGATACGTTTTCGAATTTTGTTACAGCCTGATCATTATTGAAAATCGTGCCCGTTTATAGTTCTTTTAGGGACGCACTCAAGTGTCAGATACATTACGGTCAATTGTACGATACCAGCATGGGTACAAATACTGTATACTGTTACAATTTTTACTTTTATTTATTTACATAATTATTCGTGATTTGCTTAAACAATTATTAAATATTAAATGTACAAAATAATAATAATAATAAATAGAGAAGAAGAAGAAGAAGAGAAGAAAGAAAGAAAAAGAAAAATTGATTTTTTTTTTTTTTTTTTTAACCAAAATATTTTGATACTAAAATTTTAAATACTGATTTTAATAAGGAAATATTCCTAAATTCAAGTTAATATGTATTTACTATATGTAGACGAAAGTTTGGGAGGGCTTAGCCTCTGTTATCATCCTCGTAAAACCGCCATTGAAACGGAAAATAAATAGACTAGAGCTTGTCGGAGAGAGGAAAAAAGCGTAACAACAGAAAAATAAAATGACGAAAAACCAAGTAAATAGAAACATTTTATTCATATTACGGATTAAAACCATTTATTTAAAATTCAACAAATCACATGTTCTAAATGTCTGCTATTACGTACAATCGTATAACACAAGCCAATATATAAAAAACATTAATTACAGATTTTGATGTTGACACAAGACCTTACTTAAAAACTTAAATACTTAAAAACATTAGACCAAAAAACAGGGTTTCCCTATATTTTAAGGCCAAACTTTAAGGATATGTAAAATACATATAAAGAAGAACTTTCTATATAGTAATGTGGGATCGGAAACGTAAAGTGTAGGAGGAAACAAGAAATGCTGAGGAAATGAAAGATAGCTCTTTATTGACATAATATTGCAAAAAGTGCTCAAATGTGTACAATATTCGTATTGATATGACCAATGTTTAAACACATCGATCAGAAACTGCATGATTACTATGTAGTATATATTTTTCTGTAATCATTTGCCCGATAAAAATGTTTGTTAAAAGTTGAACATTCAAAAGCCATGCTCACATCTGTTTAAAAAGGTTAAGATTACACTTGCATCCATGGATTTCTCTGCAATTCTGAGTCCTTAGGATGTGCCCTATCTCCCTTTAAAGTTTAGCCCATGAATTCAGGGACGCCCTGTATATAAATAAATATTATTACGCATACAATTACAGATAAATATTATTACACACACAAATATATAACATATAAATATTATTGCACACATATCCCACACACACTTTTAATCCTAAACAAGCCTGTTATTCAATGTACCTTCCTGCCATAGAAATTAAGAGAGAGAGAGGAGGGAAGTAATATATTTTTGTTATTATTATTACTACAGTTCCCGCCGCTTATTAAAATCACATTCGTTCCAAGTCAAAGTGATTTTATCAAGCGGCTGATTTTTATATCCGGCGAATGTTCCTGCACTTAAGGAAAAGTTATTACTTCCCTGAATTTGGAAAGAAACCTCAAAAGGTGACGAATAATGGAATGAGTAGAAACATTAATTAATTTTTGATAGATAATTAATTAATTGTTTCTTCGATATAAATAAAGTAACGCATTCCAAGTTCCCATGCACTTTCGTTTGAGGAAAATCATCATTACTTTACGAAAAGTTCCCGTTGTTCTTATAAATTTAAAATCTTTTCGTTTAAACCTAACGAATTATAGTAATTTTAAAATGAGAACTAGAAAATGCCTTTTAATAATTAGAAATTTAAAAAATATATCATTTTAAATCAAATTTGTAACTTATTACTGTGTTTTCGTTTTGAAGAAAACGTTCCTTGAAATTGTTTAATTTGTAACTGTGCTGCAAGTGTAAAATCTTCGACAATGAGCAATAACGGAGGGATTGTTGTGCTTTAATTTCTTTTCTTATATATATATATATATATATATATAGTAATACAATAATATCAGTGCATAAAATTTAAAGACGATTCACTTCAGCATTAAACCAATTATTTGGATCATAAGCGAAAACCACCCAAATCAAACCACAAAAGAATTAAATAAAAATTGAAATGAATATTGGAAATTGGAAGAAGAATAAAGCATAATTTGCATTCTAACGTTTTCAAGGGCCTGGTAGAATGCAAATATGCTAAAAAATGGATGTTTTTCTGTAACAAAGAAAGCAAAAGCCAAGAATTTCTTTGTTCACAGGCCCGAAACACCCATAGAAAAAACAAAAAAACGAAGATCGAAATAAAACGATTACCTAAGAATGATGATCCAAAACCATTTAAAATAAAAATATAAATTTTTTTAAAAATGGAGATTAAAATAAAAATACAAAATTACTTTATAAAATATAAAAGAAACTGACGCTTGAATAACCTATACATGTAGAAACACCCATAGAAAAAAACATAAAAAGCGAAGATCAAAATAAAACGATTACCTGAGGATGAAGTTCCAAAACCATTTAAAATAAAAATATCAATATAATTTTTTTTAAATTGGAGATTAAAATAAAAATACAAAATTATATATATAATCACAATGTAAATAAAAGAATTTTTTTAGTGTGCATAAATGATATTTTTGGCTGCTGAGGAGATATGTTTGAGTTTATTAACCGGCGATGCTGATTTTATTAAGCGGCGGCTTTAAAAGGAATTTGTATTGATTTGATTCCAGTCCTGGCAATTTGATCAGATTAAGCGGCTGATTTTATTAACCAGTGAATTTATTAAGCAGCGGTTACTGTATTCTCTTTTGTAAAATGCCAATCCGATCGAAAAAATTATTGTCCTGAAAGTGACTTTTTGATTGCGTTGATAGATCTTTTTTTGAATCATTTTTTCGACTCACCTAACAAGTATATGAAACGCTCCTGCAACATCTAGCTTTGGTTTTCTGTATAGGAGAGCATGGGGTTCACGTAGGGTGTCAATGTAGGCCACTTTGCATTCTCCCTCTTTCTTTCTTTTCTTTATTTTTATTTTATTTTTTTTACATGTTACTTTCTTCCCTATGTCGCAACAGGGAAAGTTTTACCTTTCTCCTTCATTTTTCGTGATCCTCAGAAACGCTTACTAATAAATGTTATTTTACGTTATTTTTCTATATTTTTTGATCATTTAAATTATTTGTATATTCCTTGAGTATACAATTTGTTTTGTTTTTACTGATATTTTTCACAATTTTATGCAACGTAACTGTATTTCTTAATCGCAACATGAAAAAAAATTCTTTTATTTTTTACGAAATAAATATTCAAAAATGCTATTTTATTTTTATTTTATTTATTTATTTATTTATTATTTTAACCATTTATATTTCCTGTATTATATAAATATATCATCTGTTTTGTGTTTACGGATATTTTCACAATCTTATGCAATGTAACAGTACAGTATTGCCTTGTCGCAATAAAATAAAAAATAAAAAAATAAATAAAAAAAACTTTTATTTTTTTCATATTCCAGATAAATAATTATAAATGTTACACTATAGATTCTTAATAATTTACATATTTTGTATTACATAAATGTATAATTTGTTTTGTATTTACTATTATTTTCACAATTTTATAAAATCTACGTCCCCTTTATTGCAGCACAAAAAAATTTATTATTTTTTATTTGACATATGTCATATATATATATATATATATATATTCGACAAATGTTGTTATTTTATTTATTTATTTATTGTAATACATAAAGTATATCATTTGTTTTGTAATTATTGATAGTTTCACAATTTACTCAATGTACTGTCTATCCCTGTCGCAACATATAAAATAACTTACATTTTCTTTTCCTTTATTATATTCTACACAAATATTCATTTTTCATGTTCCACTTAAATGTTTTTACACTTTACTTTACTAATTACTTTCTGAACACTATAGTGAGGAAAGAATTGTAATCATGTCAAAAATCCAAGTTTGTGATTTTGGTGTTTCTACACGTTTTGAGGTCCCCTGAATTCATATTTACTATTTTTCGATGATGTATGTGTGTGTGTATGTATGTATGTGAGTGACCACGATAGCATCTAAAAGCTTTGTTCGAATGAGCTGAAAGTTGGTACATATGTTGGTCACCATAGCACAAACCCTGTTGCTTTTGGGGAATCTAGCAGGTGTAACTTTTTTACAGGGACACAAAGAAAAATTCCTTATCATTCTGATCTATAGGCCCAAATTTTTTTAAGTGCAATAGTGTCTAAATGCCTTATTCGACTGAGCTCAAATTTTTTTTACATATTAAGAGCCACCGTCACACGAACTGTATAAATTTTTGTGGAATAAAATAACCGCCTTTTTACTGAACTTTTCATTTTGCACGTTAACTAAAATTTTTACTGCAAACACGCCTTTTATCATAGCAGTTACCTAAAAAACTTAACTAAAACCTCGACATTATTTTCCTATTACTACAGAGGATGATCTTCAGCGCCCTCTACCGGAGAAATCTTAAAATAACTTTAACCTACATATTTTTTCAAAATTCGTTACTTTTCTGTTTAACAATAACAATGCAGCAAGCACTGTACTTTTTATTATGTTCTTTTACAGGGACATAAAGAAAATTTCCTTATCATTATGATCTATGGCCCAAATTTTTTAAAGTGCAATCGTATCTAAATGCCTTATTCGACTGAGCTCAAAATTTTTATACATGTTATGAGTCACCGTCACACGAACTGTATAAATTTTGGTGGAATTTTCATTCAACACATTAACTAAAATTTTTACTGCAAACACGCCTTTTATAATAGCAGTTACCCAAAAAAACTTAACTAAAACCTAGACATTCTTTTCCTATTACTAAAGAGGATGATCTTCAGCGCCCTCTACCGGCGAAATCTTAAATTAATTTTAACCTACATATTTTTCCAAAATTCGTTGCTTTTCTGATTAACAATAACAATGCAGCAAGCGGCATATATATATATATATTTACCTTTTTTTTTTTTTTTTTTTATCGCAAACCGTGTTTTTATTATTTACGTTGAAAAGGGTTCAGTCATTTATTGGACATCCAGTATTAGCTTCATATTATTTAACAGGTATTAACAGAAATGAAAAAAAGGCAGACAAAACGAATTAATAAACATTTTTTAATTTCATTTGTAAGTCTTAAAAAGGAACATCTGACATGTCATGCTTACAAGCTTACATAATCGAAAAATTACATATGACAATAGTTTGACCTCATATTAGAATATTAAATATTGCCGAAAATAACAGGGCAATTACCGAAGAAGTAACAATTGTTCTGACTCGACGCCCTTGAGTATCAATATTAATGTTATTAAACAAAAGATCTCGACCTAATTCATTGTTTGTGACAAGTGTAGAATAAGACTTCTCCAGACAGATTCGGGACTATTTCATCCTTCATTTCCATACCACTCATTATACCGTGAAAAAATGGGGAAAAAAAAAAAAAAAAAAAAAAAAACTTAATATACAAGGTTGCTGTAATCCAACTTCCTCAATTTAGTTGACTGTGTAAAATGTATGAGTCATAAGAACATGAAAATTGTCCAACTAATATTAGAAATCATGTGCTCAAAAATCATTTATCACTAACCACTAAGTCTACAAAACTAAATTCAAAAACTGGTGTACAATCGATAAACAGATTATAAAACATCTTTACACACCATAAATTTTATTCCAACACAACCGGTTTCGAAGGGACGTAGCCTTTCTTCATCAGGTGCAAAAAAACACGTGCAACTGCCTTGGAGGCAAAAGCAAGACCGTCTTGCTTTTGAAAGGCTGCGTCCCTTCGAAACCGGTTGTGCTGGAATAAAACGTATGGTGTGTAAATAAGTTTTAAAATCTGTTTATCACTAAGTCTTCATTAGATTCTTGATTAACCAGTAAAAGAAGAACAAAAAATCTCAATTAATAAATTTTATGTAATATTTAATGTATGTTAAGGCTATCACAAAACTTTCTTATGTGTTTTCCTATATAAGAAAGTTTTGTGTGATAGCCACAAAATATACTGACCACAACATACATAGCCATAGCATAGACACAAAATAGATCTATAGACTATATACTAAATACACATTTATTTTGTTATTCATTGTTCTAGTTTTATTATTATGTTATTGTTACTGATTTATTGTTCTGTCTACAGTTGTATTTGTAATTTGCTATTGGAAATTTAAAAAAATAAATAAAATAAAATAAAAATGTTCTTCTCTACAAACTCATGCCTTACAAAACTACTTATTAAAATTATTTATTTACTTATTTACTGATAGAGATGAAACCTCAAGCAAATATTATAAAGCTGCCTTCAAACTCTGGCAACTAAGCGGCTCGATAGATATTTCTTTGATGTGGTTTAGCAGATCGACGCTAGCTGAAATCGAAGCTCACAAACCCCCTAGTGCGATAATTGCATGGGAACTGGTCTCTTTTGTAAAACAGCAATAAAAAGTAATGTCCTTCATTGTAAATGTGTGCAAAATTTCAAGGGTCACTTTTGGACAATGGATAATTTATGAGTTTTGAGGCTCTGTATGTTGCCAGAGTTTGAAGGAAGCTTAAAAGTAAAAAGAGAATAACAGAAAAAGAAACAAGAATTATTCAAACATCCTTCTGTATCAATAGAATGTTATTAAACAAAAGAACTCGACCTAATTCACTATTTATGACAAATGCTTAGTAGGGTTTCATCATGCTGAGATACCCTGCGTTTTTTCCATTTAAATTCTCTACACGGTCCAAAAAAAAAAAAAAATAAATAAATAAAACTAGTATGTTGTAGCCTTTACAAAACTTTCTTTTTTTTTTTTTTTTTTTTTTTTTTTTGTTATATGAAAGATGATACGTATCACCAGGGCTGCCAGATCTGCGGATTTTTTATTCAATAACCACCAAAAATTTTGAGATATTTTATATACATAATAGACTATCAATCTTCGAAGTGATTAGACAAACATTACAAGTAAAAATTATTGGTGATTATTGAATAAAAAATCGGCCAGATCTGGCAACACTGCATATCACAGGCTAACATGAACAAATATTTAATCTTAGTTTCTCACAATAACGATTTTACATTAGTGCAATTTAAATGAACAATAAAAAATGCTGAGATATAGCCATATGGAAGATCGATGGAGGTGTGTAATAGCAGCGCCCCCTCTCGGCCGACATATTCCCAAATAGAAACAGCATTATTTTTCCCAATGGTCATCTCACATATCAAGTTTTGTGCATTTATACACTATAGAAAGGGAAATATAACCTTCTCGCACACGAGGAAAATTCCAACATAGAAGCAGCGCCTTTCGGGTGTTATGAGTAAAATTCAATAAGCATAGTGCTTCATATTGGCCATCTCAGATATTTATTTTTGAACTATTATAAACAACAGAAACTGAGATATAAACTTACCATAAATGGAAGAGATCGCAACAAAGCAGCGCCAGCTGTTGGGTAATTTGCACCAAAAAGTTTATAGGCACCCATTTATGTCAAAGTGCAACTAAATATAAATTTGTGTAAAATTCTGAGCATTACTTCTTGGACTAAAGTGGCAACTTTTATTTTATTTTATTATTATTATCCCCCCCCCCCCGACAAACACACAGAAGACATTTCCTAAAAACGGTACTGTTCGGGACAGTTCAAGATTCTAAATGATTTCAATGAAATTGAGTTTCAGAGTTCATATTTTTTGAGATTTTTTATACTATGAGATTTTATAAGTGATTCACTTAATCCTTTGCGGGGCAAAATAATTACCCTCATTTAATATCAGAAGACAGAATTCACAAATAAGGTTATAAGGGGGGGGGGAGAAAGATTTTTTTTTTCCGCTAAGTTATAATAATATTTTGTTGAAAACTGCCGGGGCGTATTGTTGCAGTTGGGAATCAAAATTCGACAGTTTAAAATCTATCCCGTCGTCCTTTAAAGGGTTATATATAGTGAACAGAAGAATGGACAAACCCCGATAGTTTAAGATAAAACACAATTCGGTTAAATATACATATATTTATATATATTAAAAATATATAAAATAATAAACATCATCCATAAAAAAATTTATTTTTGCTGAACTAAAATCCTAAACATTTTACAATTATGTAAATAGGTTTTAAAATGTCGAATATGGAATTTAAAATAAAAAGCAATCTTTTTAGAAGAGAAACAAATTAAATGTTAACATAAAATAATAAGCAGAAGTAGAAACACAGTTAAATTACGCTGAACTGTTTATATATATATATATATATATATATATATACACACACACAGGGTGTTTCAAAGGAGTTCTGACAAACTTTAAGCGTAGGATAGGCTTATCGAAACATTTTTTTTTTTTTTTTTTTTTTTTTTTTTACATAGAAACATACAGGCAGAAACGTCATATATGCTCATTAGAATGCGCTGTTTGACCGAAAGTAAATTGGGCAAAGTGGATTGGCAGGGACGAACACATCGCCTGGCCACCAAGATCCTCGCCTTTGTCCTCCCATTGAGTTCTTCCAGTGAGGATTTATGTAAGGCCTTGTATACGAGACCCCCGTCACCTCTACTGAAGATCTCGTAGCACGGTTGAAGCAGCAACACGTGTCCATGACAGACCTGTAAATTGTTTGAAAGCGTTCGCCAATCCATAATTCGCCGTTGTGAGGCTTGTATTGTTGCAGATGACAGGAATTTTTAGCACCTTCTATAACATTATGTACACATTGTTTAATAAACCTGCCATTGGGGTTTATTAAACATTTTGCACCCTTATCTGCAGATTTATTTTGTATTTTTGTCTCGTTAGCGCGCATACATGACGTTTCCGCTTATATATTTCTATGCAAAAATGGTTTGTTTCAGTATCTCTAACTTACCCTTAAAATTTGTCGGAACTCTTTTGAAACATCCTGTATCTATATAAAAAGATTTTAAACTGTCAAAAACTTATCTAAGATTAAACAGAATTCTATTTCAGAAGAAAAACAAATTAAAAAATATCCAGCAGCAGCAATAACAAAATTACGTAATGCTGTACAAAAATCCTAAATATTTTTAATTTAGAAATTTTTTCATCAAGCCTGAAAGTTCATTTCAGAAAATTATGGAGTGGAAGGCTTATTTTTTTTTTTTTTTTTTTTTTTTTTAATACCAACTATGTGAAAAATACTAGAGCCGTGAATCGAACCCGGGCCATTCGCTTTACGTGCGGATGCTCAAACCATCCAGCTACCCTGGCTGATTACCTGCTAGGCATTTCTCACATAACATAAAGAAAAAAAAAAAAAAAAAAAAATCAACCTTCCACTCCAAAAATATCTGAAATTTTTAATTATATTAAAAAAATAAAAAAATAAAAAAGATGTCGAAGATGTAATTTAGATAATACAGAATTATGTTTAGAAGAAAAACAAATTAAAAATTTCAAATGTGTACAATGCTCAGCAGCAGTAAGAAAAGGGTGGAATCTGCTCAGTTCCCAATCATATACATGTTCTCATAAATTTCTAGTTACAGGATATACTATATTCATATTTATAAAGAGAAGTTAATTGGACCTATCTCTCGATACAAAGACAAACTGAAATGCCTTCTAAGCTACCCACCGTTCAGTTCGATACATTTATCTTATTGTTAATTTTGTTTATTAGGGTCAGTTTCGTAGTTTAGTTTTCATTCAATTCCATATCGTTTCTAATGCAATGATACCCATGATCCAAATTCATATGAAATACTGCTCTATTCTGCTATTCTGGAATAATCTTAACCCTTTCATTCCCCGTGATGCCAACTGGAATCATAACATTTCAGATTTTCTTTCTTACCATCTAACACTGCCGCTGATTCAAAATGAACAATATTAAAATCTATATACATTTTCTCCCCGAAAAATATATATTTTAGATGGTTTCACTATCCTTGTTGACAAATAAAATTATATTTTACTCGGAATATTACTCCGATAATAATATCGGAATCAGTTTCTTGTTTTGGACAAATTAAGTAAATTAACTGTTTGAAATATTTTTTATTTTATTTTTTAATGTTTATAATTTGTATTTTAATAATTGCAGTATGTATGTCTTCCAAAATTTTGATATTTTTATTTATTGAAAAGTTATAATTTTAAATGGCATCAGAGGTTATATTAAGCACAAATAAACACCTCTCAGTTGCTTTGTTAGCTATATTAATTCGTACTCTGCTATTACTCCTATTTTAAAAAAAAATATTTATATATATTACTTTTGAAATAAATTTATGACTAAATATAAGATTTATTATTTTATGGATGGAAAAAATTGGGAATGAAAGGGTGAAATTTCATATAACTTATGAAATTTTCAAATTAGAACATTTGTAGTCAATGATGTACATTGTAGTCAAGCCAGTATCATAAATGCTATTTTAAAAGCGGTCTGATTACAGATGCAAAATTTCCGGAAATTTTGAGGCGGTAAAAAGAAAAAAAAGAAAAAACAGTTTTTTCTGGAAAAATTCGGGAAAATTTAATTTTTACAAATAAAAATAGGGTTACTTAATAGTGATAATATCTTAGAAAATATGAAGTGTGTTAAACATTTAAAAATACATGCAATCCATATTATTTTTTCTTAACATAAATATACAAAAAGATTTTGCTATTAAAAATGAGCCTTTCTGTTTCACAACTGTCAGTATCTTTCCTTGTAACAAAACCCCAAAAACTTGTCAAATCATCATTCAACCGTTAATTTTGCGTAGAGTGTGCATTTCTATGGAATGTTCATCTCCCAGCACATTGATACAATGAATTTAGATTAGAATCAAATCAACAAAAGAAAACAAAAAAATCATCGACCCGAACCTGATTTTTTTATATCCGAAATCCGAAACACAAACACTAAATGAAATTTAGTCATTCATCTGAAAATCATGCAAAACTTTGTAAAGTTATAAAATAAAATAAATTTCCATTGTCACAGAGTTAGTAAACCATTAAAAAAGAAAAAAATTAAATGGAGTTACTGATACACTAAGTTGAAAATTTAAAAATCTGAAAAATGGATTAATATTGTTTAACCATTTATGTGTGTTGTGTACTTCAAGAGTGGAAAAATATGCTTAAAGTTTAGTATATATATATATATTTGATTTTTCTTTGATTATTGCCTTTCTGCTATACGTATGTAATAACTTGTGTACACATATATTTAATCATGGTAATTATATGTAGTATGTTTATAATTATATCAAACAAATTCTTATGATAAAATTTTTTGAAAGATTTTCTCAAGTCGACCCGACTTGTTGAAAACTTAACCTAACCAGCAGGAAAAAAATTCAGTCAACCTAATCCGAACCCGACCCACAAGAAAAATAAATCAGTCAACCCAGTCCCAAGAAAAAAATTCAGTCAACCTGATCCATAAGAAAAATAAATCAATAACCCGAACCGAACCGAACCGAACCGAACCGAACCGAACTTCACATGCAAGAGAAAAAATTTTGTTAACCACACACAAACTTGATTGCAGGTCAGGCTCGGGTAAAATTGGTTTACCGGACCTGATGCTGGACTCTAATTCAGATTCTGACTTAAAATGAAATTAATCCCAAAGATAAAATAAAAGTTTAATTTCAAGTTAATTGAACTCCAGAAATTTAAAACAACATTTTATTATTGATTTATTATTTTTTTATAATATAAAAGTTATTAACTCAGACGTAAAGGACATAAATCAAGTACGTTTTTGCACATATAATTTTGTTAAATTGCGAAATAAATTTTTTGACGGAAAGTAGTTGCTCAGTGTTTTAGGTTGATTTCTTTAGAAATCGACCTATTGCAATCACTTCGTTTATCTATATATCTATCTATCTATCTATCTATCTATCTATAATGAAAATTTTGTCATCACGATAACTCCCGAAATAATACTCGAAATCGAACTAAATTTGGACAGTGAACTAATCTTATAAATATCTTGGATGAGTTCGTTAAACAAGTTGCTCCGACTTTTTGTTTTCAAGTGGCAGCCACTTGAAAATTTCAAACCGACATTGTAAAAAGCATACTTAAAGCATGATTTGCTTGAATTTAGATGTAAATACAGGCCACATAAAGGTCTCAATGAAGTTTATTAATGAAGTTTATCCGCCATTTTTAATAAAGTGGCAGATATTTTAAGTTAAGCGGGACCACTTGAAATCAGGCTACCACTTGAAATTTTAAAATCACTATAACTTCTGAAATAATGCTCCAAATCGAACCAAATTTGGACAGTGTCTTAACTTATCTTATACATATCTTAGATGAGTTTATTAACCAAGTTGCTCCGCCATTTTGTTTTCAAGTGGAGACCACTTGAAAATTTCAAATTCAAATTGTAAGAAGCGTATTCCGAATTTGTTTTAAATTTGATGTAAATATAGACCATAAAAGGGTCTCAATGATGTTTATTAATGAAATTTATCCGCCATTTTGAATAAAGTGGCAGATATTTTAAGTTATGCGGGACCACTTGAAATCAGGCTACCACTTGAAAATTTAAAATCACTATAACTTCCGAAATAATACTCCAAATCGAACCAAATTTGGACAGTGTCTTAACTTATCTTATATATATATCTTAGATGAGTTTATTAACCAAGTTGCTCCGCCATTTTGTTTTCAAGTGGAGACCACTTGAAAATTTCAAATTCAAATTGTAAAAAGCGTATTCCGAATTTGTTTTAAATTTGATGTAAATATAGACCATATAAAGGTCTCAATAATGTTTATTAATGAAATTTATCCGTCATTTTTAATAAAGTGGTAGATATCTTAAATTAAGCGGGACCACTTGAAACACGCTGCCACTTGAAAATTTAAAATCACAATAACTTCTGAAATAATACTCCAAATCGAACCATATTTGGACAGTGTCTTAACCTATCTTATAAATAACTTAGATGAATTTGTTAACCAAGTTACTCCACCATTTTGTTTTCAAGTGGAGACCACTTGAAAATTTCAAATTCAAATTGTAAAAAGCGTATCCCGATATTTTTTAATTTTGATGTACACGTAGATTATACAAGTGTCTCAAATAACTTTATTAATGAACTTTATCCGCCATTTTTATTAAAGTGGCGGATATCTTAAGTTAAGCGGGACCACTTGAAATCAGGCCACCACTTGAAAATTTAAAACCATGATAATTTCCGAAATAATAGTCCAAAGGGAACCAAATTTTGACGGTGATATTATCATATAATTACCTTGAATGTTTTCACTGGGCAACTTGTCCCGACATCTTGTTTCTAAGTTCCAGCCACTTGAAATCACACTGCCACTTCAAAATATGCCAAACGATAAATTTTAAAATACTAAACTGATTCAAATAAAAGTTGGATAGTGAACTTATGGAATGGTTGAAATATCTAGGATAAGTTCACTTGGTGACTTGATCCGCAATTTTATTTCCAAGTGGCGGCCACTTGAAAATTTGTCATTATGGTAACTTTAGTAATACAGAATCAATTCGCATCAAATTTGGGTAGTGGATTTATCATTCAAATATCTCACTTAAGTTCGCTGGGCATCTCTCTCCACTTTTTTTTACAAGTGGTGCCACCTGAAAATTTCTTATGACGATAATTTTTGAAATACTGATTTAATTTAAACTAGAACTGGACAATGAACTTATCATACAAATATACTGGATGATTTTGATGGGCAAGTTGTTTTATCATTTTGTTTCTAAGTCACAGCCACTTAGATTGCCACTTGGAAAATTGCCATAATAATAACTTTTGAAACACGGCACTGATTTAAACCACAGTTGGACAGTGAACCTATGCTTCAAATATCTTGGATGTGTTTGCTGGGCAACTTGTTCCACTCTATTGTTTCCAAGTGGCGGCCACTTGAAAATTTGTTATCACGGTAACTTTAGAAATACTTAATCAATTCAAATCAAATTTGAAAATTGGATTTATCATTCAAACAACAAAAATCTAGGAAATGCACGTAACTTGTGAACCAATCACGTTATTGCATCCATCTTTGGTATATCGATAATAAGTATTTTCTCGCCAAACGTTGCCAAAAAAGTCGCCATAGTAGAAAAGTCGCCAAATTTGGCGCCAAATCTATTACCTGCGTTACTGGATCTTTTTAATGCGTTTTTAAGGAAAAATTAGGCTATTTTGATGCAAAACAAAGTAGAAATGCAGAAAACTAACATTTTTATCGACTTACTAAGCCTCTTTGAAAGAATTTCTACAAAAAAAAAAAAAAAAAATTAAAATTTACAACGATATCTTAGATGAGCAACTTTCTCTGCCATTTTGATCGAAGTGGCAGTCACTTAATTTTTCAACACGATGACTTTTGAGATTTTGAATTAATTCAAACTACATGTGTACAGTAGACTTATCTCACAAATACATTTCATATATTTGTCACCTTATCTCACCATTTTGCTTCCAAGCGCCGGCCACTTGAAAATTTTAAATTCACATAAAAAGGTATTTATGAACCGATTTGCTTAAAAATCCATATGTGCATAGCCTACATCAATATTTCTACCAAATGCATTAATAATTTGTAGCCGCCATTTTCAAACAAAATGACGGCTACTTGATAAGGAAAAAGAAATCAACCTACCCTTCCGAATAAGCCGGAAGGTCTTGTTTCCTTTTTTCAACTGTTACATGCATTTATATAGTATATGTGTGTGTGGTGTATAATATATACCCACACACTTTTAAATACTACAGTTAGATAATTCTAGGAATATACATTCAAGATAAAAGACTGAAGTATAAATGAACTCGAAAAGAATGAGTCATTTCAAACGAATGTGATGGGAGGGAGATCATTGTAATACTTAAATATTTTAGGATTACCATTTGATTATAAGGTTAAAACTTTATTTTTGAAATATGAACATTATCAGAATCAGTGTTTTCATGTAAGATACTGAACATCAAAAAAAATATTTCATGAAAAAAACATTGGAATATAAATAGTATTATAAACTTCTGAATACGTTATTTTATGCTAGAAATTTCAAGCCAATTCGGAAAAAAAAAAAAAAAAAAACGAAGAAAACTGAATTTTTTCCCAAAATTTATGTTTTTTATTTCGGACCATTCCCATCACTAGGTCTGCTATCTTTACGATGAAAATATCCCTCAAAGTGGACTTTATGCGAAATTTTGCCTCATTCTGCCCCATTAAGAAATCCATAAATTTCAAATAACTTACGAAGTTTTCAAAGTTGTATTTTCATAGTTAAGGATGTTCATGCCAGCATCATAACTGTTATTTTAAAGCTGGTCTGACACCTTTACAATATGAATATTTTTAGAAAATCGTAAATTTTGAATAATTTACGAAGTTATTAAAATAGAATGTTGAAACATCAATAGGGTTTTTGCAGGCGTTATAAAAAAAAATGTTTTAAAACTAGCCCAACTTCTCTGCAATCATCTGTTCTTGAGATATCGTGTAGACAGACACACAAACTAAACTAACATACTAACGAACTAACCCACTAACGAAATATCAGACGGACACCATACCAATTTTGTTATTTTTGAATTTCTCACACTTGAACACATGTAAAAAAGTAAAAATACCGAGGTCGAAAATATTCACAATTACCCAAGTTCCCTTTATCTTTAGTATGATGGGGAACTAAAAATAATGTTAATATGAAAATAAATTTAATTTAAATTTAAATCTATTTTCGAATAAAAACAGTGCGATCAATACCTCCAGAATCTTCTGCAGAATCAAGTTCTTCTAATAAGCAATGATATATCCTGTTCAGTAAAAATAAATACACTCCAACACACCTATCACAAGTTTCCAGAATTCTGGAAAATCGTTTGGGGTTTATTACAAAAAAGAAAACTGAAATATTTTTAAAAATACACAAAAGGTTTTGAACGCAAGGAAAGCAATTCGAACGTAAAATTAATTGGTAAAACGAACCTTCTACAAAAGAACATGAAAGGAAAAAGAACTCTACATTTGGTTGCCACGGGAAACGGCAAAGGCCTTTTATTTTGGGAAACTGAGATCGGAAAATGATGCTTTAGTATTTGATAAAAGACTACATATAAGTTTCATTTATAAAATATTATCCAGCAAGGTTACTTATTTATTTTTTCAACAGAATAAAACAAACGATTCAAAAATGTCAAAGAAATTATTTTCAAAAAGCTTTTTAATCCCCTCGCAATTTTAAACTAATTTGAAAAAAATATATATATTAATGTCAGCCATGAAATCAGTTTTATTATAACCTTGATTTATTGACACTTTCCGACAAAACTTAAAACGTGTATGAATTGGAATTTGGAACTGTCGTTTAGTGTTGCCAGATTGGGGACTTTTTTAATTCAGTTTCCACCAACAAATTTAATTGGAACGGTTGCGTAATCATTTCGAAGATGAATCGTCTATTAGGTATATCAGATATCACTTCTCAAAATTATTGGTGAGAGTTGAATTTAAAAAGTCCCCAATCTGGCAACACTGCTGTCGTTCGAAGATTAGTACCATTAGTACGACAGATAGTTCTGATTTCCCCCCCCCCCCCAAAAAAAAAATATGCGATTTTTCCATCGTTACCAATTTTTATCTAACACCTTGAATGAACGTGAGAACATTTTTGTTTTTATCTAAATATATAAAGCTGAAAATTTGCCACTGTATCTGTCCGGATCATTAGATTTTATCAAATGTTGGTACACAAAGGCTCCGTTTACAACCTCGCTTAAAATCAACCCGCATTTTAACGATGCTTCTTTTAATCCCCCTTTCAGTTTTGTCCGTTTACAACTATCTATCTCGGAATAAGGATGGAGAGGGTGACAACCGGTTTTCAATGGGGAAAGAAAGAAGTAAGGTCCCTTTAACTGAGATGTCCCTTTAATTCACAAACCAAAGCATTCTCATAAATTCTATTGATGTTAGTTATAGATGTACAGAAAAAAAAAAAAAAATGCAGTCGGCAGCAAAGGTATCCGAGCACTAGCAAAAATTCCTATTTAAAAAAAGTACACTTGATACAGTTTTGTTAAATAAATCCTTATCGAATCCTGTTCTTAGCCAGTCTAGGAATATGATTCGACAAGAATTTATTTAACAAAACAGTATTAAATGCACATTTTTTATGCAAGAATTTTTGCTAGTGCTCGGATACTTTTGCTGCCGACTGTTTTTAGTAAATTGCCACAATCATGATTTTATCTTTGAAAAACGTTGAGATATGTTTTTGTTTAGTATATTAATCTTTATATATATTTTTTTTCTGCAAGGAAATAAAATAAAGAAGAATTTTAGCGTTAAATATTCCTACATTTTTCTTTTTCCATTCCGCAAAATTACATAACAGACAGAAATAATTTTCTTATTTAAAGTTGAAAAAGAAATAAAATTTATAAGAAATATTTTTTTAAGATTATCGCAAATATAAAATGAATTGGCAAGAGGTTAGATTACTTTCTATAAATTCTGAAGTTGATAAAAACAATTATTTTTATTATTTTTTCTATTCGCAAGAAGAAAATATTGCAATCGAGAAAATTTTTGACGTCTGGTTTTCGATGCATTTACACGGTTTGAAATATCATGACAACAATTTGACCATTTTTAAAAGTGCATGCCAGTCTGTGTGTCACGCATGGTTTATAAAAATTTTGTGGGCGCTGTATCTCGTTTAATAATGGGTGGAATTCCGAAAAACTTTAAATTTTTATATGAATTGGAGCTGATTATATTTACAGTAAATCGCCCAGCAGGCAGTATCATAATCACATATTACAGCCAGACCTTATCTAAAGCATTACTTCTTATAGGATAATTCCAAACATATTGTTTTTTTTTCTTTAATTTTTACCACTTCCTTTGTTGCTTTTGCGAAAACTTTTTTGCTGAAATATATATGAAATTAGCATATTCTTTACACTCCGAGAGTTTTAGGACAATTCATCACGAATTTTTCTAGATATTTGACAAAGCGTCTGAAATAGTAAGTGTCCGGCCATTTAAGGAAAAGTAGTATATCAATTTACGAATGAAAAGCACAAACGAAAATATTTCATTATTCTATTATATTTGAAGTAATATTTTCTTTTAACTGTAATAAATAGAAAAAAGGATCTTTATTTATGCACTAGAAATACAATTTTGCGACTTATAAATCATCATCTTTAAAAGTACATTGAAATTTATTCATCAGGGTCCGTTTTTAACACGCTTATATTAGCTTCACCTGTATGTATGTATGTTTGTAACTTCTCTGGGAGCAAAACGTGATTGCACAAAATCCTTCATATCTCAAACAAAAAAACAGATATCCGTAAAATTTTTGCTTTAAAATATATTTTTTAATCATTTTGAATTAGGAAATAAATAGTGCGCGTGCAATAATATGAAATAAAAATATGAATTTAATGATTTGATAAAACACGATCGCGTGCTATCTTAAAAAGTAAAATTTAAAGTTTAATTTTAGTTTAGAAGTTAGAATTTCTAATTTTTTTACAAATATTAAATACAGTTTATTCTACAAAAAACGTGTGTGAAATATGTTGTAAAAGATTTTCTCGCAAAGACAGTTTAAGCAAACATTCACGCACTCATACTGGAGAAAAACCGTACATGTGTGAAGTATGTTCAAAAAGATTCGCTGAAAAAGGTGCTTTGAATAAACATTTACGCACTCATACAGGGAAAAAGCCGTAAGTGGGTGAAATATGTTGTAAAAGGTTTTCTCTAAAAGACAGTTTAAACAAACATTCACGCACTCATACCGGAGAAAAACCGTACATGTGTGAAATATGTGCTAAAGCATTTGCTGAAAAAAGAAATTTAGACAGACATTCACGCACTCATACAAGAAAACAGCCTTACGTGTCTGAAATATATTAACCCTCGTTTCCTAATATGGAATCACTTTGAAAAAAACAACAAAACACAAAAAAGGACATTAGAGAAAAGAAGACAAAAGTCAATGAAGAGAACGTCAGAACTCTCAAGCGAGGAAATAGAGGAGAGAAGGAAGAAAAGAAGGCTCTGTATGAAAAATTATAGAGCCAAGCAGTCTAAGGAGGCCAGAGCGGCTCGTTTGCAGCAAGTGCGTCAGCATGCAACTGAAATCCGAGCCTCAGAATCAGAGCAAGCCAGAGAGGCTCGTTTGCAGCAGATGCTTCAGCATGCAGCTCAAATCCGAGCCTCAGAATCAGAGCAAGCCAGAGAGGCTCGTTTGCAGCAGATGCTTCAGCATGCAGCTCAAATCCGAGCCTCAGAATCAGAGCAAGCCAGAGAGGCTCGCTTGCAGCAAGTGCAGCAACGAAACGCAGAGTTCAGAAGATTAGGTAGAGCCAGTGTAACGGGCTTTAGGCAGGCAATTAACACGTTTTGTGATAAGATATGCGAAGTTTGCACTAAACGGTGCTATCTACATCAAATTTCTAAGTGGATGGTAAATACTGAAACAGCACCATATTTGCCTAACGAATTAAAACAAAAAAATTACTTGGTTGTTTGCAATCGTTGCAAGAACCATTTGACATCAAAGAAAAATATTGCACCATCTAAATCTTATTGGAACAATCTGGATCCAGGCTCTATTCCAGAAGTGATTGCGGAGTTATCACAAGCCGAGCAAAGGCTCATTTCACGCATTATTCCATTTGTTAAAATTATAAAATTAAGCGGCGTATTTGGCCAATATAGTTTTCGAGGTCAAGCGGTATTGTTCGCTCAGGATGTTTTCGAAGTTACTGAAAATCTTCCGAACATGTTACCAAGAACCACAAATAATGCTGGAATAGTTGTCATTACTGAGCGTCTTGAAAATATCAATGTCACACGACAGTTTTCAGTATCTAGGCAAAAAGTATATGACGCGCTACATTGGTTAGTTGCTAACAATCAACTTTATAAAGACGTCACTATCGATCAAAACGTCGTAATGAATGACGAGGATATTATAAGAGTACAAAAAGCACCACTAGAGGTTTCTGAGGAGTCTAATGAAGAACCTACCGAGGACACTAGTGCTTATATGAAAGTCAGTGATTTTTCGAGAATTGTACGTGCTTCATGGCATCAAGGAAACGATGTCATATTCACATCAGGATTTGCAGGTGTACAATGCTGTGCGATGGCATTGTCCAACATCCTAAGGGCCAGTATTCTTACACCACAACACTGGTCTACAAACACCCTCAATCTGAATATGATAACAGGTGACCAAATCTACAGCAATATAAGATTTCAAACGGAGAGAAATTTAACGGCCTATCCTATTGCGGATGATGGATACCTACTGGTGCGAAATTTCAATGCAATCAAAGATTATTTGATCACATTCGACAAAAGGTTTCAGATCACTTTTGCAGATGAACCAAGCATATATGGAAGCTTGAACGACAAATATAACGAAGCAAACCTTGGACGCACCCTTCGTAAAGGTCTGGAAGATCTGTTCGTGGAACATAGCACCGGCATATTAATAACAGGTGGACAATCATTCGGAGTGATGCACTATGATAACAAATATTACTTCAGTAACTCTCATTCTTGTGGTCAAAAGGGATCCAGAGCAAACGACAGCAATGGAAAAGCTTGCATCATCGAATGCGATAATTTAGAAGAGTTCGTGAGGATTTGTAAACGTACAACAGGCAGCAGAAATGTACAATATACTCTTGATTACGTTGATGTTCAAGTCTTTGATATACATGATGAACCTGAGGAGAAAGAAACACAGCACAGTATTGAGATGGTAACGGCAGCGTCTGAAACGATCACTTCTCAAAAGGAACTAACTGATCAAATAATTCCACTGCAGACATCAGTGATGGCACCGATTGATGTAATGCAACCCAGTGTGGAAGATGAACTGCAGGTTTCACGAAATCTCAATGAAATTATCCGCAAAACGAAAGACAATATCGTTAATGTGGGACATGAACTAAAAGCAGAAGAATATTCCTGGTACTTCTTGTTTCCTTATGGAAAGAACGGTTTTAAAGAGCAAAGACCTGTAAATATTACAGCATTAGACTACTTTCAGTTCAGAATTTTGGGAAGTGATACAAGATTTCAACGTAACGACTATCTCTTTTATGCCTTATCCTTCTTTGAATATTATCGAATCAAAAGCACTATATCAGCATGTGGCAATAAAATTGTTAATCAAGAAGGAGCAGTCGAAGACGTCCATCTTTATGTGAAAAATTTGAGAGGTTCTGCAGCTTATTGGAGATCAGCCTTGAACGAGCTATTAGCTCAAATCAGATGTTTAGGAGCTCCAACCTATTTTGTAACATTTAGCTCAAATGATCTCAATTGGTTGGATCAACGAAAAGCTTTGTTAATAGCCGATGGTAGGCCTCATGTTGATCCTAGTACGCTCGACATTTATGAGACTCAAAGACTTATCGAAAAGTACCCAGTGATTTTGAGTCGCCATTTCATGGTTAGAGTAAATTCTCTAATGAAATTTATCAAAAATAATGACGAAGTATTTGGCGGCAAACTGAAAGACCATTGGTGGCGTATTGAATTCCAGAATCGGGGCAGTCCTCACCTTCATATGGTGATTTGGATCGAAAATCATCCAGAGTTTGACTCAGAAGAAGGGAAACTTCTTCTCGATCGTAACTGTTGCTGTAGAATGCCTACAGAAGAAGAAGATCCAGAGCTTCATGAACTAGTTAAGAAATGTCAAATTCATCGGCATACACAAACTTGTACAAAAAATAATACCTCTGTAAGATGCCGATTCAACTTTCCACGTCAAGAATGTGACGAGACACGAATTGTGTCATATTCTTCAGATGATTTTCTTCGTAACGGAGGTAGAATTTGTTTACTTAAGCGTCGAAAGGAAGATGCTTGGGTAAATAATTACCACCCAGAGTTATTAAGGCTGTGGACAGGCAACATGGATATTCAGCCGTGCGGATCAAACGAAGCGATAGCGTACTATATAGCAAAGTACCTATCGAAAGCAGAACCTGAAGGCGTAGATTCTGGAATTGCGCAGGCAATACAGCAAATTCAACGCGAAGAGACTGATATTTCACGCAAACTGTTCAAGATATGTATGAAGATTCTTCATGAACGACAAGTATCAGCTGCAGAATGTGCGTATCGACTTTGTCATATCCCATTACGGGACAGTTCGAGAAGCTGCATTTTTCTGAACACAAGAAAGCCAGAACAGCGTTACAGAGTATTGCAATTCGACAAAAGCGGACACGCAACTGGTTATTATAGGAATATCTTTGAAAGATATGAAAAACGTCCGTTACAACATCCTGACTACGATTTTGCGAACTTGAGCCTTACAGAGTTTGCAATGTTGTTTGAACCATTCTATCTGAAAAAGGTAAGCGAGACTGAGGAAAGTGTTGATAATGATGCCTATGAAGAACATCCAAACACGCGTCGTCCACTCATCACCTTGCTCGATAACAGTAAAATGGTTGTGAGGAATGCTCTCGCAGTTGTCAGGGTGCCATACTTTATAGCAACATCAGATCCAGAAAACTTTTTCTATAGCTTACTCGTTCAATATATGCCTTATCGTTCGGAAACTGAATTACTTGAAGGTTTCCATAATGCAAAAGAGGCCTTCTTAGATCGAGAGAATTGTTTAAAGGAAATGAGTAGACATATGCGCCAATTTCGAGAGCGGGATCAACAGCTTGAAAACGCATTCAATCAAGTACATGCATTTGAAATTTTAGAACAGCCAGGTATTATCAATCCTGAAGTTGGAGAAGAAGAATTACCAGAGACAGAAATGAGCAATGATCAATTTCAGAGGGCACAGCAGGCTATGAATATTGATCAAAGACAATTGTTCATTTTTATTACAGAGAGTATTAAAAATCAACTTAATGGTGATATTAAACGAGAGAAAATTTTCGTAACTGGTGGAGCAGGCACCGGAAAAACTTTCCTCTTTAATCTATTGAAAAACCAAGTTAACCGATGTTATGGAAAATCGGTCGTGAAAATTGGTGCTCTCACTGGAGTCGCAGCACGGTTGGTCGGTGGATCTACACTACACCGTATGCTAAAACTACCAGTACAAAAAGATGGAGTTATCGTTAGCATGCCACTTCTTACTGGTAATTATTTAAGAGGGATGCGCCAATTATGGCAAAATGTTGATTTTCTGCTCATAGACGAAATTTCTATGGTACCTTATGAGATGCTTTGCATGATAGACTCTCGTTTGCGTCAACTGAAAAGCCCGGACGCTTGTTTTGGAGGCATAAATATTTTACTCTTTGGTGATCTAATGCAGTTACCACCTGTCCGAGGACATCAAGTATTTCAACAACCAGAACACATGAAACCCGCTACACATTTGTGGCGGCAATTCCGCCTGGTTGAACTCAAACAAAACATGCGCCAACAAGGAGACACGACATTTATAGATGTGCTTAACGCCCTAAGAGTTGGAGAATTGACGTCTAAGCATCTTGAAGTTCTTCTTGGAAAAGTGTCAACAGATACTACTGAAGAATTCTCGATTGAGAGAGCTTTAAGAATTTATCCAACGAATGACCAAGTTGCTAGACATAACGAAAAAGTTCTCCAGAGTTTTGAGGATAAAGGGACTGCTATTTATACAATTAAAGCACAAGACCAACTCATTGATGCTACACGAAATTTAGGTAATAAAGACTTAAATTCTGTAATACCTAATGATATCAATAAAACAGGAGGTCTTCCTAATGTATTAAAAATATTCGTAGGAGCTAAAGTAATGTTAAGGTCGAACACTGACGTGTCAAAAGGTTTAGTGAATGGTAACATGGGCTTTATTACAGAAATTATCTGGCCAAATTTTCGCAGGGACCAAGTATATGCGGAAGACATCCCGTCAGTCCGTATTAATTTCGGTTCAGATGGTGAACACGTAATTAAGCCAATATCGAAACAATTTCCAGCAAAATATAGCTATGGAACTGCTGAGAGACGAATGTTGCCACTAATCCTGAGTTGGGCATCGACCGTTCATAAGATGCAAGGTTGTATAGTTGATCATGCAGTCATTTATCTGGGCTCTCGACTGTTTGATGCTGGACAAGCTTATGTAGCACTTAGTCGGTGCAGATCTTTGGACGGTATTCGAATTGAAGAACTTGACTGCTCAAAGTTGACAGGTAAAACCCCATGTAACAGAGAAGCATTAGATGAAATGATTCGATTAAGAAATAATAAATAATTGCTAAAAAATCTCATTTATACTTGCAGCAACACATAGAATTATAAGATGATAGAAGTCCTTTAAAAAAGAGATGGAAAAAAAAATATGAAACACGATCGAATTCATAACGATATTAGCCATATTACATACTATAATATTTTAACCAAAAACTTACATACTGTAGCTATTTATGTGATAAGTAATAAAATAATAAATATAGTTTAAAAAGCATGCTTTCTTCATAGCACATCGAACTAAAAAGTGAAAAATAAATATAGTTTAAAAAAACTAAAAAACACGCTTTTAAAGCACAGCAAACTAAAAAGTGAAAAATAATTCTTAATATAAGCTGAAAACAATAATTCTTAATATAAGCTGAAAACAATAATGAACGAAAAATACTAGTATAATTGTGAAAAAAGCGTGGGGTGCTTTGTGCCATATTTTTCGTATATCGAGCAACCCACGCTTTTTTCACAATTATACTAGTATTTTTCGTTCATTATTGTTTTCAGCTTATATTAAGAATTATTGTTTTCAGCTTATATTAAGAATTATTTTTCACTTTTTAGTTTGCTGTGCTTTAAAAGCGTGTTTTTTAGTTTTTTTAAACTATATTTATTTTTCACTTTTTATTTTTTTTAACTTTCTCTTACTCACATGTCTTTGGTTAAAAAAAAAAAGACAGCCAAAAAACTGTAGGTAATGTCGGACTTCGTATAACATTTTGCCGGGATTTTAAAGGTTTCCGCAGGTATTTTGAAAAAAAAAAAAAAAAAAAAAAAAAGGTTTCCTTCAGGAAATATCCAGGTTCTTTAAAGGTTCCATGGAGGTTTAATTTAGAAAGTCTGAAGTACTTCTGGGTTTTCTGAAGGTTACCTTCAAAAAATTTTTAAGGATTTTTTTTTTTTTTTTTTTTTTTTTTTTTTTTTTTACATGGGATAGTAGAAACTAGTATGTTGTGGCCACCACAAGACTTTCTTCTATATTTTCTTATACAAATTCACTTTCCTATACAAATTCACTCAGTAACAATAATAATAATTTAAAAAAAAAAAAAACATTTTTTTTTTCCAAGTTTTTTTTTTTCGTTAAAAGTAAAAAAAATCGATAACTTTGTTTTAAATTATCACATATTTATAGTTCAACCATTCGTTTTTAGGGTATTGACGAGACCTTTTGAAAAATACCCATCTTGGAAATTTACATCCCCCCCGCTACCCAAATCTAATCAGCACCAGTTTATTTCAGGGGCCAACTAAATACCAAGTTTGGTTAAATTTCGTAATTTTTTTTTTTTTTTGTAAAAAAAGTAAAAAAAATCGGTAACTTTGTTTTAAATTATCACAGATTTATAGTTCAACCATTCGTTTTAAAGGTATTGACGAGACCTTTTGAAAGATATACCCATCTTGAAAATTTACTCCCCTCGAGGGGGGACTTCCCCCCAGGGGGGTTGACGAGGCTCCTACACATACAAAAAAATTTTCCCAGTTGACTATTTCTATTATAAATAATTCTTGTAAATTTCATAATGATTACTCTAAACTAATTCTCTTTATGCACATTTATACAAAATTTTGTCCTATATCACCATGTTAAAAATTTAGAAAAAGCGGGATGGCAACGCAACCTGTAAGACAATTTTTACCAAAAGTTGATAGGCACTAATTTATGTCAAGATGCAACTACATACCAATTTGTATGAAATTCTGTGCAGTAGTTCCTGAGATACAGCTGCCACAAAATTTTGTCACACACACACAGGCAGACAGACATTTTCTATAAATGGTCAAATCGTGTTCTACAGCTTTCAAAACGCGTAAATCCATCAAAAACCCGAGGTCGAAAATTTTTACGAATCCAATACTTTCTAAAAAAAAAAAAAAAAAAAAAAAAAACAGTCAATTTTTTTAAATTAACATTTTGCTATAATTACATGTTTTAATGTACCCTGAATCCGAAAATCAGGTTTTTATCGCTTGGACTGGTATCTCTCTATGAATTTTCTCTGTGAATCAATTATAAGCGTAACTCAAAAACTAGTATGTTGTGGCCATCACAAGACTTTCTTCTATATTTCCCTATACATATTCAATCAGTAACAATATTTAAAAAAAAAAAAAAAAAAAAAAACGATTTTTTTTTTTTTTTTTTTTTTTTTTTTTTGTTAAAAGTAATACATATTCAATCAGTAACAATATTTAAAAAAAAAAAAAAATACGAATTTTTTTCTAATTTTTATTTATTTATTTATTATTATTATATATATATATATATATATATATTTTTTTTTTTTTTGTTAAAAGTAAAAAAAATCGATAACTTTGTTTTAAATTATCACAGATTTATAGTTCAACCATTCGTTTTAAAGGTATTTCACGAGATCTTTCGAATGATACCCATCTTCAAAATTTACCCCCCCGGGGGGTACTTTCCCCCCCCATGCACAATTTTTTTTCCTAGTTACATACTACTATTATCAATAATTCATATTAATTTTATAATCACAAGTGTAAAATAACTCTTATTATGCACATTTATACGAATTTTTGTCCTATACTGCCATGTTAAAAATTTAGATAAAATGCTATCACAGCGCCACCTGTTGAGCTATTGATCCCCAAACATAATCAGCACCAGTTTATGTCGGGGACCAATTAAATACCAAGTTTGGTAAAATTACGTTTTTTTTTTTAAAAAAAAGGATCTTTTTTCTAAGTTTTTTTTTGTTAAAAGTAAAAAAAATCCATAACTTTGTTTTAAATTATCACAGATTTATGGTTCAACCATTCGTTTTAAAGGTATTGACGAGACCTTTCGAAAGATACCCATCTTGAAACTCCCCCCCCCCCGGGTGGGTACTTCCTTCCCGGTGGGGGGGGGAACCGATGCCCCCACATGCACAAAAATTTTTTCCCAGTTAACTATTACTATTATCAACGAGACCTTTCGAAAGATACCCATCTTGAAAATTTACTTCCCCCCCAAGGGGGGGAACCGATGCCCCCACATGCACAATTTTTTTTTCCTAGTTAACTACTACTATTATCAATAATTCATATTAATTTTACAATCACAAGTTTAAAATAACTCTCATTATGCCCATTTATACGGAATTTTGTCCTATGCTGCCATGTTAAAAATTTGCATAAAATGCGATCACAGCGCGACCTGTTGAGCTATTGATCCCAAAATCTAATCAGCACCAGTTCATGTCAGGGTGCAACTAAATACCAAGTTTGGTTAAATTTCATTCATTGGTTCGTGAGATACAGCGTCCACAAAAAAAATTATACAGACAGACAGACATTTTTTAAAAACTATCAATTCGTGTTCAGGACATCTCAAAACGTGTAGATCCGTCAAAAAACGGAGGTCGAAAATATTCGCGAATCCAATACTTTCTCTATATTACATATAGAAGAAAGTAATAGATGTAAGTTGGAAGTTCAAACTCAATACGTAAAGATAGGTGCCGATGTAGAGAAGGCTGTCCTTCTACACTCTCCATTTTTTATGTGTGGTGAAGCAATAAATCACAGAGTCAATTATAAAACTTAATAATATGCTTTAATTGCAACTCAATTTAGGGGAGAAATTGTACTACTTTTACTAATGACTTCTAAAATATATTGCCCTCCTCTTGTAAACATAAATGCTACATACCTTCAATAACACAATAAATGTAAGTAGCCTGGTAATCTCACTATAAAACAATAATTTAAACTATGTTACCTACAGTCGGCAGCAAAAGTATCCGAGCACGAGCAAAAATTCCTATATAAAAAAGTACTCTTAATACTGTTTTGTTAAATAAATCCTTGTCGAATAATGTTCTTAGATTGACTAAGAACATGATACAGTATTAAGAGTACTTTTTTATATAGGAATTTTTGCTAGCGTTCGGATACTTTTGCTGCCGACTGTATATAATGTAACCGGCGACAAACTTGTTGATCTTTCAAATGTTCGTAGATATCTTTAATTCCAAAACATTCGTGGTCAAAAACACCCTCCAAACTTCTGCCGCTGTATCACACTGCTACAGTCGAGCCGGACTCAATCAGCACTAAGGCAGAACCTCTTTAGCCACCTGCCCCGCCAAAACCACCTAAGCCACACACCGAGCACCATTTCAACATTTCTTTTATATCTTAACCTAATTTACATTTTTCATTCAACCCGGAGCTGCCCACTGCACAGCACTAGTGCGACGTTAAAACCCAATCAACCAACCATAAATACATAATAAATAAATGAAATAAAATAAAATAAAAACGTTTTATCAACGAGTATTGATCAAAATGTCTTATCATTTATTAAAAACAAAATACATTTTAAGTGATTCTTTTAGTTTCAATAAAAGAAATATAAATTAAAGATAAAATTATTAAATTTACTCTACCGTACACTAGTCTAGACATTTGAGTAAGCAGTAACATTTTCTTTAAAAACTATGAAACAGTGTTTAAAATTTTACTCTAGACTGTCTTATAAACGAAGGAAATAATTCACTAGAAACAAAAAAAAATCATCCCAAAACACAGTTAATGGGTTTTTCAAATCTTTCTGGAATCCCCTGGAGATTTTTCTCAAGACAGTCTGCTGACTATCGATTGCTCTTTAAGAGTGAAGACCTTTCTCTTCCTTGCACGAGTTAGAGAACTACTTTAGTTGTGTGAGTTCAGAATCTTTTTAAAACATGTAACACATAAGTATCACACGCTTTTTTGAAATGCAAGTCAATTTTTCTTAGCTCTTTGATACTTTGTTGCCAAAAATGCAACTATAAAAATACTAAGGATTTCACTTTGATTCTTAAAACAAGTGTGACTCTAATTTAACACAGTCGTGCATGGAATAACAATAAACTTCGCTCTTTTCCCAACAGCATTAATTACAGACTGCAGAAAACAGCTTAAAAATTTGGTGGAATTAATCGGAGAAATTTAAGTTTGCCAAAAAGGGCAATCTACTTTTAATTACATAATTCTTTTTATTCAACTTCAAATAAGAAAGAGAGGTTACCAATTGTAATAATATTTATATATATATATATATATATATATATATATATATATATTATAGTGGTAGAGCTTTTTTTGCGTTTTGATAAACTTTGTGTTGGGGAAAATCTTTTTTTAATTGTGATAATAGAAATCAGTCTAATAATTAAAAAGAAAAAAAGAAAGGCTACTTTTGCAATCTTATTTATATTAAATTCTGATTTTTTTTTTTATTATATGTTATTTAAATTTAAATAATAAAAGATAAAAGTTAATCCGGAAAAGAAAGAAAAATGAAATTAAATAAAATAAATCTGCCTTAATATATTTAAATTTAGTATCAAAGGTCTACACAAAGTAAGCAGCGCAACATCTATAGGGAATGTATCCAACCGATCGTTGGCCATTTGGAGCGGCAAGCATCATATACAAATACTTATTTCATACCGTAAATACGTTAGTAGTTTACAATATTAGTAGTTAAGCAATTATATGTAATTCTAGATTCCAGATTTTAAGTTTCTCTAACCTATCCCGCCATGTGAATGTTTAGTTTACTATATGTTTTATGGTTTTACCTATTTCTTTTGTAATTCTTTGCGGTTGGTTGCTTTTCTGCCACTCAGCCACTGCAAGCAGTTCGCGCTGCTGTATGCGGACACTGTTTTACCAATAAGTTGTACCACTTATTTTCGCTTTCACTTTGGGTCTATACTATTGAAATTTCTTAATATGTTTTAAGGAAAAACTTAAAAAATTAATATTGATGGACAACCAATTGTTTTCCGCCACACAGCCTACAAAATTGGTGACAACGGTTTCACAGATTGAAAAAAAAAAAAAAAAAAAAAAAAAACTCTCAGCATTTAAAACTAGTTGGCATATATGTGAATCATCGTACATCATTCCTATAAATTTCTTCTGTAGAGCACACTATATTCATGTTAAGAAATATGAACTCATCCAATCATTCGGCGTGATCCTGAATATAGTGCCCCACCCACTAGGCTACCTTATCTCTGACTCGATGCATTTATCTCATTCTAAACTGTTCATTATTTTATTAGAGTTAGTTTCGCATTTCAGTTTTCATGCAATTCCATACTATTTCCAATGCAATGATCCCCATAATGCGCATTTATGAGAAATTTTGATCTATTCTCCCATAGTAAGAAAATTTTAAATTTCGAATAACTGACAAAGTTTTGAAAGCAGAATATTCATAGTTAGACTAACTCACAGAGTTACAGACGGACACTACATCAATTTGTGATTTTTTCCGATTTTCCTCACACCTGAAATATGTGTAAAAACGTCAAACAACCGAGGTCGAAAAATTTTAGGAATCACTAACTAAGTTCTCCATACTTATCGTATGATGAAAAAATAAAAAGGTGAGATAAGAAGAAAAAAAAAAAAAAGAGAGAGAGAAAATACTGTTTTAGATGTTTTTTGTTTACAGGACATCTTATCCCAGATCGTGTACAGCGAATTTATGATATTTCTTCATTCATAGAAAAACGAAATAGTTTAAAGTGCCATTACGGATATAAAAATACATTGAAAAATAAACTTCGTAAGTATAGTTAGAAAGTGTTTTCTAATACATGCGAACCGCCTGATTTATTTATTTATTTTTTTACTTTGTAACTAGAGATAAAGTTCCTCTACGATTAAAAAACAGATATTCGTCCATCTGCAAATTTTATTATTACTTTAATAGTATTAAATTAAACTTCGTAAGTACAGTTAGAAAGTGTTTTATCTTTTATAATACATGGGAAACGCTCGATTTTTTTTTTTCATTTTTTAAATTTTGTAACTAGAGATAAAGTATTGTTAGTCAATTATTATTACTCAACGCCAAACAACTGACAAAAAGGTATTAAATTTTTCCTCTGCGATTAAAAAACAGATATTCGTCCATCTACAAATTTTATTATTACTTTAACAGTATTACATTAAACTTCGTAAGTACAGTTTGAAAGTGTTTTATAATACATGAAAACCGCTCGATTCCCCCCCCCTCTTTTTTTTAAAAAAACTTTATAACTAAAGTATTGTTAGTCAGTTATTATTACGCAACGCCAAACAACAGACAAAAAGGCATTAAATTTTTCCTCTGAAATTAAAAAACAGATATTCGTCCATCTACAAATTTTATTATTACTTTAATAGTATTAAATTAAACTTCGTAAGTACAGTTAGAAAGTGTTTTATAATACATGGGAACCGCTCGATTTTTTTTTCTTTTTTTTAAACTTTGTAACTAGAGACAAAGTATTGTTAGTCATAGTCGATTATTACTACTCAACGTCAAACAACAGACAAAAAGCATTACATTTTTCCTCTGCAATTAAAAAACAGATATTCGTCCATCTACAAATTTTATTATTACTTTAATAGTATTAAATTAAACTTCGTAAGTACAGTTAGAAAGTGTTTTATAATACATGGGAACCGCTCGATTTTTTTTCTTTTTTTTTAAACTTTGTAACTAGAGATAAAGTATTGTTAGTCATAGTCGATTATTACTACTCAACGTCAAACAACAGACAAAAAGCATTACATTTTTTCTGTGAAATTAAAAAACAGATATTCGTCCATCTACAAATTTTATTATTACTTTAATAGTATTACATTAAACTTCGTAAGTGCAGTTAGAAAGTGTTTTATAAAACATGGGAACCGCTCGATTTCCCCCACCCCTTTTTTTTTTTAAACTTTGTAACTAAAGTATTGTTAGTCAAAGCCAAACAACAGGCAGAAAGGCATCCTCTTCACTTACCGTCGCCGGAAGCCAGAGCCAATGTTATTCTATGGGGAAATTTTCTTTACAAATAACTTATTAACTAATACATATTTTTAAATTCTGTTTTCACATTCTGAAAATTCCCAACTGTTAAATTGACGGACCTTTTTTAAAAAATGTATTTTTTTTTTAATTTTTAATATTTTATTTTGAAATTGCAAAATGAAACAATTTCACACATTGAAAATTCGTATTTTGCAGCTTCAAAATAAAATATAAAAAAATTTAAAAAAAAAAATATTTTTTTTTATAAAAAGTCCGTCAATTTAACAGCTGTGAATTTTCATAATGTGAACACAGAATTTAAGAATATGTATTAGTTAATAAGATATTTGTAAAGAAAAATTTCCCACAGAATAACATTAGCTTCAGTTTCCGGAGGCGGTGAGTGAAGAGGGCCCTAAAATTTTTCCTCTGCAATTAAAAAACAGATATTCGTCCATCTACAAATTTTATTATTACTTTAATAGTATTAAATTAAACTTCGTAAGTACAATTAGAAAGTGTTTTATAATACATGGGAACCGCTCGATTTTTTTTTCTTTTTTTTAAACTTTGTAACTAGAGATAAAGTATTGTTAATCATAGTCGATTATTACTACTCAACGTCAAACAACAGACAAAAAGCATTACATTTTTCCTCGGCAATTAAAAAACAGATATTCGCCCATCTACATATTTTATTATTAATTTAATAGTATTAAATTAAACTTCGTAAGTACAGTTAGAAAGTGTGTTATAATACATGGGAAGCGCTCGTTTTTTTTTCTTTTTTTTAAACTTTGTAACTAGAGATAAAGTATTGTTAGTCATAGTCGATTATTATTACTCAACGTCAAACAATAGACAAAAGCATTATATTTTTCCTCTGCAATTAAAAAACAGATATGCGTCCATCTACAAATTTTATTATTAATTTAATAGTACTAAATTAAACTTCGTAAGTACAGTTAGAAAATGTTTCACAATACATGGAAAACTCTCGATTTTTTTTTTTTTTTTTTTTTAACACTGTAACTAGAAATAAAGCAATGTTAGTGAATTATTATTACTCAACGCCAATCAAAAGACAAAATGTATTAAATTTTTCCTCCGCAATTAAAAAACAGATATTCGTCCATCTACAAATTTTGTTATTACTTTAATAGTATTAAATTAAACTTCGTAAGTACAGTTAGAAAGTGTTTTATAATACATGGGAACCGCTCGATTTTTTTTTCTTTTTTTTAAACTTTGTAACTAGAGATAAAGTATTGTTAGTCATAGTCAATTATTATTACTCAACGTCAAACAACAGACAAAAAGCATTACATTTTTCCTGTGAAATTAAAAAACAGATATTCGTCCATCTATAAATTTTATTATTACTTTAATAGTATTAAATTAAACTTCGTAAGTACAGCTAGAAAATGTTATACAATACATGGGAACAGCTCGATTCCCCCCCCCCCCGCTTTTTTTAAAACTTTGTAACTAGAGATAAAGTATTGTTAGTCATAGTCGATTATTATTACTCAACGTCAAACAACAGACAAAAAGGCATTAAATTTTTCCTCTGCAATTAAAAAACAGATATTCTTCCATCTACAAATTTTATTATTACTTTAATAGTTTTAAATTAAACTTCGTAAGTACAGTTAGAAAGTGTTTTATACATGGGAACCGCTCGATTTTTTTTTTTTTTTTTTTTTTTAACTTTGTAACTAGAGAAAAAGTATTGTTAGTCAATTACTATTACTCAACGCCAAACAACTGACAAAAAGGCATTAAATTTTTCCTCTGCAATTAAAAAACAGATGTTCGTCCATCTACAAATTTTATTATTACTTTAATAGTATTAAATTAAACTTCGTAAGTACAGAGTTAGAAAGTGTTTTACAATACATGGGAACCGCTCGATTTCTTTTTTTCCCCCCTTTTTTTAAAACTTTGTAACTAGAGAGAGATAAGGTATTGTTAGTCATAGTCGATTATTATTACTCAACGTCAAACAACAGACAAAAAACATTACATTTTTCCTCTGTAACTAAAAAACAGATATTCGTCCATCTGCAAATTTTATTATTACTTTAATAGTATTAAATTAAACTTCGTAAGTACAGAGTTAGAAAGTGTTTTACAATACATGGGAACCGCTCGATTTCTTTTTTTCCCCCCTTTTTTTAAAACTTTGTAACTAGAGAGAGATAAGGTATTGTTAGTCATAGTCGATTATTATTACTCAACGTCAAACAACAGACAAAAAACATTACATTTTTCCTCTGTAATTAAAAAACAGATATTCGTCCATCTGCAAATTTTATTATTACTTTAATAGTATTAAATTAAACTTCGTAAGTACAGAGTTAGAAAGTGTTTTACAATACATGGGAACCGCTCGATTTCTTTTTTTCCCCCCTTTTTTTAAAACTTTGTAACTAGAGAGAGATAAGGTATTGTTAGTCATAGTCGATTATTATTACTCAACGTCAAACAACAGACAAAAAACATTACATTTTTCCTCTGTAATTAAAAAACAGATATTCGTCCATCTGCAAATTTTATTATTACTTTAATAGTATTAAATTAAACTTCGTAAGTACAGAGTTAGAAAGTGTTTTACAATACATGGGAACCGCTCGATTTCTTTTTTTCCCCCCTTTTTTTAAAACTTTGTAACTAGAGAGAGATAAGGTATTGTTAGTCATAGTCGATTATTATTACTCAACGTCAAACAACAGACAAAAAACATTACATTTTTCCTCTGTAATTAAAAAACAGATATTCGTCCATCTACAAATTTTATTATTACTTTAATAGTATTAAATTAAACTTCGTAAGTACAGTTAGAAAGTGTTTTATAATACATGGGAACCGCTCGATTTTTTTTTCTTTTTTTTAAACTTTGTAACTAGAGATAAAGTATTGTTAGTCATAGTCGATTATTACTACTCAACGTCAAACAACAGACAAAAAGCATTACATTTTTCCTCTGCAATTAAAAAACAGATATTCGTCCATCTACAAATTTTATTATTACTTTAATAGTATTAAATTAAACTTCGTAAGTACAGTTAGAAAGTGTTTTATAATACATGGGAACCGCTCGATTTTTTTTTCTTTTTTTTAAACTTTGTAACTAGAGATAAAGTATTGTTAGTCATAGTCGATTATTACTACTCAACGTCAAACAACAGACAAAAAGCATTACATTTTTCCTCTGCAATTAAAAAACAGATATTCGTCCATCTACAAATTTTATTATTACTTTAATAGTATTAAATTAAACTTCGTAAGTACAGTTAGAAAGTGTTTTATAATACATGGGAACCGCTCGATTTTTTTTCTTTTTTTTTAAACTTTGTAACTAGAGATAAAGTATTGTTAGTCATAGTCGATTATTACTACTCAACGTCAAACAACAGACAAAAAGCATTACATTTTTTCTGTGAAATTAAAAAACAGATATTCGTCCATCTACAAATTTTATTATTACTTTAATAGTATTACATTAAACTTCGTAAGTGCAGTTAGAAAGTGTTTTATAAAACATGGGAACCGCTCGATTTCCCCCACCCCCTTTTTTTTTTAAACTTTGTAACTAAAGTATTGTTAGTCAAAGCCAAACAACAGGCAGAAAGGCATCCTCTTCACTTACCGTCGCCGGAAGCCAGAGCCAATGTTATTCTATGGGGAAATTTTCTTTACAAATAACTTATTAACTAATACATATTTTTAAATTCTGTTTTCACATTCTGAAAATTCCCAACTGTTAAATTGACGGACGTTTTTTAAAAAATGTATTTTTTTTTTTAATTTTTAATATTTTATTTTGAAATTGCAAAATGAAACAATTTCACACATTGAAAATTCGTATTTTGCAGCTTCAAAATAAAATATAAAAAAATTTAAAAAAAAAATATTTTTTTTTATAAAAAGTCCGTCAATTTAACAGCTGTGAATTTTCATAATGTGAAAACAGAATTTAAGAATATGTATTAGTTAATAAGATATTTGTAAAGAAAAATTTCCCACAGAATAACATTAGCTTCGGTTTCCGGAGGCGGTGAGTGAAGAGGGCCCTAAAATTTTTCCTCTGCAATTAAAAAACAGATATTCGTCCATCTACAAATTTTATTATTACTTTAATAGTATTAAATTAAACTTCGTAAGTACAATTAGAAAGTGTTTTATAATACATGGGAACCGCTCGATTTTTTTTTCTTTTTTTTAAACTTTGTAACTAGAGATAAAGTATTGTTAATCATAGTCGATTATTACTACTCAACGTCAAACAACAGACAAAAAGCATTACATTTTTCCTCGGCAATTAAAAAACAGATATTCGCCCATCTACATATTTTATTATTAATTTAATAGTATTAAATTAAACTTCGTAAGTACAGTTAGAAAGTGTGTTATAATACATGGGAAGCGCTCGATTTTTTTTCTTTTTTTTTAAACTTTGTAACTAGAGATAAAGTATTGTTAGTCATAGTCGATTATTATTACTCAACGTCAAACAATAGACAAAAGCATTATATTTTTCCTCTGCAATTAAAAAACAGATATGCGTCCATCTACAAATTTTATTATTAATTTAATAGTACTAAATTAAACTTCGTAAGTACAGTTAGAAAATGTTTCACAATACATGGAAAACTCTCGATTTTTTTTTTTTTTTTTTTTTTTTTTTTTTTTTAACACTGTAACTAGAAATAAAGCAATGTTAGTGAATTATTATTACTCAACGCCAATCAAAAGACAAAATGTATTAAATTTTTCCTCCGCAATTAAAAAACAGATATTCGTCCATCTACAAATTTTGTTATTACTTTAATAGTATTAAATTAAACTTCGTAAGTACAGTTAGAAAGTGTTTTATAATACATGGGAACCGCTCGATTTTTTTTTCTTTTTTTTAAACTTTGTAACTAGAAATAAAGTATTGTTAGTCATAGTCAATTATTATTACTCAACGTCAAACAACAGACAAAAAGCATTACATTTTTCCTGTGAAATTAAAAAACAGATATTCGTCCATCTATAAATTTTATTATTACTTTAATAGTATTAAATTAAACTTCGTAAGTACAGCTAGAAAATGTTATACAATACATGGGAACAGCTCGATTCCCCCCCCCCCCCGCTTTTTTTAAAACTTTGTAACTAGAGATAAAGTATTGTTAGTCATAGTCGATTATTATTACTCAACGTCAAACAACAGACAAAAAGGCATTAAATTTTTCCTCTGCAATTAAAAAACAGATATTCTTCCATCTACAAATTTTATTATTACTTTAATAGTATTAAATTAAACTTCGTAAGTACAGTTAGAAAGTGTTTTATACATGGGAACCGCTCGATTTTATTTTATTTATTTTTTTTTTTTTTTTAACTTTGTAACTAGAGATAAAGTATTGTTAGTCACTTACTATTACTCAACGCCAAACAACTGACAAAAAGGCATTAAATTTTTCCTCTGCAATTAAAAAACAGATGTTCGTCCATCTACAAATTTTATTATTACTTTAATAGTATTAAATTAAACTTCGTAAGTACAGAGTTAGAAAGTGTTTTACAATACATGGGAACCGCTCGATTTCTTTTTTTCCCCCCTTTTTTTAAAACTTTGTAACTAGAGAGAGATAAGGTATTGTTAGTCATAGTCGATTATTATTTACTCAACGTCAAACAACAGACAAAAAACATTACATTTTTCCTCTGTAATTAAAAAACAGATATTCGTCCATCTGCAAATTTTATTATTACTTTAATAGTATTAAATTAAACTTCGTAAGTACAGAGTTAGAAAGTGTTTTACAATACATGGGAACCGCTCGATTTCTTTTTTTCCCCCCTTTTTTTAAAACTTTGTAACTAGAGAGAGATAAGGTATTGTTAGTCATAGTCGATTATTATTACTCAACGTCAAACAACAGACAAAAAACATTACATTTTTCCTCTGTAATTAAAAAACAGATATTCGTCCATCTGCAAATTTTATTATTACTTTAATAGTATTAAATTAAACTTCGTAAGTACAGAGTTAGAAAGTGTTTTACAATACATGGGAACCGCTCGATTTCTTTTTTTCCCCCCTTTTTTTAAAACTTTGTAACTAGAGAGATAAGGTATTGTTAGTCATAGTCGATTATTATTACTCAACGTCAAACAACAGACAAAAAACATTACATTTTTCCTCTGTAATTAAAAAACAGATATTCGTCCATCTGCAAATTTTATTATTACTTTAATAGTATTAAATTAAACTTCGTAAGTACAGAGTTAGAAAGTGTTTTACAATACATGGGAACCGCTCGATTTCTTTTTTCCCCCCTTTTTTTAAAACTTTGTAACTAGAGAGAGATAAGGTATTGTTAGTCATAGTCGATTATTATTACTCAACGTCAAACAACAGACAAAAAACATTACATTTTTCCTCTGTAATTAAAAAACAGATATTCGTCCATCTGCAAATTTTATTATTACTTTAATAGTATTAAATTAAACTTCGTAAGTACAGAGTTAGAAAGTGTTTTACAATACATGGGAACCGCTCGATTTCTTTTTTTCCCCCCTTTTTTTAAAACTTTGTAACTAGAGAGAGATAAGGTATTGTTAGTCATAGTCGATTATTATTACTCAACGTCAAACAACAGACAAAAAACATTACATTTTTCCTCTGTAATTAAAAAACAGATATTCGTCCATCTGCAAATTTTATTATTACTTTAATAGTATTAAATTAAACTTCGTAAGTACAGTTAGAAAGTGTTTTATAATACATGGGAACCGCTCGATTTTTCTTTTTTTAAACTTTGCAACTAGAAATAAAACAATGTTAGTGAATTATTATTACTCAACGCCAATCAAAAGACAAAATGTATTAAATTTTTCCTCCGCAATTAAAAAACAGATATTCGTCCATCTACAAATTTTGTTATTACTTTAATAGTATTAAATTAAACTTCGTAAGTACAGTTAGAAAGGGTTTTATAATACATGGGAACCGCTCGATTTTTTTTTCTTTCCCTTTTTTTAAACTTTGTAACTAGATATAAAGTATTGTTAATCATAGTCGATCATTATTACTCAACGTCAAACAAACTCAACGGAAAAAGCATTACATTTTTCCTCTGCAATTAAAAAACAGACATTCGCCCATCTACATATTTTATTATTAATTTAATAGGATTAAATTAAACTTTGTAAGTACAGCTAGAAAATGTTTTACAATACATGGAAACCGCTCGATTTTTTTTTTTTTTTTTTTTTTTAACACTGAACTAGAAATGAAGCAATGTTAGTGAATTATTATTACTCAACGTCAATCAAAAGACAAAATGCATTAAATTTTTCCTCTGCAATTAAAAAACAGATATTCGTCCATCTACAAATTATATTATTACTTTAATAGTATTAAATTAAACTTCGTAAGTACAGTTAGAAAGTGTTTTATAATACATGGGAACCGCTCGTTTTTTTTTTTTTTTTTTTTTTTTTTTTTTTTTTTTTAACTTTGTAACTTGAGATAAAGTATTGTTAGTCAAAGTCGATTATTACTACTCAAAGTCAAACAACAGACAAAAAGCATTACATTTTTCCTCTGCAATTAAAAAACAGACATTCGCCCATCTACAAATTTTGTTATTAATTTAATAGTATTAAACTTCGTAAGTACAGCTAGAAAATGTTTTACAATACATGGAAACCGCTCGATTTTTCTTTTTTTAAACTTTGCAACTAGAAATAAAACAATGTTAGTGAATTATTATTACTCAACGCCAATCAAAAGACAAAAAGCATTACATTTTTCCTCTGCAATTAAAAAACAGATATTCGTCCATCTACAAATTTTATTATTAATTTAACAGTATTAAATTAAACTTCGTAAGTACAGTTAGAAAATGTTTTACAATACATAGAAACCGCTCGATTTTTTTTTTTTTTTTAACACTGTAACTAGAAATAAAGCAATGTTAGTGAATTATTTTTACTCAACGCCAATCAAAAGACAAAATGCATTAAATTTTCCCTCTGTAATTAAAAAACAGATATTCGTCCATCTACAAATTTTATTATTACTTTAATAGTATTAAATTAAACTTCGTAAGTACAGTTAGAAAGTTCTTTATAATACATGGGAACCGCTCGATTCCCCCCCCCTCCTTTTTTTTTTTTTTTTTTTTTTTTTTCACTTTGTAACTAGAGATAAAGTATTGTTAGTCAATTATAATTACTAAATGCCAAACAACAGACGAAAAGCATTACATTTTCCCCCTGCAATTGAAAAACAGATATTTGCCCACCTACAAATTTTATTATTAATTTAACAGTATTAAATTAAACTTCATAAGTACAGTTAGAAAAGGTTTTACAATACATGAAAACCGCTCAATTTCTTTTTTTTTTTTTTTTTTTTTTTTTTAACATTGTAACTAGAAATAAAGCAATGTTAGTGAATTATCATTACTCAACGCCAATCAAAAGACAAAATTCATTATTTTTTTCCCCTGCAATTAAAAAACAGATATTCGTCCATCTACAAATTTTATTATTTACAACAGCTCAATCTGAATCTCAAAGAAAGAAAAATAAATAAAAGGGATAGCTTATACGTTCTTTTCCGTAATTTCTTTTTTAGAACTCGTGCCTCGCTTCCGTGCAAAAATTCTCAGTGAGCTGAGGCATCGGAAGTCATTTTTATTGATTCGTCAATAAATCTAGAGGTTTAAATCAATAAAATTTTATGATTTACTGATGCATAAAGAAGGGGAAAAGGAAATAAATATCAGAATTCTCAATTTCTAAAGTGACAGGTTGACGTTTTCATAGATTCAATTTTCTATTATTTCATCGTTATATTTTTATTATTCTTATTTCATGCAAAAAATAGCTTCAATGCAATTATTTTAAATTCCCTGAAAGCTTTCAATGCAAATTTAATAAGTTAAAGCTAACGTAATTTTAATTTAAAATATCAAAATATATTTAAAAAAAAAAAAAAAAAATCCCATTATAAAAAAATTTAATTACATTTTAAACTGAAATGACTTTTTTTTTTCTTTTTTTAAGAAACGGTTAAAATTAATTAAATTTGTAATTAATCGTTTAATTTAAAATTAATCAAAACTTTCTCTTTATATTCTCCTTAATAATAAAAGCTTAAGTTTCTGAAATCTAACGCTCGAAACTGAAGCCATTGCTGCTGGAACAAAATATTGAAATAAAGAAAATAAAATATTATCTATGTTTACAAAAGATGAAATAATTTTTAAGAAGAATTTTAATGTAAAAGAAAAAACGACATCAACAACTACAAAAATGTATTGGAAAAAAAAAATAATAATAATCGTATTCGTGATTTTAAATAAATATAATAAAACAGGGGTGAAACTACCTAGCTTGCAAAAACCCTGAAAACTGTTCTTTAGATACAGATAGGGAGCATTTATTAATAATATATCATATGGCTACCTATATTAAGTGATATTTGCAGACTTTGTAATACATTATAAGGCAAATTAAACATTCAAAATGAAAAATTTCTGTAAAACAAAGTAATTTAACATGCAATTCAAAGACAGCAAAATTTTCAAAGACCCTGAATTCAGGGATAGCCCCTGAAAAGTTTCACCCCTGATAAAAAGAGAAGATAAAAAAGAAGGAAGATTACAATAAACATATCATTTGTGTTACTAGATCTAAGCATATTTGTAATATAAAAGAAATTGCAACTATTAAAAAATATCGTGTGAAATTTTCAAAGCAGCATGTTTATAGTTCATGATGTTCATCCCGGCATTAAAACTGATATTTGAAAGCTGTTCTTACATCTTTACGATAAAAATATTTCTTTTCATACACGTTTAAGTGAAATTTTGCCCTATTCTCCCCAGTTAAGAAAATCGTAAATTTCGAATAACTTCAAAGTTTTTTTTTAATTAGAATGTTTCAAATGAATACGGTTCATGCTATTGTCATAAATAATATTTTAAAACTGGTCCGACCTCTCTCCGATCATTTGTTCGTGAGATATCGTGTACACAGTCTTACAAACTAAGATACTAACGAACTAACAGAGTAACAGACACCCTACAGACCGACACCATACCCATTTTGATATTTTCGGATTCCTCACACCTGAAAACGCGTAAAAAAATCAAAAAACCGAGGTCAAAAGTTTTCACGATTACCTAAGTTCCCCATACCTATAGTATGATGGGGAACTAAAACGGCGTGACTAACATGAATTGGAAGTTGAAAGATTAGCAGCTGGCAATTTTTTAAATATCAATGCAAAGCGACAAAAAAAAAAAAAAAAAAAATCTTATTTTAATTAAAATATGTTAATATGGGGGGGGTAATTAATTTATGTTAAAAAAAAAAAAAAAAAAAAAAAAAAAAACTATTCAAACGTGTTTTCATCAAATATAGTTTCATTCACTTCGGTTAAATATACGTTCTAATAATAATAATAATAATAATAATAAAACACAATGAAATCAGTCAATTCGTTTGGGAGCTACAGTACCACAAGCAGACACACACTCTGATACAGACAGACAAAAGCTCCAACTTGTATCATCTTTCTTTTTTTTTGTCAGGAATTAAAAACAAGAAAATAAATATAAAAATTTTCTCAATTTTTAATGTGACAGTTTGAAGTTGCATATATTCACTTTTATTTCATTTCAATGCCATACATTTTTTTTTTTTTTTTTTTCCTTTCTCTTTCACAACAAAATACTAAAATACTTTTAAATTAAGAAATTAAAATATATTAATAATAACTGCCTCAGCATAACATTCAACTGAATGTTCAATTTAAATGATAATTTCTTTTTAATAAACTAACCACAAACGGGGAAATAAATCGTAACATTTTGTCAGTTTCTAATGTGGCATTTAAACGTTGACGCTTCATAGATTCAATTTCATTTTATTTCATTACTATAATTTATTTTCTTCGTATTTTATGCAAAAATACTTTTGAATTGAGAAATTAAAATACATTGTAAATAATTATCTAAATACAAAATTCAATTAAATATTTAATTCAAATAAGATTTTTCTTTTTTAACATAAATTGTAAGCAAGCAAAAAAATATCTACTTAATATTTTTTTTTTTTTTTTTTTTTTTTGCATATATATATATTTAATTCAAATAAGATTTTTCTTTTTTAACATAAATTATAAGCAAGCAAAAAAATATCTACGTTTTCTCTATTTCTAATATGACAGGTTAGAATATCGATGAATATTTAATTAATATAACGTTGGCTTTTCAGAGATTCAATTTTTCCCCATTGCTGCACCTTTTCTCCCCCTCTTTTACACAAAAAATAATCTTAAATTAAGAAATTAAAATATATTATAAATAATTATCTAAATATGAAATGCAATTAAATATTTATTTATTTATTTTACATAAACTATAAACAGGTAGATAAATATTAAAATTTTCTTCATTTCTAATGTGACAGATTGACGTTTCATAAATTAAATTTTCTTTTATTTCACTGTGTGCGTGTGTGTTTATCTTCCCCTTCCATTTTTTATGCAAAAATATTTTTGAATTGAGAAATTAAAATACGTTGTAAATAATTATCCAAGTATGAAATTCAATTAAATATTTAATTTAAAAAAGTTTTTTTTTTAGCAAAAACTATAAATATAAAAAAAATTCTCAATTTTTAATGGGACAAGTTAGCGTTTCATGTAGATTCAATTTGATTTCGTTGCTGTACTTTTTCCCGTCCAGTTTTATGCAAAAATGCTTTTAAATTAAAAACTGAAGTATCTAAGAATAACATTCAATTTAATATTTCATTTAACTTTTTTATCTACTGCATTATGAAACAAAAAAAAAGCATTTAAGCGAAATTACATATGCAATAGAAATTATGCATGTCACCTCAACATTGTAGTAATTAATAAGGATTGTGCGATGAGGTACTTTAGTGTGTCACTGGTACACAGAGGTCAAAAAATATATTAGGACATTAAAAAAGTGTAAAAAGTATTCACTTTTTATGTTTCTTATGTTTTTCTAAGATTGGTGAGAGATTCATAAGGTAATATGCGAATCTATACATATTAAATGGCTAAGAGATATCCTTGGACTTTGTCTGTGTGTGGACGCACCGAGTATTCCTCTAAAGATTTTTTCTCTTTCTTCTTCTTCTTTCTTCTCCTTTTTCTTTTCTCTTTCTGCTTTTCTCTTTTCTTCTTCTTCTTTCTCGTTTTCTTCTTCTTTTTCGTCTTTCTCTTCTTCTTTTTCTTCTTTCTCTAAAGCTTCCTTCTTTTCTTTCTTCTTCTCTTCTCTAAAGCTTCCTCTATTGCAGGAAGAAGTGTAGCTTCTAAAAATGGTTTCGTTTACAAACTTTGATCTATTGACTCGCAAACAGCATCAGGTCGAGCTTTGTACATTTCGAGTTTGAATTTGAAATTTTTTCCCGCATTTGGAATTCGGTTCGTTCACGAACCGGGGCTTCTCTAGTTAATCATAACACACATAAGCGCTGGAAATCACTACTCTATGAGTGGCATGCGGGGACTGCTCCCTGTTAAATCATAACACACGTGAAGATCGTGAGAAAAGCCAAGCAAAAACAGCAAGAACACTATAAAATACTTTCTGGAACAAAAACGGCTATATGTAGAGTCTAGTTCCTTATAGTGAGACTAAAATGAGATAAATACGTTCTATTCTTATAAATATCTTAGACCAGTGATTCTCAACCACTGTGACGCGGCACTTTTGTGTGCCGACGAATTCTTAAAATGTGCCGCCAAATTTGAGAAATATATATAGTAAAAATTATAATGCTTCTTTTTTATTGCAAGTAAAGTTTGTTTAAATTAAGGAAAAGTACACTGTAAAAGAAAACGGCTGTTTTTACAGTTAAATACCATATTTTTAACTGTTTTTATCTTCGATAACTGTGACCTTTCATAAAGTGAAATATTTGCCCCAAGTGAAATGTGTGCCGCCAAATTTTGAAATTGTTAAAAGTGTGCCGCGACAAAGAAAAGGTTGAGAATCACTGCCTTAGACATTTCTCCCATAAATTAGATTTTACACGCGTTTTAAACTAATGACACTTTATAGTAGCCTCAGTAGATAAAGGGGTAAATAAGATTTTAATTTTAATGTAAACTAAAGACAGAGGAAAAATATCAATTTTTTCTGAATTTCTAATGTTACAGGTTTACCTTTCATAGATTCATTTCCTTACTTTTTTTTCCTCTTCCTCTTTTATGCAAAAGTGCTTTTAAATTGAGAAATTAGAAAACAATGTAAATAATTATCTAAGAGTAACATTCAAATGAATATTTAATTTAAATGAGAATTTTATTCTTGTAATAAAAAAAAATAAATAAAAAAAACATGGAAATAAGTATTAAAAATTTCTTCGTTCCTAATATGGCCGGTTGACGATCCATAAAATCAATTTTCTTTTATTAGATTGTTTTATTTATATTTCTTCCTACCATTATCACTGTTTCTTAGAGTTTTCTGCAAAAATACTTTTGAGTTAAATAATTAAAATATGTTAAAAATAATCGCCTAAAAACATAACGTTTAACTGAATTTTTAATTAAAATAACAATTCTGTTCATATTTTTCGAGAAGTAGTTAAAAAACTAATTAGTTTTGTAATTAATAATTCATTTTTAAATTAATCAACGCTATAAATCCTAAACATGTCCATAATTCAGCGGATAAAATGCAGCATTTCGTAATTAATTGCCGAAAATAAGCCAATTACAAGATTATCTGGTATATTTAACATGAATGTAAATGAAAATAACCACAAAATTATTAACAACTTTCAAATAGCCTATTGCAAAAATTATCTACATATAAATAAATATAATATGTTAGCTTCAACATAGCTGCCAACATACTAATTAATAATCCAGAGTATTGTTAGTACCCGCTTTTTTTTTTCCTCACCAGTCTTTTTTTAGGTTATTTATCTTCTTATTTTATCATAAATACATTTAACCAGTAATCTAAAAGAAATTTTTTTTAAGTAAATTCCTACTTACAAATACTATCGGAAAAGTTTTTTTTATAATAATTTTGAATTAGGAAATAAGAAGCGCGCGTGCAAAATAAAATAAGAATAATTATAAGGTTAAAAAAAAAAAAAAACTTTTTATATACCATGTTTTAAATTTTCTGATGAATCATAGAGCTCTTATCAATGTGCATAAAAATTGTAAAGTGATAATGACGTCAATTTTTGTGAGATGCGTAATTTAACTTTTTGTAATTTTTTAACGCTCACGTTGAATAAAATGTATTTATTTTCATGTCGAAAGAAAGTGAACTCGGTTTTTTTTTTTTTTTTTTTGCAACAATTAAATTATAGCTAATATGTTAATGGCTATTTTATTGCTATTAAGAGCTTGTTATTTTCATTTTTTAATTAATTAAAAGAAAACTATTCGAAAATTACAAAATCTGACTTCGAAATATTGTGTTGTCACCGTGTTCTGAGCTACTGTGAAAGTTTCAAATGTCTAGCTAGTAGGGAAGTTAGTTAAAAATAGGTTGCAAGATTTGTACCGGACAAACAAACAAGAATCGAAGTTAATAAAAACATGGTAATTAAGTGGTGTGGAAAAAGGGGAGGGTACTAACAATACTCCGGATTATTAATTAGGATGTTGGCAGCTATGTCTTCAGGCTTTGTTGTAAATTCTTAATAATTTTAATCATGATCAGTTTCCTGGTTTCTTCGCATTATCGTGATGAAATGATTTATTCTCTTTTTTCTCTTTATAATTCTTTGTGAATTATTTTCATTTTAAAAATTTATCTTTCAAATATGACATTATTACAATGATAAAGTCTCAGACCATTTTTATTAACATCTAAAGAACAGTATGTGCTAATATTTGGCAATATAAATATTTTATTTTGTTATATACTAGACATCAGGTGCTTTTGCGCAATATCTTATTTGTGTATTCTTAAGAATTTTATTATACTCCTATTCTTGATTTATCTATTTCCTCACATAATGTGCAGATTCTGATTAACTTTCTGGATCTGGACCAAAGGTTCATACAAATTTATTATGCTTATTGTTGTTATTAATTTAACTTTCTCGCCTTTAATGTATTGAAGTATTAAATGAATTATAGAAGTTGATAGTAAAGTATAAGATCGAGATCGTAATTATTAATTAAAATAATTAAAATATCGAGTGTTAAAAAAATGTAGGAATTAATGTAACCATCTTCCCTTTCCGAACACTATAGTGAGGAAAGTATTGTAATCATGTCAAAAATCTGAATTGGAGATTTTGATGTTTCTATACGTTTCGAGGTCCCCTGAGTCCGTTTTCACTATTTTTACGATGATGTATGTATGTGTGTGTGTATGTCTGTGAGTGAACACGCTAGCGTCTAAACGCTTTGTTCGAATAAGCTGAAAGTTGGTACGTATATTGTAAGTCACCCTAGTACGAACCCTATTGATTTTGGTAAATCTAGCACTTATAGTTTTTTTACAGGGACACCAGGAAAAATTACCATTATGGCCTATGGGGCCAAATTTTTAAAAGTGCGATAGCGTCTAAACGCCTTATTAATCTAAGCAAAAAATTTGTACACATGTTATAGGTCACAGTTGCACCAGCTGTATAGATTTTGGTGAATTTAGCACTTACAGTTTTTTTTTTACAGGGACACAATATTATAAATCACTGTTGCACTAACTATAAGCATTTTGGTGACTCTAGCATTTATAGGTTTTTACAGGGACACAACGAAAAATTCTTTATCATTATGATCTATGGGCTCAAAGTTCAGTAACGTTAAATAAAACATCGTGTTATACATGGAGAAAAATACTCAAACACTCTATTATGGTTGTCTCTCTTTTGTTTGTTTAATAACTCCTCTTTCTTTACTTTATCTACAAAACTGTTAATTACTCAATGTTCGGAAAGTCGAGTGGAGTCACTCCAGATTTTTTTAGTTAAATTATGCATTATTCAATGTGTAATCTTCAGTTGTTAAAGTTGTAATTTAAAGTCTTAATAATTTTTATCATGATCTGTTCCTGGTTTTTTTTTTTTCATTGTCGTAATGAAATTATTTATAATCCATTGCCATTATCAGAAACATCTTAGTAATTTTTTCAACCTTGCAGTAATTTTTCCTTGAGAACGATGTTGTCAGAGGGAAATTATTTCAAAATCATTCTTCCATTTTTACTTTATTCTATATTCAATAGAAGAAAGTATTGGATTCGTAAAAATTTTCGACCTCGGGTTTTTGATGGATTTACACGTTTTGAGAGCTGTAGAACACGATTTGACCATTTTTAGAAAATGTCTGTCTGTCTGTCTCTGTGCGTGTGTGTGACAAAATTTTGTGGCAACTATATCTCAGGAACTACAAGAATTCCATACAAATCGGTATGTAGTTGCACTTTGACATAAATTAGTGCCTATCAACTTTTGGTAAAAATTGTCTTACAGGTTGCGTTGCCATCCCGCTTTTTCTAAATTTTTAACGTAGTGATATAGGACAAAATTTTGTATAAATGTGCATAAAGAGAATTATTTTTTAGTAATCATTATAAAATTTACAAGAATTATTTATGATAGAGATAATCAACTGGGAATTTTTTTTTTATATATGTAGGAGCCTCGCCCCCCCCCCAGGGGGAAGTCCCCCCACGAGGGGAGTAAATTTTCAAGATGGGTATCTTTCAAAAGGTCTCGTCAATACCTTTAAAACGAATGGTTGAACTATAAATCTGTGATAATTTTAAAAAAGTTATCTTTTTTTTTTTTTTTTTTTTTTTTTTTTTTAACTTTTAACAAAAAAAAACTTAGAAAAAAGTCGTTTTTTTTCTTTTTATTTTATTTTATTTTATTTTTTATTGTTACTGAGTGAATTTCTATAGGAAAATATAGAAGAAAGTCTTGTGGTGGCCACAACATACTAGTTTTACTTTGTATTTATCTTTATTCGTTATGTTATTTCTGTTCGATTTTGCTCTTGTTACACATAGTTTTCAGTTCTTATATAAAATGTGTATATACATTTCCTAACTTAGTCGTTAAACATAATTCTAGTATAAACGGAAATTAACAATGAAGGATTGCACAACAAGTCGCTTATATTTTACGGAAACATAAGCAACTTAAAATTCGAGACAAATATAGTCTGCTAGCTTATTCTTTTTATCGGAAAGTGTAGAAAAAAAAATAATAATATCTTTGGTTGAGGGACTTTTTGGGGGAAACGCGCTCCATTGAAGCTAGAGAAGCCCGATAAAATTAATCATGGTACTGAAATGATTCTACTGATGTCATAAAGGGCGAAAGCGGTTACTGTTGTGGGATTTTCATTAATTACACGACTGCTCGGCATAAAAATTGCCCCTGACACCATTTCAGTATATTTTTACGTAAAATGACCTCCTGAATCCTAATATGACGCCCATTTTTCCCTATCACCCACCGGTTTTTAGGAATGGCCCCCTATTTTTAGCCTTTTTCGGTGATTTTATGGCTATAAATTTGATTTTTAGGAGGGGGGAGGAATATTTTAACCGTTAAATATCTTCAGAGGGTCAAAAGAGTTGGAAAATTCTAAAACATAGACATTTGCGACAAGGGATTTTTTTTTTTTTTTTTTTTTTTGGGGGGGGGGGATTTGCTACTGAAATTATGCATTACATATCTTATATTTTTTTTATTTGTTATTAATGCTATTTTTAAAATTTATATATATATTTTTGTTTTTAGGTGTTAAATTAATTATTTTTCATTCTTCAAATCAAATTCATTGGTCATAAAATTATCGAACAAGGAATGAAATCGAGGGAGAGGGTGGTGTATCTAAAAAACGGTGGGTGACTGGGCAAAATGAGAATCATATTCGGATTCAGGAGGTCATCTTACACAAGAATCAGCAAGAATGATATCAGATCTCGAAAAACTTTCTTTTTTTTTTTTTTTTTTTTTTTTGGGGGGGGGGGGGGGATTTGCCACTGAAATTATGCATTACATATCTTATATATATTTCTTATATATATTTTTTTAAATTTGTTATTAATGTTTTTTTTTTTTTTTTACTTTATATATATATATATTTTTTTTTAGGTGTTAAATTAATTATTTTTCATTCTTCAAATCAAATTCATAGTCATAAAATTATCGAACAGGGAAAGAAATCGAGAGAGGGAGTGGTGTATCTAGAAAACGGTGGGTGACTGGGAAAAATGAGAATGATATTCGGATTCAGGAGGTCATTTTACATAAGAATCAGCAAGAATGGTATCAGATCTCGAAAAACATTTTTTTTTTTTTTTTTTTTTTTTTTTTTTTGCAGAGCAGTGTTATTATAAGCTTTAAGTACAGTACTCATTATTGGAAATTTCAATGAAAAATTAAAGTCATTCTATGCTAATTAGTTTTTTTTTTTTTTTTTTTTTATGTGGCATTAAAGGTAAAAGAAAGTTTTTATTGTTCATGAATTTATTTTAATATGTCTAATAAAGTTATAATAACAAGCGCAGAAAAACTGGTGTTGAACAAGGCAGAATAAAACCGTTGTAAAAGCAATATAAAATTTAAAAAAGCGGAACAATCGTTTCGAGTCAAAATAATTGGGCACGAATCTCCATCAGGCAAGAAGTATTTAATTCACAGAATTACCGCAGCCAGTATTGCATGGAAATTGCGCAAAAAGAAAGGCAAAAGAAAATAATCACAGGTGCAAAACAAATGAACGAAACTGGCATTGTACATTTCCATAGTAAATTAGGATAAGTTAAATGTATAGGAGAAGGTGATACTAAGGTGTTACACATAAGGGTTACGCAGATGATTGAACACTGTAAATTAAAACTGCCTAGAAAACAGCATCAAACACTGGGGGGGATATATCGCTTTCATCTAGAATGAATAAGTGGTCATTTTCTAAATCCCTAAACAAGAAATATAGATTCTCGATCAACGAGACCTTTCGAAAGATACCCATCTTGAAAATTTACTTCCCCCCCAAGGGGGGGAACCGATGCCCCCACATGCACAATTTTTTTTTCCTAGTTAACTACTACTATTATCAATAATTCATATTAATTTTACAATCACAAGTTTAAAATAACTCTCATTATGCCCATTTATACGGAATTTTGTCCTATGCTGCCATGTTAAAAATTTGCATAAAATGCGATCACAGCGCGACCTGTTGAGCTATTGATCCCAAAATCTAATCAGCACCAGTTCATGTCAGGGTGCAACTAAATACCAAGTTTGGTTAAATTTCATTCATTGGTTCGTGAGATACAGCGTCCACAAAAAAAATTATACAGACAGACAGACATTTTTTAAAAACTATCAATTCGTGTTCAGGACATCTCAAAACGTGTAGATCCGTCAAAAAACGGAGGTCGAAAATATTCGCGAATCCAATACTTTCTCTATATTACATATAGAAGAAAGTAATAGATGTAAGTTGGAAGTTCAAACTCAATACGTAAAGATAGGTGCCGATGTAGAGAAGGCTGTCCTTCTACACTCTCCATTTTTTATGTGTGGTGAAGCAATAAATCACAGAGTCAATTATAAAACTTAATAATATGCTTTAATTGCAACTCAATTTAGGGGAGAAATTGTACTACTTTTACTAATGACTTCTAAAATATATTGCCCTCCTCTTGTAAACATAAATGCTACATACCTTCAATAACACAATAAATGTAAGTAGCCTGGTAATCTCACTATAAAACAATAATTTAAACTATGTTACCTACAGTCGGCAGCAAAAGTATCCGAGCACGAGCAAAAATTCCTATATAAAAAAGTACTCTTAATACTGTTTTGTTAAATAAATCCTTGTCGAATAATGTTCTTAGATTGACTAAGAACATGATACAGTATTAAGAGTACTTTTTTATATAGGAATTTTTGCTAGCGTTCGGATACTTTTGCTGCCGACTGTATATAATGTAACCGGCGACAAACTTGTTGATCTTTCAAATGTTCGTAGATATCTTTAATTCCAAAACATTCGTGGTCAAAAACACCCTCCAAACTTCTGCCGCTGTATCACACTGCTACAGTCGAGCCGGACTCAATCAGCACTAAGGCAGAACCTCTTTAGCCACCTGCCCCGCCAAAACCACCTAAGCCACACACCGAGCACCATTTCAACATTTCTTTTATATCTTAACCTAATTTACATTTTTCATTCAACCCGGAGCTGCCCACTGCACAGCACTAGTGCGACGTTAAAACCCAATCAACCAACCATAAATACATAATAAATAAATGAAATAAAATAAAATAAAAACGTTTTATCAACGAGTATTGATCAAAATGTCTTATCATTTATTAAAAACAAAATACATTTTAAGTGATTCTTTTAGTTTCAATAAAAGAAATATAAATTAAAGATAAAATTATTAAATTTACTCTACCGTACACTAGTCTAGACATTTGAGTAAGCAGTAACATTTTCTTTAAAAACTATGAAACAGTGTTTAAAATTTTACTCTAGACTGTCTTATAAACGAAGGAAATAATTCACTAGAAACAAAAAAAAATCATCCCAAAACACAGTTAATGGGTTTTTCAAATCTTTCTGGAATCCCCTGGAGATTTTTCTCAAGACAGTCTGCTGACTATCGATTGCTCTTTAAGAGTGAAGACCTTTCTCTTCCTTGCACGAGTTAGAGAACTACTTTAGTTGTGTGAGTTCAGAATCTTTTTAAAACATGTAACACATAAGTATCACACGCTTTTTTGAAATGCAAGTCAATTTTTCTTAGCTCTTTGATACTTTGTTGCCAAAAATGCAACTATAAAAATACTAAGGATTTCACTTTGATTCTTAAAACAAGTGTGACTCTAATTTAACACAGTCGTGCATGGAATAACAATAAACTTCGCTCTTTTCCCAACAGCATTAATTACAGACTGCAGAAAACAGCTTAAAAATTTGGTGGAATTAATCGGAGAAATTTAAGTTTGCCAAAAAGGGCAATCTACTTTTAATTACATAATTCTTTTTATTCAACTTCAAATAAGAAAGAGAGGTTACCAATTGTAATAATATTTATATATATATATATATATATATATATATATATATTATAGTGGTAGAGCTTTTTTTGCGTTTTGATAAACTTTGTGTTGGGGAAAATCTTTTTTTAATTGTGATAATAGAAATCAGTCTAATAATTAAAAAGAAAAAAAGAAAGGCTACTTTTGCAATCTTATTTATATTAAATTCTGATTTTTTTTTTATTATATGTTATTTAAATTTAAATAATAAAAGATAAAAGTTAATCCGGAAAAGAAAGAAAAATGAAATTAAATAAAATAAATTTGCCTTAATATATTTAAATTTAGTATCAAAGGTCTATACAAAGTAAGCAGCGCAACATCTATAGGGAATGTATCCAACCGATCGTTGGCCATTTGGAGCGGCAAGCATCATATACAAATACTTATTTCATACCGTAAATACGTTAGTAGTTTACAATATTAGTAGTTAAGCAATTATATGTAATTCTAGATTCCAGATTTTAAGTTTCTCTAACCTATCCCGCCATGTGAATGTTTAGTTTACTATATGTTTTATGGTTTTACCTATTTCTTTTGTAATTCTTTGCGGTTGGTTGCTTTTCTGCCACTCAGCCACTGCAAGCAGTTCGCGCTGCTGTATGCGGACACTGTTTTACCAATAAGTTGTACCACTTATTTTCGCTTTCACTTTGGGTCTATACTATTGAAATTTCTTAATATGTTTTAAGGAAAAACTTAAAAAATTAATATTGATGGACAACCAATTGTTTTTCGCCACACAGCCTACAAAATTGGTGACAACGGTTTCACAGATTGAAAAAAAAAAAAAAAAAAAAAAAAAAAAAAAAAACTCTCAGCATTTAAAACTAGTTGGCATATATGTGAATCATCGTACATCATTCCTATAAATTTCTTCTGTAGAGCACACTATATTCATGTTAAGAAATATGAACTCATCCAATCATTCGGCGTGATCCTGAATATAGTGCCCCACCCACTAGGCTACCTTATCTCTGACTCGATGCATTTATCTCATTCTAAACTGTTCATTATTTTATTAGAGTTAGTTTCGCATTTCAGTTTTCATGCAATTCCATACTATTTCCAATGCAATGATCCCCATAATGCGTATTTATGAGAAATTTTGATCTATTCTCCCATAGTAAGAAAATTTTAAATTTCGAATAACTGACAAAGTTTTGAAAGCAGAATATTCATAGTTAGACTAACTCACAGAGTTACAGACGGACACTACATCAATTTGTGATTTTTTCCGATTTTCCTCACACCTGAAATATGTGTAAAAACGTCAAACAACCGAGGTCGAAAAATTTTAGGAATCACTAACTAAGTTCTCCATACTTATCGTATGATGAAAAAATAAAAAGGTGAGATAAGAAGAAAAAAAAAAAAAAAGAGAGAGAGAAAATACTGTTTTAGATGTTTTTTGTTTACAGGACATCTTATCCCAGATCGTGTACAGCGAATTTATGATATTTCTTCATTCATAGAAAAACGAAATAGTTTAAAGTGCCATTACGGATATAAAAATACATTGAAAAATAAACTTCGTAAGTATAGTTAGAAAGTGTTTTCTAATACATGCGAACCACCTGATTTATTTATTTATTTTTTTACTTTGTAACTAGAGATAAAGTTCCTCTACGATTAAAAAACAGATATTCGTCCATCTGCAAATTTTATTATTACTTTAATAGTATTAAATTAAACTTCGTAAGTACAGTTAGAAAGTGTTTTATCTTTTATAATACATGGGAAACGCTCGATTTTTTTTTTTCATTTTTTAAATTTTGTAACTAGAGATAAAGTATTGTTAGTCAATTATTATTACTCAACGCCAAACAACTGACAAAAAGGTATTAAATTTTTCCTCTGCGATTAAAAAACAGATATTCGTCCATCTACAAATTTTATTATTACTTTAACAGTATTACATTAAACTTCGTAAGTACAGTTTGAAAGTGTTTTATAATACATGAAAACCGCTCGATTCCCCCCCCCCTCTTTTTTTTAAAAAAACTTTATAACTAAAGTATTGTTAGTCAGTTATTATTACGCAACGCCAAACAACAGACAAAAAGGCATTAAATTTTTCCTCTGAAATTAAAAAACAGATATTCGTCCATCTACAAATTTTATTATTACTTTAATAGTATTAAATTAAACTTCGTAAGTACAGTTAGAAAGTGTTTTATAATACATGGGAACCGCTCGATTTTTTTTTCTTTTTTTTAAACTTTATAACTAGAGACAAAGTATTGTTAGTCATAGTCGATTATTACTACTCAACGTCAAACAACAGACAAAAAGCATTACATTTTTCCTCTGCAATTAAAAAACAGATATTCGTCCATCTACAAATTTTATTATTACTTTAATAGTATTAAATTAAACTTCGTAAGTACAGTTAGAAAGTGTTTTATAATACATGGGAACCGCTCGATTTTTTTTCTTTTTTTTTAAACTTTGTAACTAGAGATAAAGTATTGTTAGTCATAGTCGATTATTACTACTCAACGTCAAACAACAGACAAAAAGCATTACATTTTTTCTGTGAAATTAAAAAACAGATATTCGTCCATCTACAAATTTTATTATTACTTTAATAGTATTACATTAAACTTCGTAAGTGCAGTTAGAAAGTGTTTTATAAAACATGGGAACCGCTCGATTTCCCCCACCCCTTTTTTTTTTTAAACTTTGTAACTAAAGTATTGTTAGTCAAAGCCAAACAACAGGCAGAAAGGCATCCTCTTCACTTACCGTCGCCGGAAGCCAGAGCCAATGTTATTCTATGGGGAAATTTTCTTTACAAATAACTTATTAACTAATACATATTTTTAAATTCTGTTTTCACATTCTGAAAATTCCCAACTGTTAAATTGACGGACCTTTTTTAAAAAATGTATTTTTTTTTTAATTTTTAATATTTTATTTTGAAATTGCAAAATGAAACAATTTCACACATTGAAAATTCGTATTTTGCAGCTTCAAAATAAAATATAAAAAAATTTAAAAAAAAAAATATTTTTTTTTATAAAAAGTCCGTCAATTTAACAGCTGTGAATTTTCATAATGTGAACACAGAATTTAAGAATATGTATTAGTTAATAAGATATTTGTAAAGAAAAATTTCCCACAGAATAACATTAGCTTCAGTTTCCGGAGGCGGTGAGTGAAGAGGGCCCTAAAATTTTTCCTCTGCAATTAAAAAACAGATATTCGTCCATCTACAAATTTTATTATTACTTTAATAGTATTAAATTAAACTTCGTAAGTACAATTAGAAAGTGTTTTATAATACATGGGAACCGCTCGATTTTTTTTTCTTTTTTTTAAACTTTGTAACTAGAGATAAAGTATTGTTAATCATAGTCGATTATTACTACTCAACGTCAAACAACAGACAAAAAGCATTACATTTTTCCTCGGCAATTAAAAAACAGATATTCGCCCATCTACATATTTTATTATTAATTTAATAGTATTAAATTAAACTTCGTAAGTACAGTTAGAAAGTGTGTTATAATACATGGGAAGCGCTCGATTTTTTTTCTTTTTTTTAAACTTTGTAACTAGAGATAAAGTATTGTTAGTCATAGTCGATTATTATTACTCAACGTCAAACAATAGACAAAAGCATTATATTTTTCCTCTGCAATTAAAAAACAGATATGCGTCCATCTACAAATTTTATTATTAATTTAATAGTACTAAATTAAACTTCGTAAGTACAGTTAGAAAATGTTTCACAATACATGGAAAACTCTCGATTTTTTTTTTTTTTTTTTTTTTTTTTAACACTGTAACTAGAAATAAAGCAATGTTAGTGAATTATTATTACTCAACGCCAATCAAAAGACAAAATGTATTAAATTTTTCCTCCGCAATTAAAAAACAGATATTCGTCCATCTACAAATTTTGTTATTACTTTAATAGTATTAAATTAAACTTCGTAAGTACAGTTAGAAAGTGTTTTATAATACATGGGAACCGCTCGATTTTTTTTTTCTTTTTTTTAAACTTTGTAACTAGAGATAAAGTATTGTTAGTCATAGTCAATTATTATTACTCAACGTCAAACAACAGACAAAAAGCATTACATTTTTCCTGTGAAATTAAAAAACAGATATTCGTCCATCTATAAATTTTATTATTACTTTAATAGTATTAAATTAAACTTCGTAAGTACAGCTAGAAAATGTTATACAATACATGGGAACAGCTCGATTCCCCCCCCCCCCCGCTTTTTTTAAAACTTTGTAACTAGAGATAAAGTATTGTTAGTCATAGTCGATTATTATTACTCAACGTCAAACAACAGACAAAAAGGCATTAATTTTTTCCTCTGCAATTAAAAAACAGATATTCTTCCATCTACAAATTTTATTATTACTTTAATAGTTTTAAATTAAACTTCGTAAGTACAGTTAGAAAGTGTTTTATACATGGGAACCGCTCGATTTTTTTTTTTTTTTTTTTAACTTTGTAACTAGAGAAAAAGTATTGTTAGTCAATTACTATTACTCAACGCCAAACAACTGACAAAAAGGCATTAAATTTTTCCTCTGCAATTAAAAAACAGATGTTCGTCCATCTACAAATTTTATTATTACTTTAATAGTATTAAATTAAACTTCGTAAGTACAGAGTTAGAAAGTGTTTTACAATACATGGGAACCGCTCGATTTCTTTTTTTCCCCCCTTTTTTTAAAACTTTGTAACTAGAGAGAGATAAGGTATTGTTAGTCATAGTCGATTATTATTACTCAACGTCAAACAACAGACAAAAAACATTACATTTTTCCTCTGTAACTAAAAAACAGATATTCGTCCATCTGCAAATTTTATTATTACTTTAATAGTATTAAATTAAACTTCGTAAGTACAGAGTTAGAAAGTGTTTTACAATACATGGGAACCGCTCGATTTCTTTTTTCCCCCCCTTTTTTTAAAACTTTGTAACTAGAGAGAGATAAGGTATTGTTAGTCATAGTCGATTATTATTACTCAACGTCAAACAACAGACAAAAAACATTACATTTTTCCTCTGTAATTAAAAAACAGATATTCGTCCATCTGCAAATTTTATTATTACTTTAATAGTATTAAATTAAACTTCGTAAGTACAGAGTTAGAAAGTGTTTTACAATACATGGGAACCGCTCGATTTCTTTTTTTCCCCCCTTTTTTTAAAACTTTGTAACTAGAGAGAGATAAGGTATTGTTAGTCATAGTCGATTATTATTACTCAACGTCAAACAACAGACAAAAAACATTACATTTTTCCTCTGTAATTAAAAAACAGATATTCGTCCATCTGCAAATTTTATTATTACTTTAATAGTATTAAATTAAACTTCGTAAGTACAGAGTTAGAAAGTGTTTTACAATACATGGGAACCGCTCGATTTCTTTTTTTCCCCCCTTTTTTTAAAACTTTGTAACTAGAGAGAGATAAGGTATTGTTAGTCATAGTCGATTATTATTACTCAACGTCAAACAACAGACAAAAAACATTACATTTTTCCTCTGTAATTAAAAAACAGATATTCGTCCATCTACAAATTTTATTATTACTTTAATAGTATTAAATTAAACTTCGTAAGTACAGTTAGAAAGTGTTTTATAATACATGGGAACCGCTCGATTTTTTTTTCTTTTTTTTAAACTTTGTAACTAGAGATAAAGTATTGTTAGTCATAGTCGATTATTACTACTCAACGTCAAACAACAGACAAAAAGCATTACATTTTTCCTCTGCAATTAAAAAACAGATATTCGTCCATCTACAAATTTTATTATTACTTTAATAGTATTAAATTAAACTTCGTAAGTACAGTTAGAAAGTGTTTTATAATACATGGGAACCGCTCGATTTTTTTTTCTTTTTTTTAAACTTTGTAACTAGAGATAAAGTATTGTTAGTCATAGTCGATTATTACTACTCAACGTCAAACAACAGACAAAAAGCATTACATTTTTCCTCTGCAATTAAAAAACAGATATTCGTCCATCTACAAATTTTATTATTACTTTAATAGTATTAAATTAAACTTCGTAAGTACAGTTAGAAAGTGTTTTATAATACATGGGAAACCGCTCGATTTTTTTTCTTTTTTTTTAAACTTTGTAACTAGAGATAAAGTATTGTTAGTCATAGTCGATTATTACTACTCAACGTCAAACAACAGACAAAAAGCATTACATTTTTTCTGTGAAATTAAAAAACAGATATTCGTCCATCTACAAATTTTATTATTACTTTAATAGTATTACATTAAACTTCGTAAGTGCAGTTAGAAAGTGTTTTATAAAACATGGGAACCGCTCGATTTCCCCCACCCCCTTTTTTTTTTAAACTTTGTAACTAAAGTATTGTTAGTCAAAGCCAAACAACAGGCAGAAAGGCATCCTCTTCACTTACCGTCGCCGGAAGCCAGAGCCAATGTTATTCTATGGGGAAATTTTCTTTACAAATAACTTATTAACTAATACATATTTTTAAATTCTGTTTTCACATTCTGAAAATTCCCAACTGTTAAATTGACGGACGTTTTTTAAAAAATGTATTTTTTTTTTTTAATTTTTAATATTTTATTTTGAAATTGCAAAATGAAACAATTTCACACATTGAAAATTCGTATTTTGCAGCTTCAAAATAAAATATAAAAAAATTTTAAAAAAAAATATTTTTTTTTATAAAAAGTCCGTCAATTTAACAGCTGTGAATTTTCATAATGTGAAAACAGAATTTAAGAATATGTATTAGTTAATAAGATATTTGTAAAGAAAAATTTCCCACAGAATAACATTAGCTTCGGTTTCCGGAGGCGGTGAGTGAAGAGGGCCCTAAAATTTTTCCTCTGCAATTAAAAAACAGATATTCGTCCATCTACAAATTTTATTATTACTTTAATAGTATTAAATTAAACTTCGTAAGTACAATTAGAAAGTGTTTTATAATACATGGGAACCGCTCGATTTTTTTTTCTTTTTTTTAAACTTTGTAACTAGAGATAAAGTATTGTTAATCATAGTCGATTATTACTACTCAACGTCAAACAACAGACAAAAAGCATTACATTTTTCCTCGGCAATTAAAAAACAGATATTCGCCCATCTACATATTTTATTATTAATTTAATAGTATTAAATTAAACTTCGTAAGTACAGTTAGAAAGTGTGTTATAATACATGGGAAGCGCTCGATTTTTTTTCTTTTTTTTTAAACTTTGTAACTAGAGATAAAGTATTGTTAGTCATAGTCGATTATTATTACTCAACGTCAAACAATAGACAAAAGCATTATATTTTTCCTCTGCAATTAAAAAACAGATATGCGTCCATCTACAAATTTTATTATTAATTTAATAGTACTAAATTAAACTTCGTAAGTACAGTTAGAAAATGTTTCACAATACATGGAAAACTCTCGATTTTTTTTTTTTTTTTTTTTTTTTTTTTTAACACTGTAACTAGAAATAAAGCAATGTTAGTGAATTATTATTACTCAACGCCAATCAAAAGACAAAATGTATTAAATTTTTCCTCCGCAATTAAAAAACAGATATTCGTCCATCTACAAATTTTGTTATTACTTTAATAGTATTAAATTAAACTTCGTAAGTACAGTTAGAAAGTGTTTTATAATACATGGGAACCGCTCGATTTTTTTTTCTTTTTTTTAAACTTTGTAACTAGAAATAAAGTATTGTTAGTCATAGTCAATTATTATTACTCAACGTCAAACAACAGACAAAAAGCATTACATTTTTCCTGTGAAATTAAAAAACAGATATTCGTCCATCTATAAATTTTATTATTACTTTAATAGTATTAAATTAAACTTCGTAAGTACAGCTAGAAAATGTTATACAATACATGGGAACAGCTCGATTCCCCCCCCCCGCTTTTTTTAAAACTTTGTAACTAGAGATAAAGTATTGTTAGTCATAGTCGATTATTATTACTCAACGTCAAACAACAGACAAAAAGGCATTAAATTTTTCCTCTGCAATTAAAAAACAGATATTCTTCCATCTACAAATTTTATTATTACTTTAATAGTATTAAATTAAACTTCGTAAGTACAGTTAGAAAGTGTTTTATACATGGGAACCGCTCGATTTTATTTTATTTATTTATTTTTTTTTTTTTTTAACTTTGTAACTAGAGATAAAGTATTGTTAGTCAATTACTATTACTCAACGCCAAACAACTGACAAAAAGGCATTAAATTTTTCCTCTGCAATTAAAAAACAGATGTTCGTCCATCTACAAATTTTATTATTACTTTAATAGTATTAAATTAAACTTCGTAAGTACAGAGTTAGAAAGTGTTTTACAATACATGGGAACCGCTCGATTTCTTTTTTTCCCCCCTTTTTTTAAAACTTTTTAACTAGAGAGAGATAAGGTATTGTTAGTCATAGTCGATTATTATTACTCAACGTCAAACAACAGACAAAAAACATTACATTTTTCCTCTGTAATTAAAAAACAGATATTCGTCCATCTGCAAATTTTATTATTACTTTAATAGTATTAAATTAAACTTCGTAAGTACAGAGTTAGAAAGTGTTTTACAATACATGGGAACCGCTCGATTTCTTTTTTTCCCCCCTTTTTTTAAAACTTTGTAACTAGAGAGAGATAAGGTATTGTTAGTCATAGTCGATTATTATTACTCAACGTCAAACAACAGACAAAAAACATTACATTTTTCCTCTGTAATTAAAAAACAGATATTCGTCCATCTGCAAATTTTATTATTACTTTAATAGTATTAAATTAAACTTCGTAAGTACAGAGTTAGAAAGTGTTTTACAATACATGGGAACCGCTCGATTTCTTTTTTTCCCCCCTTTTTTTAAAACTTTGTAACTAGAGAGAGATAAGGTATTGTTAGTCATAGTCGATTATTATTACTCAACGTCAAACAACAGACAAAAAACATTACATTTTTCCTCTGTAATTAAAAAACAGATATTCGTCCATCTGCAAATTTTATTATTACTTTAATAGTATTAAATTAAACTTCGTAAGTACAGAGTTAGAAAGTGTTTTACAATACATGGGAACCGCTCGATTTCTTTTTTTCCCCCCTTTTTTTAAAACTTTGTAACTAGAGAGAGATAAGGTATTGTTAGTCATAGTCGATTATTATTACTCAACGTCAAACAACAGACAAAAAACATTACATTTTTCCTCTGTAATTAAAAAACAGATATTCGTCCATCTGCAAATTTTATTATTACTTTAATAGTATTAAATTAAACTTCGTAAGTACAGAGTTAGAAAGTGTTTTACAATACATGGGAACCGCTCGATTTCTTTTTTTCCCCCCTTTTTTTAAAACTTTGTAACTAGAGAGAGATAAGGTATTGTTAGTCATAGTCGATTATTATTACTCAACGTCAAACAACAGACAAAAAACATTACATTTTTCCTCTGTAATTAAAAAACAGATATTCGTCCATCTGCAAATTTTATTATTACTTTAATAGTATTAAATTAAACTTCGTAAGTACAGTTAGAAAGTGTTTTATAATACATGGGAACCGCTCGATTTTTCTTTTTTTAAACTTTGCAACTAGAAATAAAACAATGTTAGTGAATTATTATTACTCAACGCCAATCAAAAGACAAAATGTATTAAATTTTTCCTCCGCAATTAAAAAACAGATATTCGTCCATCTACAAATTTTGTTATTACTTTAATAGTATTAAATTAAACTTCGTAAGTACAGTTAGAAAGGGTTTTATAATACATGGGAACCGCTCGATTTTTTTTTCTTTCCCTTTTTTTAAACTTTGTAACTAGATATAAAGTATTGTTAATCATAGTCGATCATTATTACTCAACGTCAAACAAACTCAACGGAAAAAGCATTACATTTTTCCTCTGCAATTAAAAAACAGACATTCGCCCATCTACATATTTTATTATTAATTTAATAGGATTAAATTAAACTTTGTAAGTACAGCTAGAAAATGTTTTACAATACATGGAAACCGCTCGATTTTTTTTTTTTTTTTTTTTTAACACTGAACTAGAAATAAAGCAATGTTAGTGAATTATTATTACTCAACGTCAATCAAAAGACAAAATGCATTAAATTTTTCCTCTGCAATTAAAAAACAGATATTCGTCCATCTACAAATTATATTATTACTTTAATAGTATTAAATTAAACTTCGTAAGTACAGTTAGAAAGTGTTTTATAATACATGGGAACCGCTCGATTTTTCTTTTTTTAAACTTTGCAACTAGAAATAAAACAATGTTAGTGAATTATTATTACTCAACGTCAATCAAAAGACAAAATGCATTACATTTTTCCTCTGCAATTAAAAAACAGACATTCGCCCATCTACAAATTTTGTTATTAATTTAATAGTATTAAACTTCGTAAGTACAGCTAGAAAATGTTTTACAATACATGGAAACCGCTCGATTTTTCTTTTTTTAAACTTTGCAACTAGAAATAAAACAATGTTAGTGAATTATTATTACTCAACGCCAATCAAAAGACAAAAAGCATTACATTTTTCCTCTGCAATTAAAAAACAGATATTCGTCCATCTACAAATTTTATTATTAATTTAACAGTATTAAATTAAACTTCGTAAGTACAGTTAGAAAATGTTTTACAATACATAGAAACCGCTCGATTTTTTTTTTTTTTTTAACACTGTAACTAGAAATAAAGCAATGTTAGTGAATTATTTTTACTCAACGCCAATCAAAAGACAAAATGCATTAAATTTTCCCTCTGTAATTAAAAAACAGATATTCGTCCATCTACAAATTTTATTATTACTTTAATAGTATTAAATTAAACTTCGTAAGTACAGTTAGAAAGTTCTTTATAATACATGGGAACCGCTCGATTCCCCCCCCCCTCCTTTTTTTTTTTTTTTTTTTTTTTCACTTTGTAACTAGAGATAAAGTATTGTTAGTCAATTATAATTACTAAATGCCAAACAACAGACGAAAAGCATTACATTTTTCCCCTGCAATTGAAAAACAGATATTTGCCCACCTACAAATTTTATTATTAATTTAACAGTATTAAATTAAACTTCATAAGTACAGTTAGAAAAGGTTTTACAATACATGAAAACCGCTCAATTTCTTTTTTTTTTTTTTTTTTTTTTTTAACATTGTAACTAGAAATAAAGCAATGTTAGTGAATTATCATTACTCAACGCCAATCAAAAGACAAAATTCATTATTTTTTTCCCCTGCAATTAAAAAACAGATATTCGTCCATCTACAAATTTTATTATTTACAACAGCTCAATCTGAATCTCAAAGAAAGAAAAATAAATAAAAGGGATAGCTTATACGTTCTTTTCCGTAATTTCTTTTTTAGAACTCGTGCCTCGCTTCCGTGCAAAAATTCTCAGTGAGCTGAGGCATCGGAAGTCATTTTTATTGATTCGTCAATAAATCTAGAGGTTTAAATCAATAAAATTTTATGATTTACTGATGCATAAAGAAGGGGAAAAGGAAATAAATATCAGAATTCTCAATTTCTAAAGTGACAGGTTGACGTTTTCATAGATTCAATTTTCTATTATTTCATCGTTATATTTTTATTATTCTTATTTCATGCAAAAAATAGCTTCAATGCAATTATTTTAAATTCCCTGAAAGCTTTCAATGCAAATTTAATAAGTTAAAGCTAACGTAATTTTAATTTAAAATATCAAAATATATTTAAAAAAAAAAAAAAAAAAAAAAAAAAAATCCCATTATAAAAAAATTTAATTACATTTTAAACTGAAATGACTTTTTTTTTTCTTTTTTTAAGAAACGGTTAAAATTAATTAAATTTGTAATTAATCGTTTAATTTAAAATTAATCAAAACTTTCTCTTTATATTCTCCTTAATAATAAAAGCTTAAGTTTCTGAAATCTAACGCTCGAAACTGAAGCCATTGCTGCTGGAACAAAATATTGAAATAAAGAAAATAAAATATTATCTATGTTTACAAAAGATGAAATAATTTTTAAGAAGAATTTTAATGTAAAAGAAAAAACGACATCAACAACTACAAAAATGTATTGGAAAAAAAAAATAATAATAATCGTATTCGTGATTTTAAATAAATATAATAAAACAGGGGTGAAACTACCTAGCTTGCAAAAACCCTGAAAACTGTTCTTTAGATACAGATAGGGAGCATTTATTAATAATATATCATATGGCTACCTATATTAAGTGATATTTGCAGACTTTGTAATACATTATAAGGCAAATTAAACATTCAAAATGAAAAATTTCTGTAAAACAAAGTAATTTAACATGCAATTCAAAGACAGCAAAATTTTCAAAGACCCTGAATTCAGGGATAGCCCCTGAAAAGTTTCACCCCTGATAAAAAGAGAAGATAAAAAAGAAGGAAGATTACAATAAACATATCATTTGTGTTACTAGATCTAAGCATATTTGTAATATAAAAGAAATTGCAACTATTAAAAAATATCGTGTGAAATTTTCAAAGCAGCATGTTTATAGTTCATGATGTTCATCCCGGCATTAAAACTGATATTTGAAAGCTGTTCTTACATCTTTACGATAAAAATATTTCTTTTCATACACGTTTAAGTGAAATTTTGCCCTATTCTCCCCAGTTAAGAAAATCGTAAATTTCGAATAACTTCAAAGTTTTTTTTTAATTAGAATGTTTCAAATGAATACGGTTCATGCTATTGTCATAAATAATATTTTAAAACTGGTCCGACCTCTCTCCGATCATTTGTTCGTGAGATATCGTGTACACAGTCTTACAAACTAAGATACTAACGAACTAACAGAGTAACAGACACCCTACAGACCGACACCATACCCATTTTGATATTTTCGGATTCCTCATACCTGAAAACGCGTAAAAAAATCAAAAAACCGAGGTCAAAAGTTTTCACGATTACCTAAGTTCCCCATACCTATAGTATGATGGGGAACTAAAACGGCGTGACTAACATGAATTGGAAGTTGAAAGATTAGCAGCTGGCAATTTTTTAAATATCAATGCAAAGCGACAAAAAAAAAAAAAAAAAAAAAAAAAAATCTTATTTTAATTAAAATATGTTAATATGGGGGGGGTAATTAATTTATGTTAAAAAAAAAAAAAAAAACTATTCAAACGTGTTTTCATCAAATATAGTTTCATTCACTTCGGTTAAATATACGTTCTAATAATAATAATAATAATAATAATAAAACACAATGAAATCAGTCAATTCGTTTGGGAGCTACAGTACCACAAGCAGACACACACTCTGATACAGACAGACAAAAGCTCCAACTTGTATCATCTTTCTTTTTTTTTGTCAGGAATTAAAAACAAGAAAATAAATATAAAAATTTTCTCAATTTTTAATGTGACAGTTTGAAGTTGCATATATTCACTTTTATTTCATTTCAATGCCATACATTTTTTTTTTTTTTTTTTCCTTTCTCTTTCACAACAAAATACTAAAATACTTTTAAATTAAGAAATTAAAATATATTAATAATAACTGCCTCAGCATAACATTCAACTGAATGTTCAATTTAAATGATAATTTCTTTTTAATAAACTAACCACAAACGGGGAAATAAATCGTAACATTTTGTCAGTTTCTAATGTGGCATTTAAACGTTGACGCTTCATAGATTCAATTTCATTTTATTTCATTACTATAATTTATTTTCTTCGTATTTTATGCAAAAATACTTTTGAATTGAGAAATTAAAATACATTGTAAATAATTATCTAAATACAAAATTCAATTAAATATTTAATTCAAATAAGATTTTTCTTTTTTAACATAAATTGTAAGCAAGCAAAAAAATATCTACTTAATATTTTTTTTTTTTTTTTTTTTTTTTTTGCATATATATATATTTAATTCAAATAAGATTTTTCTTTTTTAACATAAATTATAAGCAAGCAAAAAAATATCTACGTTTTCTCTATTTCTAATATGACAGGTTAGAATATCGATGAATATTTAATTAATATAACGTTGGCTTTTCAGAGATTCAATTTTTCCCCATTGCTGCACCTTTTCTCCCCCTCTTTTACACAAAAAATAATCTTAAATTAAGAAATTAAAATATATTATAAATAATTATCTAAATATGAAATGCAATTAAATATTTATTTATTTATTTTACATAAACTATAAACAGGTAGATAAATATTAAAATTTTCTTCATTTCTAATGTGACAGATTGACGTTTCATAAATTAAATTTTCTTTTATTTCACTGTGTGCGTGTGTGTTTATCTTCCCCTTCCATTTTTTATGCAAAAATATTTTTGAATTGAGAAATTAAAATACGTTGTAAATAATTATCCAAGTATGAAATTCAATTAAATATTTAATTTAAAAAAGTTTTTTTTTTAGCAAAAACTATAAATATAAAAAAAATTCTCAATTTTTAATGGGACAAGTTAGCGTTTCATGTAGATTCAATTTGATTTCGTTGCTGTACTTTTTCCCGTCCAGTTTTATGCAAAAATGCTTTTAAATTAAAAACTGAAGTATCTAAGAATAACATTCAATTTAATATTTCATTTAACTTTTTTATCTACTGCATTATGAAACAAAAAAAAAGCATTTAAGCGAAATTACATATGCAATAGAAATTATGCATGTCACCTCAACATTGTAGTAATTAATAAGGATTGTGCGATGAGGTACTTTAGTGTGTCACTGGTACACAGAGGTCAAAAAATATATTAGGACATTAAAAAAGTGTAAAAAGTATTCACTTTTTATGTTTCTTATGTTTTTCTAAGATTGGTGAGAGATTCATAAGGTAATATGCGAATCTATACATATTAAATGGCTAAGAGATATCCTTGGACTTTGTCTGTGTGTGGACGCACCGAGTATTCCTCTAAAGATTTTTTCTCTTTCTTCTTCTTCTTTCTTCTCCTTTTTCTTTTCTCTTTCTGCTTTTCTCTTTTCTTCTTCTTCTTTCTCGTTTTCTTCTTCTTTTTCGTCTTTCTCTTCTTCTTTTTCTTCTTTCTCTAAAGCTTCCTTCTTTTCTTTCTTCTTCTCTTCTCTAAAGCTTCCTCTATTGCAGGAAGAAGTGTAGCTTCTAAAAATGGTTTCGTTTACAAACTTTGATCTATTGACTCGCAAACAGCATCAGGTCGAGCTTTGTACATTTCGAGTTTGAATTTGAAATTTTTTCCCGCATTTGGAATTCGGTTCGTTCACGAACCGGGGCTTCTCTAGTTAATCATAACACACATAAGCGCTGGAAATCACTACTCTATGAGTGGCATGCGGGGACTGCTCCCTGTTAAATCATAACACACGTGAAGATCGTGAGAAAAGCCAAGCAAAAACAGCAAGAACACTATAAAATACTTTCTGGAACAAAAACGGCTATATGTAGAGTCTAGTTCCTTATAGTGAGACTAAAATGAGATAAATACGTTCTATTCTTATAAATATCTTAGACCAGTGATTCTCAACCACTGTGACGCGGCACTTTTGTGTGCCGACGAATTCTTAAAATGTGCCGCCAAATTTGAGAAATATATATAGTAAAAATTATAATGCTTCTTTTTTATTGCAAGTAAAGTTTGTTTAAATTAAGGAAAAGTACACTGTAAAAGAAAACGGCTGTTTTTACAGTTAAATACCATATTTTTAACTGTTTTTATCTTCGATAACTGTGACCTTTCATAAAGTGAAATATTTGCCCCAAGTGAAATGTGTGCCGCCAAATTTTGAAATTGTTAAAAGTGTGCCGCGACAAAGAAAAGGTTGAGAATCACTGCCTTAGACATTTCTCCCATAAATTAGATTTTACACGCGTTTTAAACTAATGACACTTTATAGTAGCCTCAGTAGATAAAGGGGTAAATAAGATTTTAATTTTAATGTAAACTAAAGACAGAGGAAAAATATCAATTTTTTCTGAATTTCTAATGTTACAGGTTTACCTTTCATAGATTCATTTCCTTACTTTTTTTTCCTCTTCCTCTTTTATGCAAAAGTGCTTTTAAATTGAGAAATTAGAAAACAATGTAAATAATTATCTAAGAGTAACATTCAAATGAATATTTAATTTAAATGAGAATTTTATTCTTGTAATAAAAAAAAATAAATAAAAAAAACATGGAAATAAGTATTAAAAATTTCTTCGTTCCTAATATGGCCGGTTGACGATCCATAAAATCAATTTTCTTTTATTAGATTGTTTTATTTATATTTCTTCCTACCATTATCACTGTTTCTTAGAGTTTTCTGCAAAAATACTTTTGAGTTAAATAATTAAAATATGTTAAAAATAATCGCCTAAAAACATAACGTTTAACTGAATTTTTAATTAAAATAACAATTCTGTTCATATTTTTCGAGAAGTAGTTAAAAAACTAATTAGTTTTGTAATTAATAATTCATTTTTAAATTAATCAACGCTATAAATCCTAAACATGTCCATAATTCAGCGGATAAAATGCAGCATTTCGTAATTAATTGCCGAAAATAAGCCAATTACAAGATTATCTGGTATATTTAACATGAATGTAAATGAAAATAACCACAAAATTATTAACAACTTTCAAATAGCCTATTGCAAAAATTATCTACATATAAATAAATATAATATGTTAGCTTCAACATAGCTGCCAACATCCTAATTAATAATCCAGAGTATTGTTAGTACCCGCTTTTTTTTTTCCTCACCAGTCTTTTTTTAGGTTATTTATCTTCTTATTTTATCATAAATACATTTAACCAGTAATCTAAAAGAAATTTTTTTTAAGTAAATTCCTACTTACAAATACTATCGGAAAAGTTTTTTTTATAATAATTTTGAATTAGGAAATAAGAAGCGCGCGTGCAAAATAAAATAAGAATAATTATAAGGTTAAAAAAAAAAAAAAACTTTTTATATACCATGTTTTAAATTTTCTGATGAATCATAGAGCTCTTATCAATGTGCATAAAAATTGTAAAGTGATAATGACGTCAATTTTTGTGAGATGCGTAATTTAACTTTTTGTAATTTTTTAACGCTCACGTTGAATAAAATGTATTTATTTTCATGTCGAAAGAAAGCGAACTCGGTTTTTTTTTTTTTTTTTTGCAACAATTAAATTATAGCTAATATGTTAATGGCTATTTTATTGCTATTAAGAGCTTGTTATTTTCATTTTTTAATTAATTAAAAGAAAACTATTCGAAAATTACAAAATCTGACTTCGAAATATTGTGTTGTCACCGTGTTCTGAGCTACTGTGAAAGTTTCAAATGTCTAGCTAGTAGGGAAGTTAGTTAAAAATAGGTTGCAAGATTTGTACCGGACAAACAAACAAGAATCGAAGTTAATAAAAACATGGTAATTAAGTGGTGTGGAAAAAGGGGAGGGTACTAACAATACTCCGGATTATTAATTAGGATGTTGGCAGCTATGTCTTCAGGCTTTGTTGTAAATTCTTAATAATTTTAATCATGATCAGTTTCCTGGTTTCTTCGCATTATCGTGATGAAATGATTTATTCTCTTTTTTCTCTTTATAATTCTTTGTGAATTATTTTCATTTTAAAAATTTATCTTTCAAATATGACATTATTACAATGATAAAGTCTCAGACCATTTTTATTAACATCTAAAGAACAGTATGTGCTAATATTTGGCAATATAAATATTTTATTTTGTTATATACTAGACATCAGGTGCTTTTGCGCAATATCTTATTTGTGTATTCTTAAGAATTTTATTATACTCCTATTCTTGATTTATCTATTTCCTCACATAATGTGCAGATTCTGATTAACTTTCTGGATCTGGACCAAAGGTTCATACAAATTTATTATGCTTATTGTTGTTATTAATTTAACTTTCTCGCCTTTAATGTATTGAAGTATTAAATGAATTATAGAAGTTGATAGTAAAGTATAAGATCGAGATCGTAATTATTAATTAAAATAATTAAAATATCGAGTGTTAAAAAAATGTAGGAATTAATGTAACCATCTTCCCTTTCCGAACACTATAGTGAGGAAAGTATTGTAATCATGTCAAAAATCTGAATTGGAGATTTTGATGTTTCTATACGTTTCGAGGTCCCCTGAGTCCGTTTTCACTATTTTTACGATGATGTATGTATGTGTGTGTGTATGTCTGTGAGTGAACACGCTAGCGTCTAAACGCTTTGTTCGAATAAGCTGAAAGTTGGTACGTATATTGTAAGTCACCCTAGTACGAACCCTATTGATTTTGGTAAATCTAGCACTTATAGTTTTTTTACAGGGACACCAGGAAAAATTACCATTATGGCCTATGGGGCCAAATTTTTAAAAGTGCGATAGCGTCTAAACGCCTTATTAATCTAAGCAAAAAATTTGTACACATGTTATAGGTCACAGTTGCACCAGCTGTATAGATTTTGGTGAATTTAGCACTTACAGTTTTTTTTTTACAGGGACACAATATTATAAATCACTGTTGCACTAACTATAAGCATTTTGGTGACTCTAGCATTTATAGGTTTTTACAGGGACACAACGAAAAATTCTTTATCATTATGATCTATGGGCTCAAAGTTCAGTAACGTTAAATAAAACATCGTGTTATACATGGAGAAAAATACTCAAACACTCTATTATGGTTGTCTCTCTTTTGTTTGTTTAATAACTCCTCTTTCTTTACTTTATCTACAAAACTGTTAATTACTCAATGTTCGGAAAGTCGAGTGGAGTCACTCCAGATTTTTTTAGTTAAATTATGCATTATTCAATGTGTAATCTTCAGTTGTTAAAGTTGTAATTTAAAGTCTTAATAATTTTTATCATGATCTGTTCCTGGTTTTTTTTTTTTCATTGTCGTAATGAAATTATTTATAATCCATTGCCATTATCAGAAACATCTTAGTAATTTTTTCAACCTTGCAGTAATTTTTCCTTGAGAACGATGTTGTCAGAGGGAAATTATTTCAAAATCATTCTTCCATTTTTACTTTATTCTATATTCAATAGAAGAAAGTATTGGATTCGTAAAAATTTTCGACCTCGGGTTTTTGATGGATTTACACGTTTTGAGAGCTGTAGAACACGATTTGACCTTTTTTAGAAAATGTCTGTCTGTCTGTCTCTGTGCGTGTGTGTGACAAAATTTTGTGGCAACTATATCTCAGGAACTACAAGAATTCCATACAAATCGGTATGTAGTTGCACTTTGACATAAATTAGTGCCTATCAACTTTTGGTAAAAATTGTCTTACAGGTTGCGTTGCCATCCCGCTTTTTCTAAATTTTTAACGTAGTGATATAGGACAAAATTTTGTATAAATGTGCATAAAGAGAATTATTTTTTAGTAATCATTATAAAATTTACAAGAATTATTTATGATAGAGATAATCAACTGGGAAATTTTTTTTTATATATGTAGGAGCCTCGCCCCCCCCCCCCCCAGGGGGAAGTCCCCCCACGAGGGGAGTAAATTTTCAAGATGGGTATCTTTCAAAAGGTCTCGTCAATACCTTTAAAACGAATGGTTGAACTATAAATCTGTGATAATTTTAAAAAAGTTATCTTTTTTTTTTTTTTTTTTTTTTTTTTTTTTTTTTTAACTTTTAACAAAAAAAAACTTAGAAAAAAGTCGTTTTTTTTCTTTTTATTTTCTTTTATTTTATTTTTTATTTTTTATTGTTACTGAGTGAATTTCTATAGGAAAATATAGAAGAAAGTCTTGTGGTGGCCACAACATACTAGTTTTACTTTGTATTTATCTTTATTCGTTATGTTATTTCTGTTCGATTTTGCTCTTGTTACACATAGTTTTCAGTTCTTATATAAAATGTGTATATACATTTCCTAACTTAGTCGTTAAACATAATTCTAGTATAAACGGAAATTAACAATGAAGGATTGCACAACAAGTCGCTTATATTTTACGGAAACATAAGCAACTTAAAATTCGAGACAAATATAGTCTGCTAGCTTATTCTTTTTATCGGAAAGTGTAGAAAAAAAAATAATAATATCTTTGGTTGAGGGACTTTTTGGGGGAAACGCGCTCCATTGAAGCTAGAGAAGCCCGATAAAATTAATCATGGTACTGAAATGATTCTACTGATGTCATAAAGGGCGAAAGCGGTTACTGTTGTGGGATTTTCATTAATTACACGACTGCTCGGCATAAAAATTGCCCCTGACACCATTTCAGTATATTTTTACGTAAAATGACCTCCTGAATCCTAATATGACGCCCATTTTTCCCTATCACCCACCGGTTTTTAGGAATGGCCCCCTATTTTTAGCCTTTTTCGGTGATTTTATGGCTATAAATTTGATTTTTAGGAGGGGGGAGGAATATTTTAACCGTTAAATATCTTCAGAGGGTCAAAAGAGTTGGAAAATTCTAAAACATAGACATTTGCGACAAGGGATTTTTTTTTTTTTTTTTTTTTGGGGGGGGGGGGATTTGCTACTGAAATTATGCATTACATATCTTATATTTTTTTTATTTGTTATTAATGCTATTTTTAAAATTTATATATATATTTTTGTTTTTAGGTGTTAAATTAATTATTTTTCATTCTTCAAATCAAATTCATTGGTCATAAAATTATCGAACAAGGAATGAAATCGAGGGAGAGGGTGGTGTATCTAAAAAACGGTGGGTGACTGGGCAAAATGAGAATCATATTCGGATTCAGGAGGTCATCTTACACAAGAATCAGCAAGAATGATATCAGATCTCGAAAAACTTTCTTTTTTTTTTTTTTTTTTTTTTTTTGGGGGGGGGGGGGGGATTTGCCACTGAAATTATGCATTACATATCTTATATATATTTCTTATATATATTTTTTTAAATTTGTTATTAATGTTTTTTTTTTTTTTTACTTTATATATATATATATTTTTTTTTAGGTGTTAAATTAATTATTTTTCATTCTTCAAATCAAATTCATAGTCATAAAATTATCGAACAGGGAAAGAAATCGAGAGAGGGAGTGGTGTATCTAGAAAACGGTGGGTGACTGGGAAAAATGAGAATGATATTCGGATTCAGGAGGTCATTTTACATAAGAATCAGCAAGAATGGTATCAGATCTCGAAAAACATTTTTTTTTTTTTTTTGCAGAGCAGTGTTATTATAAGCTTTAAGTACAGTACTCATTATTGGAAATTTCAATGAAAAATTAAAGTCATTCTATGCTAATTAGTTTTTTTTTTTTTTTTTATGTGGCATTAAAGGTAAAAGAAAGTTTTTATTGTTCATGAATTTATTTTAATATGTCTAATAAAGTTATAATAACAAGCGCAGAAAAACTGGTGTTGAACAAGGCAGAATAAAACCGTTGTAAAAGCAATATAAAATTTAAAAAAGCGGAACAATCGTTTCGAGTCAAAATAATTGGGCACGAATCTCCATCAGGCAAGAAGTATTTAATTCACAGAATTACCGCAGCCAGTATTGCATGGAAATTGCGCAAAAAGAAAGGCAAAAGAAAATAATCACAGGTGCAAAACAAATGAACGAAACTGGCATTGTACATTTCCATAGTAAATTAGGATAAGTTAAATGTATAGGAGAAGGTGATACTAAGGTGTTACACATAAGGGTTACGCAGATGATTGAACACTGTAAATTAAAACTGCCTAGAAAACAGCATCAAACACTGGGGGGGATATATCGCTTTCATCTAGAATGAATAAGTGGTCATTTTCTAAATCCCTAAACAAGAAATATAGATTCTCGAGCTATGCGCAATAAGGCACGCCAATAAACTGAATAAACGAAACGATCGAGAATTTCTAGTCCACACATTTCTAGATGATGAAACAATATTCATGATATTCTGAATCTTTTGTATTGCGAGAGTTTCTCGCTTGATTTTCTAGAATTGGGTCATAAGCCAAGATTATAGTTGATGAATCCCGCCTCTTGTATTCCTCGGTAATATAGGCAAACGCTCTAGAATTCTGAATGAGGTTTCTAGAACTCGCTTTTGAAGGGCAGAGGTGGATAAAATGAAAAACTTTCTGCGGACACAAAATTAAAAAAAAAAAAAAAAAAATCTGCAAAAAACGCGCGTAAAGTAAAAAAAGATAAAACTATAAAATAACAAATATAAATGAAGCATAAAATAACTTAAAATAAAGCATAAAAGAGCTTAAAATTAAGCATAAAAGAGCTTAAAATTAAGCATTTAATTTATATTCATAAAAGGAAGGGAGGAATTTTGAGTTATGTTTTTGATACAAAAATTTTCGGGTCTGTTCATTCCACTGAAGATTAGTTTTGAAAATGAAAGAGATTTATCAAAGGTCTGTTTTTAAGGAGAAAAATTTTGTGAAGGGTCCTTTTTTAAGATATAGAATTTTGTGAAGAGTCCTTTAACGGACCCAGGTTTGCCTCTGAACAGACACCTGTATATATATATTTAAAGAATTAAATTGTATTTTTCTTAAGCCGAATCAAATATTTATGTACTTATTTAAATTTTTCAAGAAAATTTGTTTTAGAAATAAAATTAATGTGAATAAATATGTTTTTATTTTGAGACATTAAAAAATATATATTATAATAAATCGACAAAACAAATGGGTATTTTGCGGTCGTAAGGATATCTTTAATTAGTTTGACTGAATAACTTGGTATAAAATAACAATAATGATGAAAGTTATATGAAAAGAGACACTTTGAAAATAATAGAAATGAGAATAATTATCAGAAAGGATTTATTAAAGATATTTTCTAAAAAAGAAATTGAAAGATAGTTACTTAAACTGGTACAAATATTTTGTTCAGTTAAACTTTTTAAGGGAAAATTTATTTTAAAAATAAAAAATAATTCGAATAGATAAATTATAATTTACACATTTTGAGGTGGGGGGGAAAAATCATATTTTGTAGCCGTAAAGACATCTTTAACTTTTTCAATCGATGCTTTGATTGAATAATTCGATTTAAAATAATAATAATTTTAAAGTCATATAAAAAGAAATATTTTGCAAGAAATATGGGTGACAATAAAATAATTAGCAGATAGGATTTTTGAAATGTTTAATCGAAAAAATCGTTTTTTTTTTTTTTTTTTTTAATTAATATAAACAAAAATAGGCATATTTAAATTTTTCAAGAGATAATTATGTGTAAAAGGAAATCGAAAGATCAGTAAATTATTATTTACTCATTTTGAAACTTTTTACGAAATGTTTTAATAATTTGACAAAACAAACTTTTTTTTTTTCTTTTAAAGTCTTAATCTGGGATTTTTGCGGTGTCATTTTTAGATAGTAGGACATTTATCGAAACCTAAAATTAATCGAAAATATAATTGAATAATTTGAAAGCGATGTTATAATTTGAAAAAAAAAATAATAATAATAATAACAGTCCTCCGTCCTAAACTAAATTCTGCTTTTGCCAGAATTTCATCAAAATCTTTTTTTTTTTTTGAAAGAAAAAGAAAAGAAAATTAATAATAATCAGTATCGAAACAAACACTATCGAAAAAATATATATTTTTTTAATAATTTTGAATTAGGAAATAAAAAGTGCGCGTGCAAAATGAAAAAAAAAAAAAAAATAATAATAAAGTAAAAAATGAATTTAATGATTTAATTTTTATATAAAACATGATCGCGTGCTATCTTAAAAAGTAGATGTAAAATTTAAAGTTTATGTGGTGCGTGTGGCATCTATAAAAATTGTTTTAAGAAATGGAACAGAATAAAGAAAACAACGATGTTGGTTGCATTTTGTTATATAGTTTGATTTTTTTTTTTTTTTTAGTTTAGAATTACAAAGAAAAATTCAGTTTATAAACATCACGAGTTTAATCTGAAGTAGTAGACATATGGATGGTTTGTTATTAAAACTTTATAAAAGTTAATATTATTTTAAATTAAAAATAAATAATATTAACTTTTTTTTTTTTTTTTTTTTCAGACGTAAGGAGATCCTTAACTTCTTGAATCAGTACTTTGATTAAATATCTAATTTAATTTAAAATAATAATAATTTGTAAACCATATGAAAAGAGGCATTTTGTAAGTAATATGGGTGACAATAATATAATTAGCAGATAGGATTATTGGAAATATTTAATCAGGAACTGAAATACTTTTTTTAATTAGTATAAACAAAAATATGCATATTTAAGTTTTTCAAGAGAGAATTGTGTTTAAAAGTAAATTAAACAGACCAGTAAATTATTATTTACTTATTTTGAGACTTTTTACAAAATGTTTTAATAATTCGGCAAAACAAACTCTTTTTTAGAGCCGTGAGGAGATCCTTAATTTCTTGAATAAATACTTTGATTAAATAATTTAATTTAAAATATGTAAAAAGTAATTTTGGAAGTAATATCATTGACAAAAACTATTGGATAGGATTATTAGATATATTTTTAAAAATTAAAAGATTTTTTTTTATAAATAAAAATTAGTCTGAATAGATCAACATATTATTATTTTCATATTTTAAAACTTTTAACAAAATGTTTTAATAATTTGACAAAACAAATTCTTTTTTGTAGCCGTTATTTTAATCTTTAATAAATGCTGATTGAATAATTTGATTTAAACTAGTAAAAAAAAAACTTTTAAAGTAATATAGTTAACAAAAACTATTATATAAAATTATTTGAGATATTTAAAAAAAAAAAAAAAAAAAAAAAAATAGCTTTTTTATTTATTTAAATAGATAGGTACTCATGTAAAATTATAGTTAAATTTTCCATGAAATATACTTAAGAAATTTACCTGAATAGATCAACAAACTATTATTTTGAGAGTTTTAACAAAATATTTTAATAATTCTACAAAACAAACTTTGCATAATTTAAAATATGCAAAAAGTAATTTTTGAAGTAATAAAATAGTTGACAATAATTAACTTATATGATTAAGAGAGATATTTAAAAGAATTAGAAGACTTTTTTTTTTTTAAGTGGCTGTAGTATAAATAGTCTTGCGTGAATTAAAAAAGTACTATTAAAATTTCCAACAGAAAACATACTTTAAAAGTAAAGTTAACCTGAACAACAGATCAATATGTTATTACTTTCGCAGTTTGAAATTTGTAATAAAATGTATTAATAATTTTAAAAAACAAACTCTTTTTTATTTTTAGTTGTGATTATGTTCTTTCACTTTTTTAATAAGCACTTGGCTGAATAATGTGATTTAAAATAGAAAAAAGACACTTTGAAAGTCATAATATGGGTGACAAAAACTAACAGACAGGATTATTAGATAGATAGAGATTAGAGATAGTTAAAGAAAATATAGCTTTTTTCTTTTTTTTTTTAATTTAAATAGATGTGTGCCCATTTAAAATTACAGTTAAATTTTTCATGAGAAAGTATACTTATAGGAATTTGAATGGATCAATAAATTATTATTTACGTATTTTGAGACTTTTAACATAATATTTTAAATGGACAAAACAAACTCACGTTTTGCAGCCGTGAGGAGATCTTTAACTTCTTTAATCAATGCTTTGATAGACTGGCTGGTTCTTTCTAATTCTTTTTCATGGGCGTGTAAATTTTCTCGAAAATAAGGACTGTTTGTAAGACAGTCCGTAAACTCCAGGGGTAGTAATCCCATCATTAAATGCAAACAGTCTCCAAATTAAATGGAGATTATAATGTAAAACAGTACATTTTTTATGTACAAATGCAATGAAATGTAATCAAAAACTACTATATCATAAAATCTTTAAAAAACCACAATCGCTGTCGGTATTCATGGCTAGATTTTTCACACACAACCACTCATCGTCGTAACTTAAATGCATCTAATTTAAAAGGGAAGATGTTGATGAACTCTGTAGGTTTTAGCAGCTGATAGATGGCGCTATCTGATGCATTCCCATAAGGCATCTGATTTCCGATTCTTGATGATACAAAACGGAAGTAGCGTGTTTTGTTGATTGTTTTTCTTTTTTCACAGTTATTTACGTTGAAAAATACAATACTTATTAGGTAAATATCTTTAGATTTCTGTTTATTATATTTATACCAATGAATGACTATTGATTTTACTTTCGCCTATATTTCATATTATTTTGTACACATTTATTTTTTGTAAAAATCCAAGTATTTACCATTCTACTTTTTTAATGCTGTTTTAAACCTATCTTTAGCTTTAAAATATGAGATAATCTTAGGTTTTTAAATTTAAATGGTAAAATAATATAAGAACATCATTATTAATTTCTGAGATCTTATTGCAAATAATAAAATTAAAATAATATTTTATATTAATCAAACAATTTTCTTTCTTGTGAATCCACCAGCTTACTTCTCTTTGTATAAAAATAAATTATATTATAATCCACACCTATCTTATCTGAAAATTCTGTCATATATACTACATATATACAGTACTTTATGTTTAAAAATAACGATGATTATATACCAATTTGTGTAATTGAAGAAATGTATTATTTCCTACAATCAGTGGTCATATTAGAATGATTGTTTTCCCCTCACACGATCAGAAATGAAATTAATTGAATGGGTATATGTGTAAAATATCTAAAAAAGGTCTATCGAGCGAATAAAATTATTAAAAAGCATAAGATGAAACAGGTTTTGGTACTATCCTGTTTTACGAATACTACTGCTAGCAAAGTAAAAATTTGTAGTAAATATATTTATAAACACATATACATTTATTATTTCCTTGTATAAAGTAAAAATGATTGTGAAAATGTTTTATAAAAGAGTTTAGTTGTACTTCACATAACTAAAAAATGGTTGACCATAAAATATTTTGTAAATTTATATTTAAGACTGCTTTAACATCCAAGAGTGGTGAATTGTTAGCAGTTCTTACCAGCCAGCGATATGGTCCCCTTCGAAAGATCCCCACTTAGGGCAGTCATTCGGCCTTAACAGGGCTTGCGCTGACCTTTTGAAAATTGGGGTCTAAAGACCCCATCACTATGAAAAATATGGGTCTAGTTTTTGAAAAATGAGGACACTTTTTTCAAAAACCAATAAATAAATAACAGTTTTGTTTTTGGACAAGTAACTTCTAATTATTTTCCATAAACACAAAGTTTTTCGCGATTTCTTTTTTAATTTTGAAGCTCTGTATTTAAAAAAAAAAAAAAAAAAAAAAGTGTTGACCTGATGCTTTATCTTTTCCGTCTAAGCTTATGTATCATATAAGTGCACATCTCTGAAACTTGGTACAATCTTGCGTAAAAGCATTTTCAAAATGAGCTTTTAACAAATTGTGCAACAAAATTTTTTGTCAGTTATTCCAGCTGGGAAAATTAATTTTCATATTTTTAAAGAATAAAAAAAAATATATAAATATATATGGGTTCTGGGGACCCATGATTTTAAAAACAATGCATCCCTATTATTAAAATTAGGGTCAATGGTGCGCTATAGCGCACCATCGCAAGCCCTGCTTAATCTCCAAAAACCAATCCAGCCCAGCCAGTGATATATGATTCATAGTCGATAATCCTTACTACAAAATTTACACAATTATATGGTGAATTTAGAATCAGTAGAATTCTTTCAAGATCCTAAAGCATCATTTCTTAAAATACAATTTTCGGTATAGAACAATAACAGCTTAAAAAGATAATAAAATGTAAATTAGTTGCCTATTAAAACACTGCTCATGCTCTTGGAAAGACATTTTGTACTGTTTTATGCAGCCATACTGCTGCTGTGCTGCTTTACTACAGTGAACATCGACAATGAAACTGATTGGCTTAAAATCCACTTACCATGTTCAAAAAATTACTCGTCAATGGCGTGTAAATCAGGCATTCCCCCACCCCTGATAATATCTAGCTGTACACTTCCAATTTTGGTCTTGATGTGATCTCCCACTTTGGAAATATCTGTGACTGATTTTACAAGTCTGTTCATGACATGTGTGTACATGCATAGCTCAGAAATGTTGAATGTTGCAAAATGTGTATGTAGATATGTTAAGAAAAGTCCTCTTCACTCAAGTGAATTTTATTTAACTCTGAGCTGTGCATTTGTGTCTCTCACTTTCTGTCCGCAATGTGAACTAACTTCCCCAGCAAAATTATCACCAGCCAGTAGATGTATTCACTCCATTTTCAATAGGGAACATCCGATAGTGAACTTGAATATCATGCATCAGTTTCAAGAAATTCCATGAATATTTATGTGAGTTAGAGTGCGGATGGACAGACAGACAAACCAAAGTCATTAACACTTTTCACCCTTGTTGGAAAGTGTAAAAACATTTTAAAAGTGATAAAAACGATTAATATAAATGGAAATGCAATTCCAGTAAATTTCCAATAATACCCATTAATATTAATGTAACTGAATATTTTTGTGTGACCCTGTAAATCTAATGCTAAACATACTATATTCTATGGAAAGCATTCTTTTTATGCATATGAATAATATATTTTAATTTTATTAAGATTTGTGCAAAGTAAAATTCTTAAAATTTGGTTTATAGAATGCAATGCTTTGGAATACTTTCGGGTGTTCCTGTATTCAAACCAGTGATGGTAGATATTTACTCCATTTTCAAGGGGAAACATCCGATAGTGGACTTGATTAACATATTTCAATTTCATTAAGATTTGAAAAAGTAACATTAAAATATAGTTTATAGGAATACCTCTCATAGAACACAATGCTTTTGCATACTTTTGGGTGTCCCTGTACACAATCCAGTAAAGGTATTCACACCATTTTCAATAGGGAACATCTGATAGTGAACTTGAATAGCATATATCAGTTTCAATAAATTTTATGAATATTTACGGGAGTTAGAGCGCAGGCAGACCGACAAACCAAAGTCATTAATACTTTTCAATCTTGTTGTAAAGTGTTAAAAAATAAATAAAAAATGAGATAAAAATAAATTATAAAATAAAAATAAAAATTTTATGGATTGAAATTAATAGTCCTCTGTACTAAACTAAATTCTTTCTTTGACAGAATTTTTACTTTTTTTTGTAAATATCATGAAACTAAGTTTTTTTTTTTTTTTTTTACCAAGATTAGGAATGTTAACTATTTCCAGATTAAGTACAAAATGACAACTAAACAAATTATTTTTTAAATTATAAATATAAATGTCTGTGTATTAATCTAACACATGATCCTGAGAAGCTCTAATATTGAAAATAATCTCTTTCAAGGGGGGGGGGTAGGGGTGTTGACAGGGATTGAGTTATTCTTCATTTTTAATTGTCAACATTATGTACTAAAGATAACTCAACGTTATGTTGTTGTTGTTGTTGTTACGGCCTTGTACATTTATTTTGTTTTAAAAAATTTAGGTATAGCATGAAATAACTTTTTTTTTTTTTACTGTACTCTTAATATCAAATATGATAATGTAATAATAATCAATAGGTACTAGATTTTCTTTGTTACATTTGAAAACTATTATATATAACTAGGTAATTAGGATTTTCTTTATAATTTTTTTAATTCATCATGATTAAAATGAAACCACACTTTTTATTTATGAAATTATTAGTTTTTAATAAAATATTTTGATTGTTTAATTGCTAATGCAAAATTTAAAATGCAATGCATTATATTTTGTCCAGTTTCACATGTTTTTTTTTTTTTTTTTTAAGTTTTGTTCAGGTTTTTCTACACTGGTGAACAAAATTAAAGCAACAACCTGTTATCTCGTTTTTTCTTTTGCACATAATTTTTAAACAAATAAACATATGGACAAAAAATTTGTATGGCCTGTTTGTTATATTATTAACCAAATTTTATGTAACTTTAGCATAAGAATAGATTGAGATTTAGTTTAACATTTCAAGGCATGTGCCTATCTCTTTACCTATCTCTAATGCATCCTTAACACCACTTTTCATTAAGTGTTCTTTCCTAAAATTATTGAAAATTTTCATTTTTTCCAAAGCTTAATTTTGAGAAAAAAATGATTATTTATTAGCTTAAAAATTATTTTTATGCTAAAGTTACATAAAATTTGGTTAATAATATGATAACGAACAGGCCATCCAAATTTTATGTTCATATGTTTATTTGTTTAAAAATTATGTGCAAAAGAAGAGAATGAGAAAACAGGTTGTTGCTTTAATTTTGTCCACCAGGGAATTTTTGTCCAGTGTCCCGGACTTTTCACAAAAAAGTGGACAAAATAACAACCTTGATAAGGTCTATGTGCATATAATGCAATTTTCGTGATGCAAGTAATATTTTACTATATTATTTTGTGAACATCTGTCAAATGAAGTGCATTCATTAACTAGAAAATGCCTATTTATTTGTGAACTGCTTACCATGCACAAAAATGTTTATGTTTTAGTAACAGTATGAATAATTAAATAGGAGTAAAGGAAGTAGTGATGTGAGGTGGAAAATTTTCCAGAAAATTCTCTGCTATATTTTTCCGGAAAATTTTCAAACCAAAAAAAAGAAAAATTTTTTTTTTAGTAAATCTTTTGCATGATATATTTAAATTTTCTTTTATTATTCGCAGTACAGTTATTAGTTACAGTAATGCTATATACAGTGTGAAAAATAAAAGTTTTTTATTAAAATCATCATTTAGAAAGCTACCAGATATATGATTTGAGCAACTTACTCGAGAAAGAGGTTATTTATTATAATACAAGGGATCTATGGTTGCTAATCAGAATTTTGAATGTCCATTCAATAAGTTTGTGTGAACATAATTATGAAGCATTTGGCAACTTAACAAAAAAAAAAAAAAAAAAAAAGAAGAAGAAGAAATTGATAAATCAATGCACTACTATACTGCTGAGCATGTATATCTGTTTTTCAAAATATTCATTTGACAAATAATGATATGCCAATGCTTTTCAGACTCAGGCAGCAATTCTGACTTAGGTCACCTTATGGTTTCTGGTTCTGAAAGTGACTAAGAAAGTTAGGACATTGTCATAATCTTTATTAAATATTATTCCCCCCCCCCCCCAAAAAAAAAAAAAAAAGAAAAAGCTTTAATTATGAAATTGGCATTGTTGAAAATTTCAGAGAAAAATCTTTTATAGAAACATAATTATATATTTTTTTAATCACTTTTTAAAACTAATTTCTAAAGTGGAAAAAAATGTTTTTTTATGCAAGCAACAGGAAATACAATTAATTTCCTAAATAAATAAACAGCATGATTTTGATTAAAAATTTAAGGAAATCAAATAAATAAAATGAATCACATCATAACTTGTAACTGGAGGTTTAGTTGAAAGAACTCAATATTTTTTTATTTGCTTAAAATATCCGAAATTGAATTGAAAAATCTCATAGTGGGTGTTATATTTAAAGTTAAATACTAATTAAAAAAAAAAAAAAAGAAGAAGGAAAGAAAAAAACTTAAACTTCCTTATTAATTTTTTTGAATAGAGGATTACATCTATTATCCAATACTACAAACTATTAAAAAATATGATTTTGTGTTCGCAAATTATGCTTAAAAATAGAACAAATCGAAAAAAGTAAAAATCAAAAGAATTTTGATTAAATGAACCCTTGCATGGTCAGAGCCATACCTTACTGATTACTTTTACAGTTGGCAGCAAAATTATTGAAGCGCTAACAATAATTTCCATTTGAAAGATGTGCACCAAATGATATTTTGTTAAGTAAGTATTTGTCGAGTCATGATCTTAGTCTTATACTATTTATAAAAAAGTAAGTTGATGATAAAAATTAGCGATCAAACTAAAAAAAAAGAAAAATATGGATGTGTGCTTCAATAATTTTGCTGCTGACTGTACGATTTCTCTGCCACTAGCAGCCAAACCCCATATTATTCTACAAAGAAATTCATTATGATCAACTCTTTTTTTTTTTTTTTTTAATTCTATGTTTACTTTCAGAAAATTCCCAATTGTTAAATTTGTTCTTGTTTTTCAAAAACAGTTTATTTATTTATTCATTTTTAATTTTTATTGTTGTATTTTGAAGTTATAAAGTGCAAAAAAGAACTCTGATCAATTTTTTCCACTTTATAACTTCAATACAAAGTATTAAAAATTAAATAAATAAATTTTGGGAAAAACAAAGGCAAATTTAATTTTTCTGGATTTTTTTTTATAATGAAAACAGAATTTAAAAGAATCATTAATTCTCATAACAATTTTCTCTGAATAATAAAATGGGATTCAGCTGTTGGCAATGATATGTGAGGGTCTCTGAGAGCTATAGAACGTTCACAGACACCTTATTTATATAGATTATTCAATCATTATACATGCGAAAGAGTCATTAAAAATTGTATCTTTTTAGCTTTATACAGGTTTCAAAAATCATTAAATCATAATTTCTGTGTTTTGTTTATTAATTTATTTTTGTATTGAACAATTATTCATACTTTTCTTTGAATAGTTTTGTTTACTTGTAGTTTTTAATGTATTAGTTTTATTTTACAAAACCTTAGTAATTTAGAGACTGAAAATTTTCCGTTTCAAAATTTTCTGGAAAACCCACATCCCTAAAAGGAAGCCAGAGTGGTGTCTATTCACATCAGATTTTACTTAAATTAAAAAATAATTAAGTATTGCACTTTATATATAGGTAATTTAAAAAAGTTAACAAAAATTAATAGTATTTGTTTAAATACAATTGTGAATTTATTATATATTATTATTACTTGTAATTTAATCATTTTTTTAATTGATATAGCAAAACAAAGATGCCGAAAAAGAAAACTGGTCAGAGGAAAAAGGCCGAAAAACAAAGGCTTCGCCAAAAAGAAATTAGAACTGCATTTTATCAGAAACCATTAGCTGAACATCCGTGTAATGCTGCAATGGTAAAATTTTATATATTTTAATATAATGGTACTTGTGTGTTTTCACTTGCATGAGCGCATTTAACATTAGGTTCTTATTAATTTACTTCTTATAAATCAGATGAAAATTTTATAAAAAGAATGGAAAAACTCTTAATAAAAGAGTATTTTTGAATACGAGATAGCAAACTTGTTTTATCAGACTTTCTCATTGATAAAAAATACTTCAACAAAGAAAATCTATCAAGATATCAATTACAAAATAGGAAAAAGACCATAATTTTTATGAAAGGGTGTAATTATAATCATATTAGTTCCCCATCATACTATAGGTATGGTTAACTTAGGTAATCGTGAAAATTTTCGACCTCGGTTTTTTGACTTTTTTACATTTTTTCAGGTGTGAGGAATCAGAAAATGACAAAATTTGTAGGGTGCCTATTAGTTTGTTAGCCTGTGTACACAATATCTCAAGAACAAATAGTCACAGAGAAGTCAGATCAGTTTTTAAATATTACTTTCAACACTGGCAAGAACCCTATTCACTTGCAACATTCGAATTAAAAAACTTCATAAGTTATTATAAATTTACGATTTTCTTAACATGGGAGAATAGGGCAAAATTTCGCTTAAATGTCCATTAAGTAGAAAATTTGTACTGTAAAGATGTCAGGACAGTTTTAAAATATCAGTTTTGAATTTGGAATGAACATCATTAACTATAAACATGCTACTTTGAAAGTTTCGCAAGTTATTTGAGATTTATGAATTTCTTAACATGGCAGAATAGGGCAAAATTTTACATAAACGTCAATTTTAGGGGATATTTTCATGGTAAAGATGTCAGACCACTTTTGAAATATTATTTAGGACACTGTCATGAATATTATTGACGATGAATTTTCCAATATAAAAATTTTGTAAGTTATTGGAAATTTACGAATTTCTTAACATGGCAGAATAGGGCAAAATTTCACATAAACGTCAATCTTCAAATTCGGGGGGCAAATTCGACAGGGAAAATCTATAGAAGCTGAGATCATAAATTTTAGTGTGTGGCTTATTTAATCGTACCCAACACCCATTGTAACGGGATTTTGTGAAATCTCCCCCTTACCCCCTTGCAGACGGGGGGAGGACAATAAAAATGTTTCCAAGTATAACTTAACTTCAAGCTATCCCACTAAGATTAATTTTTATGTATGGGTTCGTTCTGCGTTCCCAACACGCACTATAAAGAGATTTTACGAAATTTCCCCCTCCCTCCTCTTTAAGGGCAAGTGGGTCCTAAAACACACTTTTAAGAGTAACTCTGCTCGAAATTATCTCAGGATAGCGATTTTTCGATAGATCGATTGGTTATGCGTACTCACGACATACAGTACAATGGGATTTTGTGAAATTTACCTTACACCCCTTGGTTGAGTGGGGGTGGGATAAAAAATATGTTTCCATGCATAACTGTGCTCCGAACTACCTTGAAAAGGTTATTGTTATGGATGGTTATGGTTTCCCAACATGCACTATAAAGGGATTTTGCGAAATTTCACCTCCCCACCCCCTTTAAAAGGCAGGGGCAGCAAAAACACGTTTTTAAGAGTAGCTCTGCTGTAAATTATCTGATAAAAGCCATTTTTTGATATGTCGATTGGTTATGCATACTCAACAGACACACTACAAAGGGATTTTTTGAAATTCCATTCTACCCCCCCCCCCCCCTTGGGAGTCGGAGGAGGGCAAAAAACATGTTTCCATGTGTAATTCTGTTCCAGATTATCTTAGAATGGTAATTTTTGATGTGGAGAGTGCTTTTGCGTACTCAACACACACTACAAAGGGATTGTGTGAAATTCCACCCTACCGCCCTTTGGATGATGAGGGGGGGGAGCAAAAACTTGTATCCATGCGTAAATCTGCACTAAATTATTTTAGGTTAGAAATTTTTGATGTGTGCTTCGATTTTTTATATGTTGGCTAGGTATATGTATGCAACATGCAATATCAAGTAATTTTGCTAATTTACCGCCCCCCCCCTCCCTTTGGGGTGGGTGTGGCAAAAAACACATTTTCTAGCTTAAATCCATCCAAATTACTCAAGAATGGTGAATTTTGGTGTGAGAGTGTTGATTAAGTGTACGTAATATGCACTTTGATGAGATTTTGCAAAACTTTCAACTTTAACCACGAGGGAGGGAGAGTAAAAGCAGGTAAGAGATTGCATTGAGACTCCAGAATCAACTGTGGCGTTTGTTCGGGAATACCGCTACAGAAAATAGCGGGAACTTAAACTTATATTTTGACTAATTTCAATGTTTGTTTGTTTTTTTAAAGATTTTTTTATTATTATTAATGATATGGTGTTTTGAGGATTCATTTCAATATATTGACCAGCGAAGCAGACAAAACTTGCTAGTATATATATATATATATAATATAAATTTTTTGAAAATAAGATTCTAAATGTGAAGATTTTTTTTTTTTTTTTTAATATTCAAATTTTTTATCATAATACTGTTTAACTAATTTTTCATGGTTTTAGCATTTCTAGCACACTCGATTTAAAGTACTATGTTTTATACACACGTGTGTATTAAGCGTACAATTTTATTATGTAAATGATGCGTATAAACAAATGTAATCTAACAAGTTTTTTTTTTTTTTTTTTCGAATGCAATAAATGAAAAAATAAAACAATCTTGGAGTACTAAACATAAATTTGTTAGATTTTTCACTTATTTACTAATAGCAACTTACCAAGTTCACAAAAATGCACAAGTATCATTGAAATTGTAAACTATATATTTCTAATAAGTGGAATTTAATTTATCATGAAAATTCTTCGCAAAGATCCTTTCGTTCTTGGATCTAACATGTCTTTAGATGGATCTATTGATGTGAGATTCTTCCTCTTCCCTCTATTACTTTAGTTTTAATTCTGTTGATCAGAAATTCTTCCTCTTTTTTCTGTTCTTCGGTTTTAATATTTTCCGTCTATTAGGGCAGGATCAATGCTGTTTTATACTATTTCATTGGTTAATATTTTTGTAGTTTTTCTCTTTTAATTTCATAATTATTGTTGTCGTTATTTGTGAGTTTTATGTTATTAAAATGTATTGTTATGTTGTTTTTGTGGTTAGTTTTGGTTAATGCCGTTGATATTTTGTTACATTTTATATCATTCTGATGTTCCCTCACACGTTTTCCTGATTTTGTTTAGTCATTCCAATATATGTACCTTTTCAAAAACAACGAAAATGACCCTTATGAAGATATTTCAAGCTAAATTAAATTCCTCTGATTAAATATTAAATCTACATTTAGTTAAGAATTATTTGCATATTTCTACTTAAGCACTCACGAGTAAACTGTAATTTAAGTTTGTCATTCTTTTCTCTTTCAGGAATGTGATAAATGTTCTAGGTAAGTTTATTAATTATTTTTATAAAATAAATATGAAACTTTTTTCTCTGAATTATATTACATATCCGGTATTTACATATTAACTGCTGGCATGTGGTTAATATGAAATATATATTTTATTATTTATATATATGTATATGTGAATATTATAGAAGTAATCCTATGAAATGTATTATATTATCTTATATATTTATGTATATAAATATCTTGCCAGTGACATGTGATTAATATTAATATGTAAGTACGAAATATTCTGTTATAATTTTGTAATCAGATGTACTAGACTAAATTTTGTGTTTTTACAGTATCGTATCTTTAAATATAGTTTTATGAAATTGCATTATCTTTATGCAGCCATAAAAATTTTTTTAGTCCCTATTTTGATATTTAAAAAAATCAGCTTAAAACTGGGAAAAGCATTTTGCTCTGGGGTATTATAATTTAATTGAATTATTTATCTATTTTCTGAGACATCTTTCCCTGGAAAATTTTTTGCTTCTTATTACACCCTTCTCCACAACACATGCAGCTTAAAAATGTTTTGAAGCTTCAGTTATTTTTTCTTTCCTATTTAAAGAATGACTGCCAAAGCCCATGTTATTGTTTCCACAATTACTTATCTCGTAATATGTTTTTTGAATTCCATTTTTACATTCAGAAAGTTCACAACCATTAAGTTATTGCTTTTCTTTTAAATTTATTTTTAATATCTTTTTTCTTAGTTTATAAAAGCGAAAAATTGCCTAAGTGCATTTTTTAGCTAGAAAGTAAAATGTAAAAAAATCAGTTTTTTGAAAGCGAGTACTATTAATTTAACGGTTGTGAATTATCTAAATGTAAAAACGGAATTTAAAAAGCACGTTAAATAATAAGTTATTGTGGAAACAAATTTCCCAAAAAATAACATGGGCTTTGGCTGTCGGTGAAGTTTTGTATTATATTACCATTTCCAACTAAGTGAGCTTGGTCTAAGATCATCTAAACATTCTCATTTTAAATGCAAAAATATGCAATAAATGAAATGAAAGTTTGATCGAAGTTTTTGGCTGCAGTAATTCTTTAAAAAAATTTATAATGCACTTCACTGCTATGTTCAAATTCCAATTTTTTTTTTTTTTTTTTTTCAAAGTTAATTTGGTGCAATGGACGCACCCATAAAATGTAAATGACAATTTCCTAATGATATATGTCAACTGTTTAATACTTTATTAGATTGCTTACAGTTACATTTGCTGAAATTACTTGTGTCCGGTTTTCAAAGTTCATCTAAACACTTGGGCGCTCTTTGGGCACAACCACAAAATTTAAATGAGAGATAGAGCTGTAATCTTTACAAAATGATACATGTAAACTATTATAAACCTGTATTAAAAGGAGACTTGATGCAGGATTATTAAAACCAGTAAAACTACAACGTCAGAAACACCAAAGAGAAAACATTTTGGGAAATAAACTGTGCATAAAGAAATCTGATTTCTTTATGCACTGAAGACGGTATGCTAAAGTCTACCAAAACAGCTGTCTGCTTCACAAAATTTTTTCTCTTTGGCATTTCTGATGTTGTAGTTTTACTGGTTATTATAAACCAGATTGAACTGCCTGGAAACATTTTTGCTGGAATTCCAACTTTATAAGGCAATGTACTGGAAAGGGTTAAGGCTATATAAAAACAGTTTTTAAATAATCTTTCATCGAAATCCAGAAGGAAACTGAATGTATCATGTAGTAAATATTTTGTTTTAATGATGTAACAAATTATTGTTAATTCTTGAGATATTGCGTACAAAGACTAACTAAATGATTTTTGGATTTATCATACCTCAAAATGTATAAAAACATAAAAATATGTAGGTTAAAAAAAATTCACAGATACCTAAATTTTCCTATGCTATAGTATGATGGAGGACTAAATGTATATGCATTTGTTTGCCTTTTTTTTTTTTTTTTTACAATATGTAGAATTGAACTTTTAGTGATAATAAATCATTTCTTTTTACTAATAACATTTTTATTTTAATAAGTAAGCCCAATGGTTAATACAGGCATAGTACTTGTCCTAATTTTCCTGAAATTTCTGAATTCTTAAAAATCGTCCTGAAATGTCCATAAATATGATAAGTTGTCTTAAAATTGCTGAATTGTTTTACTATTATGCTATAGATTGACATTTAAACTTCCCAAATTAAGCAATCCAAACCCAAACTCACTCTGTACCGACGCTTTTCTGTGGTCGCTAGATAAATAAAGAACTTAGTAAGCAGCTTTGATGTTGCACAGCTACACGCATAGCTGTTGGCCTAGCTGTTCGGAATTTTGTGTGGTTTTCTCTGAAACTTGTGTAAATATGGGCTAGGACCCCTTAGAAAGACCCCGCGGAGGGCAATCACCTCAGGCCTAAGACCCTAGTGCAGTCAATCGGCCTTAATCCTGATAGTCAACCAACCATTCAAAAATTGGATGTTTTTCTCTATTTAAAGGAACTAGCATTTTTTGTACATGCATAGTAAATTCCAGGCGTCTTGCGTGGACTACTAGTCTTTTAAAATCCTTAATCTTTACCAGTAAAAGTAATAATCATTTAATAAGAAACCTGTGTGTGCATTTGATTATTATTATTAGGACCTCAATAACATTTCTTTCAAACAGGAAAACATATGTAGACTAGTAATTTTGTCCTGAAATTTCAGTTTATGCTAGTACTACCCCTGTTAATACAACACATCAGGTTAAGATTATCAGAAAGTAAGAGTTTGCACAATCACCTTTTTTTTTTTTTTTTTTTTTTTTTTAAGACTCAAACATGCTAGTGATGTCCACCAAGAAAAACTGGCGCCAAAGGCACTTGCTTGTCATAAGATTTTCACACAGTGTGAGCAGCTTGATAGTGTTTGCCATTCTCAGAATAGTTTAAAACAATGCTTAACACTGAGAGTTCTGTAAGAGCCATCAATTGGGAGTTTATTACGGTCGGAATTTTCAGAGCTTGAAACTGCAAACCATCTAGCTGCTGAAGTGAATCATAAATTAGGATATTTGATATTTACGTATTGTTTTACAAAATGCTTTAATTTTTTATTGGAAACAAAATAATCTTTAAAAATCATTCTAATGTGAAGTATGTTTCTGTGCACAGAAAAAAAAATAATCATTTTGTTTATTAAATATGCATTTAATTTAACAGATTGACATGTAGCAGAAATATTTATTTTTATTTATTTTTCATTTTAGAAAACAAAAGAATAGGGCATTTTGTTATTTTTGCTCAGCAGTTCAGAGAATTCCTATGTGTTGCCAATGTGGTCAGTATTTTACAATGCAAATTTTGTAGATTAAAACTAAAAAAAAAAAAAAAAAAAAAAATCATTTAAATAATTTTGCTTTTAAATTATAGGTAAGACTAAATGTATGTTAAAGACTGGTGATTGTGTCGTTAAACATCCAGGAATTTATGCAACTGGCATGGGGATGGTGGTAATTATTATTATTATTATTTTCAAGACATAAAGTAAAATATCAATAGAAAATTACATTGTTCCTCCTTATGTATATAAACTAAAATACTTCTTCACATACCATAGAATTAATGTAAGCACTACTGGTTTCAAAAGGACATGACCTTTCTCTTTCAGGTGCAAAAAAAAAAAAAAAAAAACCTACTGTCTTGAAGGAAGAAGCAAGACTGTCTTGCTTCTTCTCCAAGGTAGTAGCGTGTGTTTTTTGCACCTGAAGAATAATTTTACGTCCTTTCGAAACTAGTAGTGCTTATATTAATTTTATGGTATATGAAGAAGTTTTGATATATTTATAGTACACCAGTTCTTTAATTTATTATCCCTTTATATACCCCAAATGAATGTAAATGTTTTATTATCAAATTCTGCGGCAAATTTTTATTAAAATATTTTTTGAATAGTTAAAAAGTCTTCCATTGTTAATATGCATATCAAAAACAATAAAATTGTATGCTAAATAAAAATACATGATATAACTTTTAAAATAGCAAGTAATATATCTTACTAGCAAATTTTATATATTTGTTTTCCAAACTATTGGTTTATAATACAGAAAAATTTTTAATACAATTAACAAATAGAGAATTACAATTGCTTTTTTATTTTAAAAATACCTTGAAATTGAGAAGTTACTTTCATTTAAAAAAAAATAATAATAATCCATCTAATTTTTTATTTTTTATCCCTAGAGAATACTGTAGTTGCATTATAGTTCTATGATACGAATTTAAATAGAAATTTCTTTTAATATATTTTTAAATTGTTCAACCCTTTCAATGCATATTTAAATAACTTTTTATATTTAAGGCATAAAATAAAAAAAGAGACAGATCAATATGAATGAGCAATATATTCTTTACATCATCACATCATTGTTTAGCATTTGATGTTAGAAATTAAGATTGCCACATAAATGATTTCATTTCTCAACAGAAAAATGTTTAAAAATGTGTGTTGTAAGATTAAAAATTAAAAGAGAAGGCCCTTCAATACATGTAGAAATTTAAAAAAAATTATATTCAAATAATAAAAATTAAGGAAAAGCATGAAGCTTTTTGCTAGGAAATTGCAGCGTCATCAGGTACCAATTAGATAAAAATACAAACATTTATATAAAATAAGGTCTACCCAGCGTTGCCCAGTTAAAGTAGTGTTCATAAAATTTTGTGCTCAATGAAAGAACTGAACGAAGGTGGTGTAAATTAAAAAGAGAAATACATGAAACATTTCCCAAAGTCTTTAATAAAAAATATTACAAATAAATAAATAAATAAATACAAAAGATACAAATTTAATGTGGGATCTTCTAGCGACATTAAATAGTTTTGGCCATTTTTGCAATGAATTAAAATGGCTATCGCAATTGCATAACTAGAGATGTCAAATCTTTGGAAATTTTGAGGCGGTGAAAAAAAAAGTTTTTTTTCCCTTTTTTTTTTTTTTTTTTTTTTTTTTTTTTTTGAAAAAATGAGAAAAATTGAATTTTTACAGAAAAAAATAGGGTTTCTTAATAGTTATAATCTATTTATATAATTTGCAAGAGAGGTGAAGATTCTGGTTTGTAATCATCTATATAGCAAGTTGCTTTTCAAACTTTAGTTAATTTTAAAAAATCTAATTGTCTGATCGATAAGTTGTTTAGTCGGACGGACTCAGAAAAATTGCCCGTTTCATTTGTAATGAAGTTTTGATTAGTTTTTTAAAAAATAATTAATATATGAAAATAATAACCTGGTAATAAATTGGACATTTAAATTTATAATTGTTGCCAAAAAAAATTACCATTTATTTATTTATTTATTTATTTTTAAGCATAAAATTAAATATGCTTTCACACGAAAAATAAAAATATGAAAATATGAAAATGGAGGGGGGGGGGGGGGAACCTTTTTTTAATATACTTCAATTTTAGTTTTGTTTTTTGTGTTGTTTAAATAGTATGTTTTTGGCACGGATGAATCGTGCTTGGCATGGAAGCTAATTCATTGATAATCCTGGGTAATATTTTAAAATTTTGATGCTGAAATAGATCGGACATTTTTCGCCAAGGACTGTGTTTTTGTGAAAGCTACTTTAAGCCAAGTAGAGCTTCAAAAATATAAATAAATTATAAAATATTGAAAAACAGAAAAGAAAGAAAAGGAAAGGAAAAAGAAAAGATAAGAAACAAACAAAAAAAATAATTGCATAAATTATGTATTTTTTGTCTAAAATGGCGATAAAAATTCAAAAGTCGACAAGGGGAGCTATATTAAGGCTGTACTATGATCAGATTTACATATTTAATTATTTAGATTTCTATATACCAACTACTATTAACTAACTCAACTACTATTATAACCACAAAAAATTGTCTCACACGATAGATGTAGCCGATCATAGCATATTGTAATATTATATTTGGCGTGAAATTGTTGTCATTTTATAGTTGATCGAATAAATCAAATAAATATAGAAAATAACGTGAAAGAAAATATTATGTACACCGCGTATAGTGTTGTTCATATGTAACTGGGATTCAAATATAAAATTGCTACTTCAATTTTTTCAATACTGTCCTTTTCGAAACTGTCTTCTGATAAGCACCCAAATAATTCGAGTTCATATTCCGTAATGATAACGAATTTCTTTTGGGCCACTGTAAAATAACTAAAAGCATTGTATTCATAAAAATTCTACACAGTTCATGCGACGATGTCATTACTGTTTAAAAAAAAAAAAAAAGAGGGGGAAAAGAAGCTATAAGTTCTAAAGTTTATTAAAATCTATTTATTTCGTGCGAGATGGGGACCTGTAACATACCTACAACTTTCAGTTCATTCGAACATAGCGATGAGATGGTATCGCACTTTAATAACACTGCTCTGAATAAAAATTTTCCCCAACACCATTTTTGCAAATTCTTATGTAAAATGGCTTCTTGTATCTGAATATGACGCTCTTTTCACCCACCGTTTTTTAGGGATGGCCCCCTATTTTAATAACTTTTCGGTAATTTTATGGCTAAAAATTTGATTTTTAGAGAGAGGGGGGGAGAGATTACTTTTAACTGTTAAATATCTTCTGAGGGCTACAGAATTGGGAAATTCTAAAACAGGAACATTTGCAGCAAGGAAAAAATTTAGGGGGGGAGGGGATTTGCCTCTGAAATTATGCATTACATTTCTTATATTTTTTTAATCTATTATTAATGTTATTTATTAAACATTATATTTTTTTGTCTTTAGGTGTTGATTTAATTCTTTTTCATTCTCCAAATCAAATTCATGGCCATAAACTTACCAACAGTGATAAAAATGAGGGGAGAGATGATGTCCCAAGAAAATGGTGGGTGACTGGGCAAAATGGGAGTCATATTTGGATTCAAGAGGTCATTTTACATAAGAATAAGCAAGAATGGTATCAGGGGTCGAAAAAAAAATTTTTTTTGCAGCGCAGTGTAATTTAACCCCATAGGTCATAATGATAAAGAATTGTTCTTTGTGTCCCTGTAAAAAAACTATAATTGCTAGATTCATCAAAGTCCAAGCCATTCGTGTGGTGGTGACCTATACCTACCAACTTTCAGTTCATTTGAACATTACGTGTTATTGTATTCACTCACATACATATATAAATCAACAAAAAGCTGTAAAAATGAATTCAGAAGACCTCAAAACGTATAGATTCATCAAAATTACACATTTACTTATATGCATCACTATGGAAATAGAAAAAATAATTCTAGAAACTTCAAAACGTATAGATACATAAAAAACACACACACTCTTATATTCATTTCCACACAAAAAAAGCAAAAATTAAAAATGTTTTGTAATTCTTAAGAAGGACGAATAAACTTTTAAAATTTTTTTTTAAATACCTTTGACAATCCTTCTACTTGAGCAGCTTTGATTATATGATATATTTCGATCTGCATTCGCAGTCATCCCCAGATGTTTTCTTTGCTGCATTACTGATTCACGTCTTCATCCTCTTCCACATCACTCTCCTCTTTTCCTACGTCACTTTGTCGTCGATAAGTCTTTATTAAATGTTGCCAATCTTTAGCTATAATGCTGTGCTCTCTCTCATTTACTGCAGAATTAGTGGTTAATATTTCCAAAGCTCCGCGTTTCAGGGCATAGTTATGTGAATTGTAAGGCGCTATTTTGATGGTTTTTAGGGTATCAGTTATTATAGGGTTAGTTTTATTCATACGAGATAAAGTGGTGGAGAATCTATTGTATTTGAGATCGCTGATGTGCTCTATTTCCCTGTCCTTAATTTTTCTTTTTGTCATTCCTATGTATGAGGCCGGTTTATTGTTGTTTTCTAAGTCAAATGTAATTTTGTATATTCCTGAAGTTTCTTTAGGGTCAATAATGTCTTTTTTCGTTCCGAATTCGTTGAATAATGTTCCTATTGGGTTTGATGGGTATATGTATATTATGTTTGGATCCTTCGTTTTTCATTTTGTTTGCTATGCCGTTACAGAATGGTATGGAGGTGGTGAATTTGGGTTTAGTTTTCTGGGCGTCATTAATATTATTAAGAGTTTTTAAGCTTTTTTGTAGAGTTTTTGAACAAGAGAGTTACTGTATCCTGCATGTTTAGCACTGTTTTTTATGAATTTTATTTCAGTGTTAAGTAGATTTTTATTTGAGCAGATTAGGATTGCGCAATCTACGTATGAGCGTATGGCGGCGGTTTTGTATTGGAACGGGGTTTTGCATTTATTGTGAATAATTTCGTTATTGTTCGTTGGTTTTCTATAGACTGCTTTGGAAATATTAACCACTAATTCTGCAGTAAATGAGAGAGAGCACAGCATTATAGCTAAAGATTGGCAACATGTAATAAAGACTTATCGACGACAAAGTGACGTAGGAAAAGAGGAGAGTGATATGGAAGAGGATGAAGACGTGAATTAGTAATGCAGCAAAGAAAACATCTGAGGATGACTGCAAATGCAGATCGAAATATATCATATAATCAAAGCTGCTCAAGTAGAAGGATTGTCAAAGGTATTTTAAAAAAAATTTTTAAAGCAAAAATTAATTCAGGAGATCTTAAAACATGTAGATATATTAAAATCTCATAGTTGAATTTTTTCATGATTACAATAATTTCCTTACATAATATATTCTCAGAAAATAAAAAAGAAATTAAAATTAGATTTCTTTTTAACAATCATGTTATTAAAAGTATCTGGGAAATGTAAACGATGACCAAAAATTATTTATAACTTACAGCTATAAACTTCGCTGTCATTCTAGTATGTGCAGAATCTAATTTATCTTCAATAATATCGAAGATTGACATTCTACATTTTTTGAGATATTCCTCGCTTATTTTTTTCAGAATGCACCTTATGAAATGAACTATAATGGCATACAAATTTTTTCCTGTAAAAATAAAAATATCTATTTTGAGAAAAAACAAAACAAGAAACGAAAAAGATTATACACATTCCGCATTTAAAGTAGAAAATCTAAAATTAATTTAGAAACTGAAAACTAAACTTTACAAACAAATCTTTCTCCTTCAGAGCGTAAATAACTGACATTCCATTTAGTATTTATTTTGTTTCCAAACTCTTTAATCCTTTTATTAATGTCATCCATACATTTTATATTGGAGCAAATTAAAATTGTATCTGTATTCTCAACAATCTTATTTTCCAAATTTGTAAGTAAGTTCTCTGTTGTGAGATTTATGTGAATAGTTTGAGGAAATTCTATCTTTATGGTAAATTAAAAAATGAATAATTGTCATTCGAAAAAATAAAAACGGGTGTTCGTTCATATGGGAGGAGAATTTAGACTCATTGTGGGATGATCTCGCAAGAAAGATCCAATAAAACTGCTTGATTGTTTTGCCTAACTTCATACAGATTGTAAAAGTGCTGCCGGGCAGGCCCTGATTACCCAAAAGGCTCGGGAAGCACAAGCTTCCCCTCTAAAATTTAAGAGGGGGCCCCAAAATGACTAAAAGCAGGGTCTTGAATTTTCTGTTTTATATTTTCATACTGAGATACCGGCGAATTTTTCTGAGAAAATTCGCCTAAAGCAAGATAAAATACTCACTGTTTCGGGAAAAATCTATTATTTAACCTCAAAAATCTGAATGTTCTTAATTAATAAGTTATACGATTTTAATGTTGTGTGTAGAAACCACCCAGATATATGAATGAAAAAAAAACTATAAATACACACTAATTTTTGGTCTATAGCATTTTTATATTACAATATGTAACATTAAAACAAGATTTTCTGAAATGAAAGAGGGCCCCGAAATTATACTGAGCTTCCCCTAGCTTCAAAGCTTAATCGGGCCCTGCTGCCGGGTACACCTGCTAGTAACTATTTAAAATTAAAGTGAGAACATAAAAGAACCTCATAAGTTACACATAAAATATCAATAAAAGCGAAAAATTTCAAGCTAATGCCACATATCTGTATGAAAATATTTATTTACAAGTAAATTTCTGATTAATAAGTGTATTGATTTTCATAGCGTAGATTTTTTTAAATTTTTATTATTATTCATGAGAAATTAAAAATATTTTATTTCAGGAAAAAGTAAACATGTGTTTTATTTGTTTATTTTGGCGTCAAATATTTCTTTCTTTTTTAATCGTTTTAAAGTTAAAATGGAGTTTTTATTTAATATCTTTTGATCCAATTATCTGATTAATAAGTGTGCCACTTTTTGTAGCTGTCGGTTGAAAGGTTTAGCTTTGTATAGTAAACTAAAAATCAGTACAAACAAACAATCTTTATATAGAGAGAGATAATAATTGCAGTTGCAGTTTATTAAGTGCTAAAAGTACAGCAGTGAAGATCCTGTGTGTGAGTTGAAATATAATTTTTGTAAAATTTGAATTCTTCGTCAAACTTGTGTACAGGATCTTCATTGCTGGATCTTTACCTTGGCAACTTAATAAACAGCAACTTCATCGTAGATGCTTTTAATTCTATTAAACCTGGATACTTAAATTGGAACTAAATGTTGCACTTTTTTTTTTTTTTTTTTTGTTGCTGTTGTTTGTTTGTTTACTATTTGAGCTATCACTGTTTGAATTTTGGCCCCTAAGATAATTTACACCATATTATTCTGACTGCTCTACACATGAATTGTGCTTTCTGAATTTTTAGACTGAATGTTTGTCGTTCCTTGAACTGTTTTTCTCATTCTTAGCAGTTCAAGTTGATCACCATCTGTCTTATAAACTGTATTAACATATGAAATACACATTTATGTTATTCTGAACCAAGTTCCATATATGAACTTGTTATCTTTATCTAATACAGTCAAACCTTGTTAATGTGAATCTCAAGGGGGATAAAAAATTTGTTCATGCTGTCAGTAACTAATCTTCATATAACTAAACTATTCTTCATGTTAACAGGGAATGGGGAAACAGTTCATGATAAAAGTAATTCCCGTTATGTGTGTTTACGTTAACGAGGTTTGACTGTATGTTTACTCGACTTTTCTTCTGATATTCCTTAAGATTTATATAAGCTTTACCTATATATTTGTCGATTCATTTATTCATTTTCAGTTGAAATTTCCAACTCAAGAATCTACAGTTGTCATGTATTGTTCATGAAATTTGAATATTTCATCAAACTCACACATATAATCCTTATTGTTGTACCTTTATTACTTAGTAAACTGCAACTGTAATTATTATATTGTATATAAATGTTTGTATTTTTATGTAATTGTACCTGATGATGTTGTGGTTTCACAACAAAAAGCTTTGTATTTTTAATAAATTTTTATTTTAATTTTGTTAAAGTGTGCTTTCTCTTAATTTTTAAGGTAACCACATTTTATGACATATCCAGGTTACTCTTATTTCATACCTTTGTAAATAATTGCAAACAGACTGCTATTAATTATTCCCACTGGGCTGAAGTAAAACTAGAACAAATGCTTCCAATACCTTTACACAGTGTTCGTGCGTGCCAGTTTTTCTGCAATTAATTGCCGTACAGAGTCAAACCTTGCACGGGAGGCAACATTTGTCAGGTCGTCTATTACTATTATACTCTTTAAAGAATTAAAATTTAAAATTGTAATATCATGTTTAGCATATTTTTGTTCAAACAGACAACCTTTACACAATTTTACTTTGAAATGTAAAGATATCAAATGCTTTCTGCCATGCAACGGTCGGAAGACAAACCTTCCAAAAACGGCATGCAAAAACTGGTCCAGCATTTCCTCCAGTTGTTCTTCAGGTCAGTGGTTATTCCAACATTAAAAGTCAACTGCTGTGGTTATTAATTGTTCAATGAACTAATATCACACATTTGTTACATTTTAGGGAGCTATTTGTGATTTTTGTGAAGCTTGGGTGTGTCATGGGAGAAAATGTTTAACCACCCATGCATGTAACTGTCCACTTCAAGAAGCTCTGTGTGCAGAATGTCAAAGAGGTGTCTGGGATCATGGTAATTCTTGTTATTTTATTGTGCATTTGTTTTTCCCCCCATTTGTTGACTGCTACACTATTTGGCACATTTGACAACTCATACGTGCAGCAAGACCCAACAATAGTGTTGTATGAGAAGTAAATTATATTATATTATATTTTTTTATTTTTTGGCTATTCATAAACCATTTGTCATTTTTAATACTTATTATCATTTATTTATTAAGCTATTTATTATTTAAAGTTATAATAACCTGATAACTTATACTTTAAACGAAGTTAAATAAATATATTAAAAAGAATTTGGTACCTTACATCACTTCGTTTCATGGCAGAAAAGCTTTTTTCGAAGGGGATCCCCCTCTTCAGCAGTGCCGTCTGCACTCCGTGGATGGCAGTCACTGTCACGTTGACAATTATATAGGTGTCACTAAAAGAAAAATAAAAACCCGAATTAAAGAACACCAGAACGATATTAAATTTAACCGTAACACTACCACTTTGGCTAAAAATTATCTTGAAAACAATATTAAAATCGAATTTGAAAATGTAAGAAAACTAGCTAATTACAATAATCCCACCTACGCGTACCTAAGAGAGAGCATCGAGATAGCGCATAATCCTGACGTCATTAACGACCACGAATCGGCGGAGGTAAATGAAATCTGGCGGCACCTACTCGTCAATAAAAGAGAAGATCAACGTGACAGTGACTGCCATCCACGGAGTGCAGACGGCACTGCTGAAGAGGGGGATCCCCTTCGAAAAAAGCTTTTCTGCCATGAAACGAAGTGATGTAAGGTACCAAATTCTTTTTAATATAGTTATAATAACCATTTTAATTATTTTTTTTAGAATTATTTCTAGTTTAGTTAAATATTTTGAATATTGAAAGTTAACCCTCCGTGTACAGTGCCCGTGATTTCGACGGGCAAAAGAACTTTTTACATTAAATTTCATTTATACCACAATTTCTAAAATACTATTTTTAACAGATAAATTATTGAAAATTATTATCCCACTGAATTACATTTTCACCACTAATTGTAAAATGCAATGTTTGATATTTATAAATCATAAAAACTAATGAAACATGTTTTTATTCAAAAATAGTGGTATTAAAAAGAAGACTATTTGCTACCTGTGTATGTAAACTCAGTAAATACAAAATAATCTCCCCGTATGTGGAGGGTTAAACCTGTCAAAAAAGCCAAATAGCAGTAATTAAACGGAAAAGTACCATTTTTTCTTTTAAATTTGTATATTTAATGAATTTAGCTTTTTTACAAGCTGATTGTATAAGTAAACTCATTTAATGTTCTGTCAGGATGTTGACAATCAAAGTTTTTTCCTTGATTCTTACACCAGTATTTTTCTTTCAGACGTTTTAGTAGTAAATTTGCACAATCAATTAAGTGAAACTTTTATATATAAATATACTGGTGGAAGAATCAGGGAAAATTTTATGACTGTCAACACCCTGTATATATAGAGATTTATTAATCTATTTAATCCAAGTGTGTAGCCAGGGTAGGGGGCTATGGGGCTCCACCTACTCCTCTCACCCTCCAGACATTTTGAAATTAAATATATTTTCATTTTTGGTTATTCAAACTGGAAATGTAATTGTGTGAACAACCCTCTTCCCTTTCTCCCAGTCATCTTACTACCCTGCAGATAATATTTCTGGCTACACCCCTGATTTTATCTTATCATGTACATTAAAAGTCTGCTAACAAGACAGTTTTGTTGTTTATTTCTAAGAGAGTGGAATCCTAAATAAAGATATATTTATCTTAAAAGTGACTGTATAAATTAATTTCATCCAATTACAATTCAAAACTAGAGCACAAAAATTAAGTTTCACAAAATAAACAATAAAAGGAAAAAAAAAAAAAAAAAAAAACATGTAACAGCTGAAGATTACATATTATAAATAATCACAATTAAATTAAAAATTAGAAAATAACTATTTAATTCCCTAAAAACAACTATATCTTTGTCAAGGGCAATTTACAATTGTTTCTAAAACAGCAATGGATTAATTCCCAAAAATTCACTGTTAGTACCAGACGAACTTAGATGGAAAAATATAAAGAAAAAAATATTGAACAAAACATAATCTTGAACAAAACATAGAAATAATCTGAGGAAATATATAAACATCACCTAAAAGCAGTGAAAATTAATGTAAAATTAAGCAAGGCAAAGTAACATTGATGTTTAACGAATTAATCTATTTCTGTTTTAGAAACAATTTACATTTTCATTTTTCCTGTAACTATTAGTTGCTCCAGAGCTAGACCAAAGATCAAGCTGTGTCTGAGAAGTTTCTTGTTTGTTTCTTTCTCATTTCTAAATTAATTATGATTATTTATAATGTGCATCTTCAGCTGTTACTTATTTGTTTATTTATTTTTTTATTCTGTGAAACTTTAATTTTGTGCTCTAGCTTTCCATTGTAATTGGATGAAATTCTATTAAATATTGAAATTGAAATTTATTGTGCTATGTTAACATACTTAATTTATTTGTTTTCTTGTGACTATTTTTCCTTATATGTATTTTTTTTTATATATATATAATTACACTGCTTGGCATGAAAATTGGCCTCAACACCATTTTGGCAAATTCTGATGTAAAATGACCTCATGAATCCAAATATGACAACCATTTTGCCCTATCACCCACCATTTTTTTCAGACGGCCCCCTATTTTTATCACTTTTCGGTAATTTTATAGATATAAATTTATTTATTTTTGGGGGGGGGGAGGAGGAGGGGGGGAGATTATTTTAACTGTTAAATATCTTCTTAGGAGCTACAGAGTTGGAAAATTCTAAAACATCAACATTTGTGGCAAGGGGAAAATTTAGGGGGGAATTTGCCACTGATATTATGTATTACATTTCTTATATATATTTTTTTAATCTATTATTAATGTTATTTATTAAACATTATATGTTTTTTGTTTTTAAGTGTTATATTAATACTTTTTCATTCTCCAAATCAAGTTCGTGGCCATAAAATTACCGAACAGTGATAAAAATTGAGTGATGGGGTGGTGTCCTGAGAAAACGATGGGTGACTGGGCAAAATGGTAGTCATATTCGGATTCAGGAGGTCATTTTACAAAGGAATGGTATCAGGGGTCGAAAAAAATTTTTTTTTTTTGCAGCGCAGTGTTATTATTATTATTTTTTTATTATTTTTTATATTTTCATTATAAATTGGTAAAATATATATTTGATTATTCTTATATATATTTTTAGTCCTTAAACAAATGGTTAATATTAAAGCAATTTATAAAATACCAAATCAAAATTAATAATTTAATCTATTTCTAATCATAGCGACTGTGAATCAACTCTGTTGGTACAAGAGTGGATGTTTAATAAAAACAATCTGAAGCATAAGTTTTTAAGAATTCAAATATAGAATATTACAGTCAAACCTTGTTAACATAAACACGCTTAACATGAACTGTTTCCACAGTCATCGTCAAAATGAAGATTAGTTTAGTTACATGAAGATTAATTAATGATAACATGAACAATTTTTTATTTTCCTCTTGAGATTCACATTAACAAGGTATGTGACTGTTGGTTTGCATCTACTAAGGACAATTTCTTAGAAATACATTTGAGTTTACATGTGACAGTAATATAAAATGCATTTTGAGAATTTTTATGTTTATCAGATGATTAATATAAATAATTATAAGTTGTTTAAAGAGGGGCATCATTATCATTTCAAGTTTTCTTGATTGATATGTTATTTTAAATTAAAATAATTCTGTTTAGGTGGACGTGTATTCAAGTGCTCATTTTGTGATTCATTTTTATGTGAAGATGACCAATTTGAACATCAAGCTAGTTGTCAATTTTTAGAATCAGAGACTTTAAAATGTAAGTAATGTCATTTATTTTTGATTCATTAAATCAAATTTATTGTTAATTAACACATCATATATTAACAATATATCATCGATTTTCTACCCATATATGTACCTACTTTTAATTTCACTGCATTCAGTTGCAAAATTAAGATAATTTACACAGTTTGACAAATATCTGGAAAAATACTTGATAGATCCTCTTGAAACTTCAGTGGTGGAAAGAGTTACATATATTTCAGCAAAGGGTTTTTTCCGAGAAGTAAATAAAAGAAAAAACACGTTTGAGGTCACTCTGTAAAAAGTAATGTTTGAATGCCTTGGAGCTGTAGCATATGATAAGGATACTTCTTTTTATAAACTGTATTCATCTGTATAAAACTAGCATGCATATTCATGGAAATATAAAGGTTCCTTCAACAACACCGAGATTTTTAGTATGCTTTTTGTTCATAACAAGGACAAGGGTTTTTAAACCAATACAATGCCATAATTTTAGAAAACTTGACGTACTGTATTAAACAATATGCTGTTATCAGAATGTAAAAATGTTAAACATCCAGGGCGATGTGAGTATTTGTACTAAATAATACTTAATTGTTAATTCACAAGTGCTAGCAAGTTCCCCCCCCCCCCCCCCTGTATTTGTTGTAAATTCTTAATTTATTTTCTTTGCAAGTGTAAATTTTACATATTATATGAATTGCTAACACTTTTTGTGATACCAGATTTGGTCTGGCATTAATGAATCGCAGACTTTGCTCCAGATATATACAGAAAATTCTGCTACTGAGTTCATTGATTTGAAAACTTTGCATGTTATAAACAAAAAACTTTTGATTGTGTTATATAGTTTTCGGAACCTTCTAATTTCATTTTTAAAAAAAAAGTATGTTACTTAATTTAAATTTAAAATGAAGCACAATTAATTAAAAAATATATTGATAAACACCTTACTCCAGCTTCATCATTACTTGCAAGAAGCTTTTCCTGGGAGGATCCTCCCCTTTCTCAATTGCAAACTTGTTGATGTGGGCCTTGGCTATTTATAGCTTCATCTTATTCTTTCAGCAGGTAGTGCCACTGTGGATCAATCTTGGCAGACTCGTGGTCGTTAATAGCAACCTGATTTTTAATTATCGAGCCACAGTGGCACTACCTGCTGAAAGAATAAGATGAAGCTATAAATAGCCAAGGCCCACATCAACAAGTTTGCAATTGAGAAAGGGGAGGATCCTCCCAGGAAAAGTTTCTTGCAAGTAATGATGAAGCTGAAGTAAGGTGTTTATCAATATATTTTTTAAAGTATATGTTACTTTTTAAAATCATTGGTTAAATATTTAATGAAATCATCAATTAAATGTTCAACAAAATTATCGATTAAATGTGCAATGAAATCATCAATAAAGTGCTCAATGAAATCATTGATCCAGCAGACGTCAGCAATGTTCCATATCTGCTGACATCACTACCAATAAGAGAGAGCAGAAGGGTGAAAAGAAGTGAGAGGAGCAGATAGGTTCCTGATTTTAGTCAGATGAGGTGGGTAGCAAGATGTGCTCCAGTTTGACAGAGTGATCAAAGAAGCTGCCGATGGAAGCCTAATTAGGTAGTGCCGCAGAAATGATAGTTTAGTGATGAAGTCTTTCCTCATAAGATTATAGTTATTTATGGTTTCCAGGTACCTGGTGACTTTCTTTTTTAATGGCCAATCTAAAATTATCTAATTAATTTGAAGTTAAGAAATGTAATATAATTTATTACATTGTGATGTTTAGTTTAACAATAAAATTTCAAGCATGTAGATTAATTTTTTTATGAAAAGAGTGTTGGTGAGAAATAAACTCAAAATGACATTCTTTCAATAATTACAAAAACTTTCATTTTCATATTATTCTAAAAACATTTCATTTGACTCTTTTATTTCTTCATGCATGTATACATCTACATTGGGACGACGCTATGACGCATTTGTTTTCTGATTGGCCGTCTGTGTTTCTATGTACATGTAATAATGTATTTTTTCGTTTTTTTTTTCTCCTTCTTCGATGTTCTGGTTTTTCATAATAAAAAGATGTGATTAAAAGGATAATACGTGGGTTCATTTTCATTCCCACAAAATAAAGCAACATAAAATAATATATAATTTCCTAATACACAAACCAAGCTAAATGAGGCTGGTTTAATTAAATTGAAACATCATTATTTATATATTTGAAATTATCTTTTGAACAGCTTAGCAGAAAAGATGTTTATAAAAGAAAATAGAGATTGGTTCTTCTTTTCATACATGGAATAAATACTTCTGGTTCTGCAAGCCTCATGGGATACTCATATACAGGGTGAGTGCATTTTACTTACCATATAAATCTTGAATTTAAACATTTGATAAAAGTTTCTTCTGTGAATTCTATCAGATTATGAGACTGAAGCGCTAAATCGAAACTTTGAATTTATTCTTGACAGTTTTTTTTCTTTGCATATTTGAAGAAACATTTGCTTCATTTAAAATAATATTATTTTGCTAATGATAATAAAAAAAAAAAATGTAAGCGAATAAATAAATAGGTTTTTTTTTTGCTTCCTCAAAAACGGAAGTGAATGAGAAAACGAAAGTATAGAAATCTGTATAAACATTAAAAACGAAAGAAGTGAAAATAAATAAGAATGTTTAAAATAAACATATGAATGATTAAATATAAAATTGTAGTTATTATAAACTAGAAAGAAAACAAAATTGAAATATTAAAATGAGTATCCTCAAGGACACTATAATTGAAAAACTTAACGCACAAAATTATGATGTGTGGAAATTTAAATTAGAAATGTTTCTCCAAAAGGAAGATTTATATTCCGTGGTTCTTAACGATGCTCCGAATCCCATTACGGACACATGGAATAACAAAAATAGGAAAGCACGCGCCATTATTAACCTCTTAATAGAGGATAATCAAATAATCCATGTCAAAAATCTTGAGACCGCTAAAGAATGCTGGAACGCCTTAAAAGCTGTACATGAGCGTTCAACCCTCAGCAGTAAACTATTTTTGCTTAGAAAGCTTTACTCTACGAAATTAACTGAAGGTGGCGATATGATAGACCACTTAACTAACATCTATCAATTGCGAGATAAGTTAGTATCGCTCGGAGAAGAAATAAATGACAGGCACCTTTCAGCCCTAATGCTCTGTTCCTTACCACCAAGTTATGATGTATTAATTACCGCTTTAGAATCGCGTGATGAAAAGAATCTTGTACCAGAGTTTATACGCTCGAAATTGATTGATGAATTTTCTAAAAGAAAAGAAAACAAATCTGAAAATAATTCAGTGTTAAAGGTTAAATTTAAACCGAAACCAGAAAATTCAAAGTTCTGCCGTTATTGTAAAAAAAATCGCACACAATTGAAGACTGCTGGCATCTTAAAAATAAAAATAAAGAAAAGACTCTGAAACAAACAAAAGCCAGCAATGCCAGATCAACTTTCAAATCTGGTATGTACTCTCAAGACAGACATAACGCGGATAGGGCTCTTATTACTGAGAGTGAAAATAAAAAACCTAACGATAAAATATTCACTCTATTTATCGGTGAGAAATCTAACAATTGGTATGTAGACTCAGGTTGTTCAACGCATGTATGCAATGATAGGAATAAATTTCATGAATTTAAACATAATAATTCACGCGTAACAATCGCGAATGGACAGGAGATAGAATCCCTGGGTCATGGGTCTGTGAAATTAAACACCATAAATTCCAATAACACACATAATACTATAATATTGAAAAATGTTTTATATGTACCAGAGATAGAGACAAACCTCATATCTGTAAAAGAAGCTACTGAAAATGGTTGTGTAGCAATATTTGAAAACAAATCATGCAAAATAATGCATGAAGGAGAAACATGCATTGAAGGTTACATTAACAACAATTTATACGAATGCAAAGTTAACTATGATACAACACACACTATAAACATGGTAAAAATATGTGAAAATACAAACTGCATTGATAAATGGCACATTAAATTAGGCCATAGAAACATTAGTCATATAAAACAATTGGTAAACAACAACATGGCAGTTGGGATAAAACTAGACAACTGCAAACATGATAATGCATGTGAAACTTGCATATTAACTAAATTAACGGACAATCCTTATCCCAAAAAGGCTCAGTTTAGGGCAACTAAAGCACTAGAGTTGGTACACACTGACTTGTGTGGACCAATGACAACCCCCACGGTCGGTGGAAAATACTATTTTTTAACCTTCATTGACGATTTTAGTCGATTTACAGTAATATACCTACTGAGAAAAAAGGATGAAGTTTTTGCAAAATTGAGGGAATATATCGCAATGACATCAAATAAATTCGGACGAACTTTGCATGCAATCCGCTCCGACAACGGAGGAGAGTATACCGGGACAGAATTAAATGAATACTTAACAAAATTAGGTATAGACCACCAATTCACTGTTCCCTATTCAGCTTCTCAAAATGGAACTGCTGAACGTAAAAATCGTACCTTAGTTGAAATGGCACGTTGTTTATTAAAAGATGGCAATTTACCAAATTCTTTCTGGGGGGAGGCAATAAATACCGCAGTTTACTTGCAAAATAGACTCCCAACATCTTCGTGTGAATTGACACCTTATGAATTATGGACAGGTCGAAAACCTGATCTATCGATGTTAAAACCATTTGGTTGTCGTGCCTATGCATACGTACAAAAGGTACACAGAGGAAAATTAGATAATACGGCACAGGAAGGTATATTCGTAGGGTACGACAATAGAAGTAAAGGATATAGGATCTGTACAAATGGCAAAAACATAATTATTAGTCGAACCGTAAAATTTGTAGAAAATGAAAAACAAGCGATACTTAAATATGACACATCACAAAACAATGATGAGAAAAGTGATAATAAAAATCCATCACCAAATTTGCAAATAATAGACTCAGAGATAGATGAAACTAATGATAGTGTTGTGTCAGATAATTCTCAAAATACTCCACGTAGATCACAAAGATCTAATAAAGGGGTACCACCAGATAGATTCGCATTCACATTACACAATGAAAGAATAAGTGAACCAAAATGCTGGGATGATATAATAAGTATGGAAAACCCTGTAGAAAAGGAAAATTGGATCAATGCTACATTAGATGAAATAAATTCACTCAAGCAGAATGACACCTGGGATTTAGTTGAGGTTTCACCAGGGATGAAAATAGTAGGGTGCAAATGGGCATTCAAAGCAAAATATAACAGTCAGGGCCGTGTTGAAAAATACAAAGCTAGGCTGGTTGCGAAGGGCTTTTCACAGAAATATGGAATAGACTACGATGAGACTTTCGCCCCAGTGGCGTCTCACACAACTTTGAGAAGTTTTTTGGCAATGAGTCTTTATAAGAATTTAAGTCTTAGACATATTGATATCAAGACTGCATTTTTACACGGTAAATTGAGTGAAGATGTTTATATGCATCAGCCAGAAGGATACGTGGTATCCGGGGAAGAACATAAGGTGTGTAAATTAAAAAAGGCAATATACGGGCTAAAGCAGGCTGCGAGAGCATGGAATTTAAAATTGAATGAGTCATTACTTAACTTAGGCTTTATTCAAAGTCAATTCGACAAGTGTCTTTATAAACGTAAACAAAACGATGTAACTACTTATGTACTTGTGTATGTCGATGATTTGTTAATAGCGAGGAATGATCAACAAATAAATGAAATTGTAAACAAACTAAAACAAGAATACCCGTTAACAGACTTGGGAGAAGCAAAACAATATCTTGGGATAAATATTAATCGTCCTAATGAAAATACAATGACTCTTGATCAAACACACAAAATACAAGAACTTATAGTCAAATACGGTTTAGAAAATTCAAAACCTACAGACACTCCTATGGACACAGGTTACATAAAATTAAATGACGAGGAAAACCTTTTACCAGAAAATACACAATATAGACAGGCTGTAGGCGCATTGTTATATATTTCAACCGTGTCACGTCCGGATATTAGCGCCGCGGTAAATATTTTGAGTAGAAGAAATGAGCGCCCAAGAGCAAAAGATTGGGAAGCGGTAAAAAGATTAATGAGATATTTAAAAAGTACAATTAATCTTAAATTGACATATAATAATATTGAAGAGCCTGTCTTGAGGGTATATGCAGATTCCGACTGGGCAAACGATCCCAGTGATCGTAAGTCTACAACAGGAAATTTGTTCTGCATAGGAGCAAATACTGTATACTGGACAAGCAAAAAACAAAAATCTGTATCAATGTCATCAGCGGAAGCGGAATATATTTCTGCAGCAAGTGCCGCGCAAGAAGTAAAATGGCTTATAAACCTTTTTGAAGAAATTGATATGCAACAAAATTGTCCTATTACACTCTATGAAGACAACCTTTCTTGCATTAAATTAGCGGAAAACGACAAGTTTCGACAGAAAACTAAGCATATCGAACTAAGGTATCATCTGATTCGAGACCTTGTTGAGCAGGGTACAATAAAAATTGAGTATGTAACTACAAACAATATGATCGCCGACATACTCACCAAACCTCTGCCGAGACATTCCTTTCGAAAATTGCGAATTTCCTTGTTGAACTGTGATTAAATGTCATCGAGTTTACGCAGGGGTGTTGGTGAGAAATAAACTCAAAATGACATTCTTTCAATAATTACAAAAACTTTCATTTTCATATTATTCTAAAAACATTTCATTTGACTCTTTTATTTCTTCATGCATGTATACATCTACATTGGGACGACGCTATGACGCATTTGTTTTCTGATTGGCCGTCTGTGTTTCTATGTACATGTAATAATGTATTTTTTCGTTTTTTTTTTCTCCTTCTTCGATGTTCTGGTTTTTCATAATAAAAAGATGTGATTAAAAGGATAATACGTGGGTTCATTTTCATTCCCACAAAATAAAGCAACATAAAATAATATATAATTTCCTAATACACAAACCAAGCTAAATGAGGCTGGTTTAATTAAATTGAAACATCATTATTTATATATTTGCCTTTTAGCTCAAGTTGATTTCATTAAATAAGTGAATAATAATTTAAAAAATCCCTTTTCGACAAGCTTAAAAGCAAAGGTAGATAGATTCCTTTACGTTAATGTTACAAAAGAGAATTATTACATATGCATCAACACATACTTAGTCAATGGCTTTGTTCCCACACATTGCATTATTTACGTCGCTATTCTGTTTTTAAGAAATTTAATTATCAACTACTACTATTCATTCTACTTAAAATTTTAGGCTAGATTTATTGGTCAGTAAATGATTCAGTTTTTTAAAATCCAAGTTCATAATCATTCAACAAATAGAAGCCATAAAGATATACAATTTGGTGACAAAACTTGCGACTTAGCAATGAAAATTGTGATTTGGCGGCAAAATTTGATTGTTGACAACGAAATTTTTCACTTGGTGACGAAATTCGTTATTTGATGACAAAATTTGGCGAGCTTGGCGATGAAAAAGGGCAGCTTTGACGTCATTATATTTTCTTCCCACGCAAAAACCTCATACCTCTTCACAGACCAATATTTTGTTTCCACAAGATAAAAAATCAAAGGAAGCTGTAGCGTATTACTCTCAATTTCAGTCATAAATTTTTAATTCTTGCGTAAACCGGCATTCTAAACTATTCACCACAAACGATATTTTTATCAAGACTAACGTATTATTTTAATTTATTTTTAAATGATTAATTAAAGCTGTTACCATGGTTTTGATATTTTCAGTGATCTTGTTTATTATCGTTTGCACGTGACGTAAGCATCAGATTATAAATTTAAGTAATTAAAGCTAAGTCGGCTTCATCACAATTGACGAAAAGTCACTTTTTAACTTGTAACTTTTAAGCAATTGAAGTTATCAAAAAAGTTTAAATACCAAAGTTGTTCTTTAGGGTAAGGCGGTAATTTGCCTGATTTGAGGTATTTTCCTAATTTCAATATTAAAGAAATTATGGGCAAATGAAAGTTTCCACCTCCCACCATTTCCACCTCCTTTGAGCTGGATGCCCCATCTACGAACTTGACCGAGACTTTTACTGTCCTGACAACCCCATCCCGAGCTGGTTAAATTTAAATAAAAATTACTCCACTTATCGTGTACAGAGGGTGGTTTTAAGTTCTAGGGGTCATGATCGGTGAAGATATGAAGAAATTTTCCAGAAGTCGTGTCGTAAGAACCATTGCAATAGGTAGATCTCCTATAAGGAACCTACCTAAAAAAGAAAAAAAAAAAAGTGGTTGTTCCTGGGATTGCTAAGTTTTACTAATTTGTTTTCTTAGGTATTTCTAAGTTGCAGACACAATGCAAGACCAATTAGGAAGTAATTTAGTTGGAAAATTATAGCATCTTTCATGCTTAAATTTATCTTTTAGATCTTTAATTGTTTATTAATTGTTCTTAATATCTGCCATAGATCAGCTCTATGACAATTGTGTGAAAGAAATCTTTATATATTCATAAATATACTACTGTTCTCATACAAATGATTGGTAATATTTAACCCATTTTAGGCCAAGCTTAAAAATTTTATAACATCTGGTATTATTTTCATTGAAATGTGCTTAAATCACATTCATTAAGACACAAAAAATGTTTTGTGCATGAAAAATATTATTTTATTTAAGAAATAAAATAAATTTAAACAAAATTTTAAGTTTTTTATGACATTTGTTTTATTTTTATTTTATTTACAGAATTTGCAACTTTAATTCACTATAAAAACATATGATTAATCTTAAATCGAATAATTTTAGAATTTCAAAACGTTGAATTTGTCAATAATTGTTTCAAGTTAGAAAACTAGCATATTTTGAAATTTTCTCAACAGAAAATGTTTACTCCAATTGAATTATTAATATTTTATAGATGTCTTCAGAACCCTTAAAAATAGCAGAAAAATAAAATTAGTGAAAATTATACGTCACAGTGTTAATAGAAAAATATTTATTGAAATGGTGCGTTTATGCATCTTTGGCCGAAAATGGGTTAAAAGAAATATCATAACTATATGCTACAACTACAGTGCATTTTAAGTTTTTTTTTCCCCCCGAATTCTTATGCACTCGCTCTCATCTGGAATGGTAGGTAGGTAAGTTTGTTCGTGAATGTCACGCTATTAAAAAGAGGAAAATAAATTTGAAATATCATTCATATTGTTACAAATAAGGTACCAAATGAAAGGAGTGATTTTTCTGAATTCAACGGATTAAACAGCTTATTGATCGGACAATTAGATTTTTTAAAATTAACTAAAGTATTAAAATTTGGTGACAACAGCAGAAGATTGTATTGAAACCATTTGGAGAGAAAAGAAAACATCTGCTACTCATTAAGTCACATGTTTTTTAAGTGTGATTAAAAATTGCAGTTTTCAATTTTTTTCAAATTTTCTCTCATGAACACAAAAATTAATAGCTTTAATTATTTAAAAAATGAAGCTTTACTTAATTTATAAAGGAAATTAACCTTACTTGACTGCTCCATTATTTTCATAAGCTGCTTTTCATCTTGGGGTCCCAGACGTCATCAGTCATGGCTTGAGTGGAAAGTGGCTGGACTTCCAAAGGTTCGTCGTCGCCTGTGATCAGGTGGCGCCACTGTGTGTCAATTCCGGTTTTCAACTCGTGGTCATTTATGTCATCACGGTTATAAATGATCTTAACTGTTTCGTGGAAAAAAGCATAAGTAAGCCTGTCCCACTTATGCTTTTTTTTCGCGAAACAGTTGAGATCATTCGTAACCGTGATGCCGTAAATGACCACCAGTCGAAAACTGGAATTGACACACAGTGGTGCCACCTGATCACAGGCGACGACGAACCTTTGGAAGTCCAGCCACTTTCCACTCAAGCCATGACTGACGACGTCTGGGGCTCCAAGACAAAAAGCGGCTTACGAAAATAATGGAGCAGTCAAGTAAGGTTAATTCCCTTTATAAACAAAAATTAATATACAGCCTGTACAACACAAGACCAATTTGCAGTTCAAATTTCATAAATTTTGGTTAATAAACAAAAAAGTTACTTTTTTTTTTTTTTTGCAAATTAAATTTTAATTTATCTTTGAAAAGATTTATGTAATACGATACATTAAAAATTTGGGTTTTAAAAGTTTTTTTTAAATAGCTTATTACAATTTTACACAAACACTATTATTATTATTATTAAATTCCAAGCGAATCCTTCAACTATTTTAGATCTTTGAGAAAACTGGTGTGTTTATTTGTGTATAAATTCTCTTTACTTTGTGCTTGAGTATACTGTAGATAATAATATGTTTGTATTTTTATTAGGTCAGTCATGCAATAGACTTGGTCAATATTCATGTTTAAGATGTAAAGTAAGTTTAACTGTATTGATTTCTTATTATAAGTATTTAGTATTAAATTTGGTGCAGTTCCATCCTTAAATACCAGGAATAAATGAATATAAGAATTTAAATTAACATAAAAACATGGGGAAAAAACACAGAATATTCTCCTCTCCCCCCCCCCCGTTATATTTACCCAATTTGAATGTAGCTTCTTGGAATAAATATCTCTTATGAATAATATGGTTACTCCATTCAACAGAGGCTGAAATATTCAAATTAAAAAAAAAAAAAAAATGCGAGAAAAACGTTTCAAAAGCTCCTGTTATGCACACAAGTTGAATCAATTTAAGTTTTAATAGTGTTAAAGTTTGGTGCACTCCCATGTAATAATTGATGAGATTTATAAAAGAATTCAAATTAACGTAAAATTTTGAAAGATGGCCGCCAAGCCCACCATGCATAAATTAATAAAAAGAAAAAGAAACATGCTATGATGTATTTAGTATAGGAAAGAAGGATTTCTATAAACATATCATGAAGCATCTGATTTACATGTGAAAATTTAGTTAAAAAGGAATATTAAATAAGTATTAGAATGTGAGCTTGGGAATTTGATATCACACCCTTTTTAGACACAACTTTAATCCATTCTCTTTCTTTGAGCTTGGTTTTTTGTACTTTTTAAATGTCTTTTTTGTAGATTAAGTGTATACAATTATTATTGGCAGTAAATACAGGAGTGAAACTTTTCAGGGGCTACCTCTGGATTTCAGGGTATTTGAAAATTTTGCTGTCTCTGAATTTCATGTTAAAATATTTTGTTTTTATAGAAACTTCTCATTTGGAATGTTTAAATTGCCTTATAATGTATTAAGAACTCTCCATGTATCACTTATTATAAGTAACCATATGATATATCATTAATAAGTCTCCCCTACTACATGCGGGTTACAATTTTCAGGGTTTTTGCATATTAGGTAGTTTCACCCCTGTGAATACTAATGTTGAATAATGAGAGCAAACATTATAATAATTGCAATAATTGTTTCAGGTAAAGTAATTAAGAATTTTTCATCAGATGTAAAAAAAAGTTTATCAGTACTTTTTTTTTTGTCTGATGAAGAGTGATGATCCAAAAAAAAAAATGTTACATGTGGTAATAGGGTCATAGAATAACAGTTATAAAATGCACGGCGATGCCGTTTACGTGCTATAGTGCATAAATTACGCAAAAAATCAGAGGTAGGATGCGAAAAATTTATTGTTGCGTGTCGCTGGAGACGTGTAATTTTCGTTCTTAAAAAAAAAATTTTTTGAACTGGAAAAAAGAAAAAAAGAATATTTTAAAATATATTTCTTACTTAAAATTAATATTTTCTTTATATGTTTAAAGCATTCTGCTCTGAAGAAGAAAAAAATCCTTTAAAACTCCATTTTACCATAAAGATAAAAGAACGTATCCTATACGATAAACACAAACAAGTGGCTGGTGCGAAATTAAAAACTAAGTTCCGACTCTGAGACGAGAAAACAAAGTTTCGATGCGAAAAAATTATTAGTAAAAAGTGTACGGCATACCAAATTGCATCACTGCGTAACGAATCACCAATGGGTATCTCTATCAAAGCTTAGCCGAAATATGAAATTCGAAAGATGGTTGCAAAACCATTCTTTCAAAGAATCCAAAGCATTTCTATTCAATTCCAATGCGATAAACACACACGAGTGGCCGGTGTGAAAACAAAGTTCTGAAACGCAAAAGCGAAGTCCCGATACAAAAAAGTTACCAGTTAAAAGTGCCGATACATTGAACCGCATCACCCTGCTGCATTCTAAGTTCGTTCAAACAAAACCAAAACAAATTAAATGGATGAATGAACGTAATTACAGGAACATGACATTATGTCTGTATTAAGATTTAAGAAATTTTATTAAGAAAACCTAATTATTAAAAAAAAGTAATATGTTTGCTGTGTTAAGCAAAAAATAAAATATTATTACAAATGTCAGAATGTTATTATTATTACAGTAATTTCGTTTACAGATAAGTAAGTACGCTTCTTTTATTTGTTTCTCCAATACATTATTTAAGTTATCAGTACAGTTTATTGGTAAGTTTTTTGTGGTTAAAGGAGGGTGGGGGACTTGGTAGCTTTTGCAGACGTGATACTTCCGTTTTCGGCAGGGGCCAATACCAATATCCAGAAAATTCCAATAACCAGACTTAGGTCAGTCCCGCGATTGCCAGATAATGGATCCTGTACTGTATCAAAGTAGAATATGTATCTAAATTTTGTAATCAATCAACTTATCAAAAACTCCTTATTTCTCAAAAAAAAAAAAAAAAAAAAAAACTTTTCTCATTTTGTTCTCTTAATGCTAATAATTTTGAGGAAATTTTAAAAATGTTTCTTGTTTAAAATAATAATAATAATTAGGTATTATACTATATTTTCTCTCACTCTTTTTTTCTTTTTCCTTCTGGTTCCAGTTCCAGAGCACATTGAGCTAAATGTTTTCAGTTGTGTTTCTTAACAGCAACCACCTCCTACATAATATTAGTTTTAAAATAATCTCAAAAAGAGCTGGTTAAAAATTTCTAAAAATCTGTTTTTCATCCACAATAAGATAAAATTTTAATTTATATCTATAATATATAAATTCATTTATGTGGGGACCCATTTTTTGAAAAAAGGACCCAGATTTTTTAAACACATGGGTCCCAAGGACCCAGGATTTTGAAAGACTAGCGACATCACTGATGTAAAAGTTACACAGGAAATAGATAATTTGGGACATTTACATATTAAATTAACATAATTATATACAAATATTTTACATGAAAAATTAAAGTATGTGATAAACATAAGCTAAAACCCCATCAAGTCCATCTCTCACGTTTAAAAACCACATGACAGTTATCATTCAAAGGACAGTAATATTTCCAAAAAAAGTGTGTGTGTAGGGGGGGGGGGGGGGGTCATACACATTTTTTCTCTTCAAAATTCGGGAAGCTGTTGAAAATAAACAAGCCAGACAAAGGGTAGTTTCTTCTTTCAACCTGAAACAATTGTTTCAAGCTCTTGCATTTTATGGTATTGATTCAAAGTTTTGTATTTATTCACAGGTATACTTTCTTTTTGTCCCAATCAATATGAAACACCCTGTATTATACAAACATAATCTTTAAATACTTCCAAACTTGTTTTGCCATCAATTAATTTACTTAATGGCATGATTATTCTCAACTGCTCCTTGAATTCTAAAGAGAAAAAATGTTTGAGACCCTTTTTTTTTTTTTTTTTTTTTTTTCCAATTTGGAAACATTAATGTCCTTTAAATGATAACTGTCATTATCTAACAGTTTGTGATGAGTTCAAAAGGAATCTGATAACTTATGAGCAATAATTTTGGGTTTTATTATCATTAGAAGTATAGAGAATTGTTTTTAAAAGTATTATATTATAGTAAAAGGTTCATACACATCAGGGAAAATAAAAATTTCATTAAAATTCTAGAAAAAGGAATATTTTCTTTCCCTCATGTATATTTTTTCTTGTTTAGCTTTATATTGAAATTAAAATGATGTGAAAAACAAGCATATAAACAAATATTTCTGTGTGAATTTCTACCACGAAGCAGTAATAATGTGATGTCATACAATAGAAGTATTTTCTCCTCTTTAGAGGAATGTTTCTTGTAATATCCCTAACAACACACTTGTCCAAAATACATACTGTAGACATCCACAGGATGTCCATAGACGTCCTTTGCATCCATAGGATTTCACTTGGAGAAGATGTGCTGTTAGGGATGTCACTAATATTTTCTTGAATATTGTCTAGAATTTTTTTTTTTTTTTTTTTTCCTTATTTGAGTATGAACTTTGTAGTATTATGAATGAAGTTTTATTATATTCAAGATTTACTGCTAATTATAAACCTTGTTTTCAGACTTGCTACTGTGAAGATCATGTAAAAAGGAAAGGTTTTAAATATGAGAGAAACCAACCTATTCCTTGTCCCAAATGCAACTATGACACTCAACAAACTAAAGATCTAAGCATGTCTAGTAAGCGTTGTGATTTGTGTTTGTGCAACATTTTGGTGACTGAAAAACTACATTAATAATGTAGTTTTTCAGGTACAGGTTTTTCAGTAACAATATTAAATAATTTATTTAATATTTGTTAGCATTATAGAGTAGAGAGTCAAAAATCCGCACAGCTCGGAACCAGAGGTTGTGCAGATTTTAGGATTTTGTGGATTTCGGGGCCCATAAAAAAAATTATTTTCACTTTGAATAATAAAAACATAATATTATCCAAACTAAACACATACTAGTGAATAATAACATTGAATATTAAATTACTAGGTAGATAAGAATAATAATGAACATTAACAAAAATATATAATGAAAGCAATAAATAAAATGAAAAAAATATTTGTCAAATTCAGATAAATCTATTCACATGTAGTTAGTTTTAAAATGCACTTGAACCTGCATGATTTATTTATTTATTTATTGTAAATAATAGTAACACACATTTATTTTTCTAAGAATTTTATTGAGTTTTACCTTACAATTATGCCTTCATCAGAAAGCATTTAAAAAAATTAGTTTGTTATTATTTACTTGATTAATGTCATCATATCACTGTAATCATTATTTTCTTTTGATGAATTTACTTATGTCAATAATTTATTAGCAGCAACTGGTTCTTGCAGTCTTTTATATTATTATTTTGTTTTTCTTTTTCGTAATCATAAAATGCAAACATAAAATCTGTATTAAAGATCTTTTTCAAATATTCTGGTTTGCAGTTTTGTAAGTTATTAATAGTGAATTTCATTGTTTGTATCTGACAAGCTGTGCGGATTTCAGACTTCGGTGGATTTTAGGTCGGCAGATTTCTGGCTCTCTACTGTATATTAAAGAATAAAAGATTTTATTAAACTACTAAAAGAATGAAATTTTATCAAACAACTAGTGAGCTTTGCTTGCTTTCTTGGCACCATCTGTTTTTAAAAAAACCTATCTCTACACTAGAAATACATTACATTTACTATTCAATATATGATGTTCTGGTTCTGTGGTGAGCTAATGAAATGCATTTAGACATTTTATACCTTCGGAAAAAAAGTTCATAAAATGTACTAAAAATTGGTATTTAAAATACATATATATATATATATATGTTTCATTTATTTACACAGGGTTTAAATCTTAAAATAAGCCATTTTGTGAAAGAGCTGTAAAACTGCTTATTGCAAAATTTATGAGTTTGAATTACAAAAAAATTTATAACTCGCAAAACTTTTGTAATTGGTTTTTAATTTTTTGAGGGTGTGTGTTCATCTTACATTTAAAAAAAAAAAAAGTAAGTTCTGTTGAGTGACTCCACTCAACTTTTTAAACAATTGTTTAAGTAAATTTAAACACGAGAAGTCATTAACGGCCCTCTTCACTTACCGTCGCCGGAAGTCCAAGCCAATGTTATTCTATGGGGAAATTTTCTTTACAAATAACTTATTAACTAATACATATTTTTAAATTATGTTTTCACATTCAGAAAATTCCCAACTGTTAAATTGACGGACCTTTTTTAAAAATTCATTTTTTTAATTTTTAATGTTTTATTTTGAAATTGCAAAATGAAAAAATTTCACATATTGAAAATTCGTATTTTTGCAGCTTCAAAATAAAATATAAAATAATAAAATAATAATTTTTTAAATAAGGTCCATCAATTTAGAAGCTGGGAATTTTCAGAATGTGAAAACAGAATTTAAAAATATGTATTAGTTAATAAGTTATTTGTAAAGAAAAATTTCCCATAGAATAACATTAGCTTCGGCTTCCAGCGGCGGTGAGTGAAGAGGGCCCTTAAATAAGCAAAACAAGAAATCATATTAGGGTGTTTGAATATTTCTTCCCAATTTACATCTTGCTTAATAGATTGGAATCTAATAAATTCTTCTGTGCATTTCTGTAGAAGAAATATCAATGATAAGCTCACAATATCTAATATTTATGTTTGTTTGCTTTTTTATGTTTTAAACAATTTAACATTACCAAACTGAATTTAAATAGTTTGAGCTCATAGACCGCAGTGTATAAAAATTCTACTTTGTATATCGATAATGAAAAACTATGAATCCTACACTGATATAAATCTGTCAAAGTCTTGTGAACTTGTGATAATAACCTTTAACATACATGATACATGCAGAGTTTAGATGCTATCACACTTCAAATGTTTTTAATCCATTGTCCATAATAATAAAGAATTTTTCTTTGTGTCTCATCAGAAACTATACAAATTTTGTGATAGCAGCCTGTGACCAACATACCAATATTTAGCTCAATTGGATGAAATATTTACACACTATTGCACTTAAAATAATTTGAGTCTGTTTTCCATAAAGATAAAATGTCTTTCTCTGTGTTCCTCTAAGAACACTGTAAGTCCCACTCTCATCAAAATCTCTACAAATCGTAATCGATCCATAACATATAACAGTAACCTATAACGTACATACTAACTTTTAGCTCAATTGAATAAGATGTTTAGACACTGTCACACTTTAAAAAATTTGAGCCCATAGTCCTTAAAACTGCAGATGATTTTAAAAGCACTTAATAAAAATAAATGGGCTTTTCTTTCTTTATATTTTTTTATTTGGTGATTACTTGCTGAGAGTAGAGCATAGAAGAGTTGCGGTTTATAATGCTGGAAACAATAAATTATACGAAATTTACAGATTAATGAAAAAGAAATAAAATAGATTAAGCGAATTGAACTAAAATATATTAGATTCTTTTATAATAAGAAATATAATGTGTGCTTGCATTTTAAATAAATAAAATGTAATTTAGATTTCTTTTTTTTTTTTTTTTTTTAAGGGATATGTGATCTTTTTAACATCACACCATAATGTACCTGCCTACTTTCAGTAAATCAAATAAGACATCAACAATAAGAATTTTAGCAATTGAATAAAACATTTAGATGCCCAATTCAGAAGATCTCAAAATGTATAAATACACCAAAAATTTGTAGCCAATTTTTTTTGTGATTATAACCCTTTTCTTGTATAATATATGTTTGGAAAGTAAAACTGATGCATGTATCTCAAACATTTTTAGAATTACAAAATGTTTACTGTGAAAATTTAATAAATATGATTAAAAAAATTTCTAATTTTTTCTTTAAATTAGCTTGTATACTCAGAATTCACTGTTATTAAATTAAAAAAAAAAAAAAAAAAAAAAAAAATTATCCTTTAAAACTTATGCATGACACAACATTAGTTATTATTTCACAAACAATTTTTAATGTGTGTTCTTAATAGAGTTAATAATTTTGCAGTTAGAAAGCATGACTATGGACGTCAAACAACAGGTGAAGACTATAGTGATGATGATGGAGCTTGTGGGTACTCAGGTAATATGAAACAAGTTTCTCTTCAGCATTTTTTTTTTTTTTTTTTTTTTTTCTGGCAGAAAAAAAGCAACATGTTTAGTTTTTTAATTAATATTGGTAATTTGCCCTTGCTCAGTATTTAAAAATTTGTTGGTCATATTTGCTAGTTATTAAGGAACTCAAAGTCAAGTTCAGTGCTAAAAAATAGCACTGAAATAGCTCTGAAATAAAGAGCCTCTTAGTATTTTGAGGCTTGGGTATAAGTCATTTTTGATTATTCATTTGATTTTTATACTCAAAATTTTATAAACAATGTGTATGTTTCTGTTAGTTTTAAGTTGATGTATTTATATATGTGAAATTATTATATGATAAAAATTTAGATAGATTACATTTACTTTAAATAATATTAAACCATGGAGTAACTTTAATTTAGAAAATCTTAAAAATACAACCTTTTACTTTCTTCATGTCTTCTTTTCTTCAGACTAGTTTCACTTGGGGCACCCCAGCTTGGTCTCTGACATCTCGGTGTTCGAAACTGAAGTTTCACGCCTCCTTCCACTTTTAAAGATTCTGCGCCATTAATGATTGAGCAGAGCCCCATCGTTGCCATTGCAATTGTTTAAATTTGTTAAAATTTTGGCTGACTCCCTGATTGCTGTGTAACCGTGGTTGTGATAGTTGGCCAACTTTTTTACTTGTTCAAATTTTATATTAATATCTTCATTTTTGTTTACTTGAGTTAAAGCAGTTGTTATTTTACCGGTTGTTATATCGTGACTATGTTCTTTAATACAACGTCTTTATTTTTCTTTTTGTTTTTCCTATATAACACATTTCGCTATCTTGCTTATTAGTATATGATATTTTATATATTCCTGCGGTTTCCAAAGGGTTTATTTTATCTTTGTCACTTCTGATTAGCTGAAAAATATTGGGGTTAGGCTTTATAGGTACGTTTATATTGTGTTTTGCTGCAACTTTTTTTATTATTTTATTCCTTATGACCGTTGAATATCAAATTTAAAAAGTTGCAGCAAAACACAATATAAACGTACCTATAAAGCCTAACCCCAATATTTTTCAGCTAATCAGAAGTGACAAAGATAAAATAACCCTTTGGAAACCGCAGGAATATATAAAATACCATATACTAATAAGCAAGATAGCGAAATGTGTTATATAGGAAAAACAAAAAGAAAAATAAAGACGCTTATTAAAGAACATAGTCACGATATAACAACCAGTAAAATAACAACTGCTTTAACTCAAGTAAACAAAAATGAAGAGATTAATATAAAATTTGAACAAGTAAAAAAGTTGGCCAACTATCACAACCACGGTTACGCAGCAATCAGGGAGTCAGTCGAAATTTTAACAAATTTAAACAATTGCAATGCCAACGATGGGGCTCTGCTCAATCGTCAATGGCGCAGAATCTTTAAAAGTGGAAGGAGGTGTGAAACTTCAGTTTCGAACACCGAGATGTCAGAGACCAAGCTGGGGTTCCCCAAGCGAAACTAGTCTGAAGAAAAGAAGACATGAAGAAAGTAAAAGGTTGTATTTTTAAGATTTTCTAGATTACATTTACTTTAGAAATATATACCTAAATAATATCCTTTTAAAAAATATGCACTTATGGCTTTTAGAACAAATATATTTCAGACAACCATCGTGCCCATCATCAGTGCATTACTGTGACACTCTTTCTGTTTTGGTTTGTTTCCTCCTGGAACAAGGGGAAACAAACCAAAACAGGAGTGTCACAGTAATGCACTGATGATGGGCACGATGGTTGTCCAAAATATATTTGTTCTAAAAGCCGTAAGTGCATATTTTTTAAAAGGATATTATTTAGGTATATATTTTTAAAGTAAATGTAATTTAATCCTTTTTTTTTAAATAAGTTAATATTAGATAGATTATTTTATAAGAATGCCTAATTAACTATAAAAACATTTACAAATACCTACAGAGCGTTTTTGTATATGACTTTCAACCATCATTCATGATCATCTTCAGTACAGTTTGTGGCTTTCTTAGTTCGTCATTCCTGGAAATAATCTTGTTTTCGCTCTTGCCTTCAATTCTTTGATTTGTTGCTGCCAACCTTATGAGATTATGCTGTGCTTACAGTCAGCTCATGCCAGAAGTGACTGTGAGCATAGCATAATTCCACGAGATTAGTAAAAAAAATTCAAAGAACTGAAGCATAGAGAAGAGATAAGACAAATGAGAAATTTTTTTTAATGATGTTTTTTACGTAAAAAGGTTGTGAAATGCTCTTATCATAGATGTGATTTTTCTGCCAATTGGCGGAAATCCGCCAATTCGCTTTGCAAAACTAAAATTCCACTAATTGGTTTGATAAAATGAAAATTCCGCTTTGAAATTTCCTTCCATATTCAAAATTTCACGCCCGGATTTATGCCGCTCTCGTCCCGCGATTTTCTCTCATCCTTCCTTCTCTCAAGTGAGAGAGAGCACTTCATTCTCCTCCATCGGCTGTGGCGCATGCGTGCTACGCACCTTCTCTCCCCGCGCTGGCCACGCCTTTTCGTCGGCTCCCCACATCGCTGTTTACTTTTTCTACTCCAGGAAGCGTCCGATATTGTGTGCGTGATTTGAAATTTCAGCGGTCTCGTGCTCGTCATGCTTCTGTTAGGGTTAACTCGGTAAGATCTCGCCGTTCGTAAATAAATAGCAGTGTTACGTTTTCATTATGTCTATCATCGAAAATTGTGATACTGTGAAAGTGCGTGATATAGACAATACTGTTAAAAATAAATTCCGCTGGGATTGGTTAGAGAAAAAAGTATCGTTGCGCTTAAAAAATGGTGATGTAGTAAATGTAGCTTTGTCTGATTCCATACGAAAAATCGACCTGCCAGGCAAAGCAAAATGTTTATTTTGCAATGATATCATTGATTACGGAGGAAGAGGATGCAGCACATTATTAAGACATATATCTTCAGCCAAACATGTCAAAACTGTTGAATTAAGAAAAAGCAATTATGGACTAAACACTACTTTTGCTTCTGCAACTTCCCAGCTTCAAACTTCTAGTTCAGAGACGAAACCTGCCATTCCTATATCTGCTCGTGTTGTGACAGCACAAGCAACTATTCTGGCATTTATGGCAGAAAATAATTTACCTTTTACACTGGCTCCGCGCTTGATTGAACTGTCGAAAGAACTATCCAGATATAACAAATCCCTATCAGCATTGTCTATGGATAGAACTTCAGCATCAATGAAGATGCAATATGGACTGGCAAAAACATTCCTTGAAGAAACAGTTGGTAAGCTTCAAAATTCACATTTCTCATTTAATATTGATGAAGCAACAAGCAATAATTCAATGAGGGTCTTAACAATTCTAGTTAGTTACTATTCAGAAGAATTAAAGCAAGTTGTAATTGAACATCTCTCTTCAATAAATCTGATTTCTGTAAATTCTGAAAATATCTTTAATGCTATTGATACTGTAATGAGTGAAAATAACATCCCTTATGCAAATCTGATGTCTATTTTGATGGATTCCTGTGCCGTCATGAGAGGATCAAAAAGTGGGCTTGAAACTCACATTCGCCAAGAAAAGGCTCCACATCTTCTAGACGTAGATGGAGATTCATGCCATCATATTCATAATGCCACGAAAAAATTTTGCAGGAAGTTTGATTATTTTATTGAAGGTTTCTTTACAGATTTGAATAATGATTTTAGGTGGTCAGCAGAATTGAAACAGTATTTAAACCAAATGTGCCATTGTTTTGGTATTTCTTTTTCTGCACCCCAACGCTATTTGAGCCATAGATGGCTGTCTTGCTATGATGTTGCAATAGAAACTCTAAGGATGTGGGATGTTCTAACATGCTTTTATTATGCATATTTAGAGTTAGATGACTCAGTCACATACCAGTCTGTAGTTTTAGCCATCTACAAAAAATTAGGAGTTGATACTGAGGATGTGAAAAGAATCCAAGGCATACTAAAGAAAATCAAACCTTCTACTAATGAAGGAAAGGAGAGAAGATTGCGAATATTAAACAAAATGTTCTACTGTAGAAAAAAAACTTTACTGATATTGCAAGTATACACTGCAGTCTTACCTTTATTAAAAGAATATGTTGCCTTGTTCCAAACAACTGAACCATCAATACATACTTTGTATGCTGCGCAAAAAAAACTGTTTAAAACATTTCTTTCGTACTTTATCAAGCCAGAAGTTGTAAAGGATTTAAGTGGAGAAGATATATCCACAAAAAGATTCATTACTGAAAAGAATATCCTAAAAGATAAGGAACTTTTTGTTGGGGGCAGTACCTTGTCTACGGTGAAAAAATGTAACAAGACTATATTGGATGAATTTTATCAACAGTTAAAATCTGCCTATATAGCTTGTGGCATATACTTACAGAAGAAGTTACCCCTGAGAAATCCGTTTTTAATAAGTGTTGCTGCCTTAAATCCATCATCTAGAGGACAGACTATTACCCTTAAAAGGCTTGAAGAATTGCCATCAATAGCTAAAAATGTATTAGATGATGCAGAATTGAATTTATATATGTCAGAAATTAGAGTTTACCAGTTTTGTGATTTACCATCACCCCTTTCTTCAAATAAGTGTTTGAGTTTCAATGAATGGTGGAATGAAATATTCAGCTTAGGAGAATTTCCTGCATTGTCGAAATTAGTAAAAGCCCTGATAAGCTGTTTCCATGGGCCTGTAGTTGAAGGCAGTTTCAGTACAATGAACCATATTATAGATCCAAGATCTGGTAGGCTCAGTATAAAAACATATGCTGCAGTACAGACTGTAAAATATAGCTTAAGATCCAAGAAAACCTCAGCTGTAAAATATTTTCACAGGGAAAATTTCCTTAGAGATAATGTGGATGCAAAACTCATAAGAAATATGAGTTCTTCGTCTAAAAGATACAGAGAAGAAAAGACAGAGTCACCTAAAAACAAGAAAAAATTGCAAATTCAAACAAAGAAAGATGGCCAAAGCTCTATTAAAAAAGTTCAATCTTTGGCTCTTAAAAAATTTCAAGAGCAGAGAAGAAATAAAATATTAAAGAAAAAAGAACAATTGAAAAGAAAGATTCAAGTTCAGAAAAAAATAAAGAGCATTTGTCAAAATAAAACAAAACCTATTGATAAAATCGAAACAACTTCTACTACAATGACAAATGTTTCCAGCATAAAAAACCAAAAAGAAATGTGGAAAAATTTTTTTAATGCAGCAGTATCTAAAAAAAAATCTTCCTGAAAATTTACATATTTTATATGTAATTTTTGTGTGTAAATATATATATATAGAGAGAGAGAGATTTTTTTTTTTTTTCTTTAAGTAAAATTTGATTTTTTTATTATTATTGAATTCTCTTCATATAAGTTTTATTTTTGCCTGGCATACCCACAGTATTATTTTCAGTAATGATCTCTCTTAAAAAAGCAGTGATACAATTTGAAAGAGAACTAAGTTAGGTTATAAGAATAGAAAATTTTAATATGTTAATATAATACTTCTTCGTGTCAAAGACAGAAAGAAGATAGTCACTAAAAAGGAAGAAAGAAAAAATTCTAATAAAAATTTATGAAAGCTTTTGCTCTCCATAAATAATGGATAAAATACTGTAAAGCTGCCCAAGAAATCATCAACAATTCTTAAACTTTTTAAAGACTGGAAATGCTGTAGAAAATCCAAACATTTTGTATATATTGAATGGGTTAAACTGTGCCTATTAATTTTTCTCATTTGAGTATAAAGGAGAGAAGGTAATATATTTTGAAATTTTATTTTTATGTATTTAATGTTAATACTTATCTTATGTTGATGCTGAAATATATTTAAATATGATATAAACGTGCATGAAATTTTAAATTTTAATGAAAAAAAAGGAACGAAGGCAAAAGTTTAAATCTTTGATCCAAAGAAACATGTAAAAATTATATCAAAATTTGTTTAAAATTAAATTATTATAAATATTTAAAATTACTTTAATTTACACTAACAGGGAAATAGAGCCTGATAACCGCACAAGCCCCATGATATATTTGAGGGACAAAAATATTTTACTAATGGTTAAAATATATTTTCTAAATCTTTCTTTTTTTCTCCTAACTCAACTGTGTTTCACTTATATGAATAATATTTTAAAATAAAATCTGTGGTTAAGCTGATTAAAGGTAATTTTAGTTGTCTTTGGAGCCCAAAACAAAAGCACATTTTTATTTATTTATTTTTTTGATTAAATAAAATTTGTTGGTCTGCTTTTTCGCTTGTCAAAACATATGGTATGTTATGGCAGGCTTTTATTGGCGGGGGGGGGGGGGGAGTCTAAATTCTTAAACATTTTCAGCTAATTTACTGGCTGAGTAATCACATGTATGTCTTATACATCTTTATTGGGTTTTAAATTTGCCATTTAAACTATTCTGTACAGACAAAACACATTATAATGAAATGTTGCAAGATCAGGAAAATAGGTTGGGTGTTGAATGATTTCTCATTTCATCTATTGCAGTTTTGTCAGCATTTGTTGCAGAACATGCGGTTTGGCATTATAGTGGAGGAAGATTACAAATTTTCTGCTAAATAACTATTACAGTACTATAAATAATAATAATTTACTTAACTATAACTGTTAGATTTCTCATGACTGGTCTTATGTATGGAGATACAAATTAAACTCAAATGGACTGTATCTTTTAATTTATTTTAAAATACTAACTCAAGGTGGGATCTCGCTCGAGGATCCCTGTTTACACTCTCATATCTACTCATACACTGACTCGAACACAGAGGGCGCAGCCTCTACACAGTTGTGTGCGTGCCTTATTACATCATATTGTAACTATAACAGATGTCCATACATTCCCCCCGGGCCTTGCAATGTTTTTAAACATTCAAGAAATCACTAACAGTTAGTTTTTCAACATAAAAAAAATACTAATACAATTAATATTACACAGTATTATACAGTAAATATTACATATGTTAAATAAAAAGTAACACGAATTTTTTATCAAAATATTACATAATTTACAACATTCATATTAATAACAATGTTAATCATTCATTTATTGGAAGCAGGCAAACCTTAGAAATAGACCTTTTAAATTTTCCAGAGGAAGTATTAACCTCCACTACCCTTACTTTTTTGTCCGCTCCGGGAAAATTTTTGCTTATTCTGGCCAGTGGCCACTCACAAGGAGATAAATTATCCTCTTTTAGAATAGCCATGTCTCTAATGCAAATATTTTCTTTCTCAATTCTCCATCCCAATCTCTGTTGCAAGTGGCAAAGGTAGTCTAAATGCCATTTGCGCCAAATGCTTTGAAATAATTTAGTTATTTTTTGCCATTGGCTAAGCCTGTTTTCTGTAATTTCGGATAAATCTGGCTCAGTTATAGACGTAATTTACCTTCCTAAGAGGAAGTGGGTAGGAGTCAACACCTTTAAATCCTCTACGTTAGCAGTTAAGGGGGACCAATGTCCTAGAATTTAGCATCCCTTCAATTTGTATAATTAAAGTAAAAAATTCCTCATAAGTTAGTTTTAAATTTCCCGCAACTCTCTTCAAATAATATTTAAAGGATTTGACTCCTGCGTCCCACAATCCTCCAATACTTGGAGCTCTAGAAGGTGAATACTGCCAATCTATGTTTTCTGAGATCATATACCCCGAAATTTCATCTATTTACCATTTTATACAATTTTTTGAGCTCTGCTCCCACAAAATTCTTAGCATTATCTGTATACAATTTATTGCATTTTCCTCTCCTTGAAATGAATCTCTTAAGAGCAGCTATAAAGGCTGTGGATGTTAAATCTGTGACCAGCTGTAAATGTATAGCCTTGGTCACAAAGCAAATAAAAATTGCAACATATATTTTATTATAAATCCCTTTTCTTTGATTTCATTACTTAATATAGAAGGACCAGTGAAATCTACCCCAGTAATATTAAATGGGTAGTTTTAGACAATTCTGTGCCTTGGCATATTACCTAATATTTGTTGTGCTGAATTAGGATTAACCCTAAAGCATTTAACACATTTATGCACAACTTTTCTACATAAATTTCTACCATTTAATAACCCAAAACTCTTCCCTCAAATAATACAATAAAGAATTAGGCCCAGCATGAAAAAATTTTTTATGATAAGAGACAACAATTAGCTCAATTAATTTATGTTTAGATGGAAGAAGAATTGGAAATTTCTTATCATAATTTAAATCACTATTTCCAAGTCTTCCTCCTACTCTTAGCAGGCCTTCCTTGTCAATAAAAGGATGCAAATTGCTTACCTGACTTCTAAGACTTAATGTACCTGAATTTTTCAGTGAAGTTATTTCTGTTTTAAACTCCTCTTCTTGTAACATTTTTATCAAGACCTTTTCAGCAGTCTCTATCTCGTTGATTTCCAAAGGACCTTATTCATAATTTTATTTTTACAACTTCTTATGAACTTGTAAATAAAACTAAGAACATGGGCAAGTTCAGGATAACTTAGTAATAGTAAGAAAGTCAGATAAAAAAGTACTACTTGTACTGATAAATGTTCTTTCACTCAAATGTTCTACATTAGATTTAAGTTCATTTTCATAGTCATTTACAATCACAGACACTGGAATGTCTTTTTTGGGATATTCTGGCATAGTCTAGGTCCTTCCCACCATAAATCACACTGTACTAATTTATTTGGTTCTATACCTTTAGATAACAAGTCAGATGGGTTGCTCTGGTATTGCACATGTCTCCATCTCCAGAAATAAAGGGATGTCACGTTGAGTTTTAGTGCAATTTGCACTTTTTTCATTAGTTTCACTAGAAGAACTGCAGCACACAATTCTAACCGTGGAATAGTAAATAGTAACCTTTTTAATAAGCGCAATTCTGGATTTACTGGCAATCATCTTTATTTTAAATTCTGCTTTCCTATTGGTTGACTTGGCGTAAACAACTGCTCCATAGGCTAATTCTGAGCTATCGGTAAATCCATGCAATTCTACAGCTACTGAATCTTCTATAACTATGCATCTGTCTATCTTTATATCATTTATTGCATGTAGAAATTCTGTTAAACAATTCCACTCTTTTTGAGTTTCAACAGGATCATTCCATAATTGGAAACGATGGAACCTAACAAACCCAGGGGATCGAAAATATGTGCTAGTGTTGATAGTATGCTTCTCTTAGTTTGTACAGTTAGTGGCTCGAGTGTTACCTTAAATGCAAAGTGATCTTTGGAATTCCAATGAACTCCTAATGTTTTAGTGACTTCACTTTTTAAAAATGCATAATTTGAATCATCACTATCTTTTAATTCATTTGAATAACTACACCATTTATGAAAGTGCATACCTCTGTTATTGAAGATTTCGCATAATTCATGTTGTAATTCTTTAGTTTTACTTAATGTGTCAGATCCCGACAACACATCATCCATGTATATATCGGACATTATTATCGGAGCAGCTAATGGGAAATTTTTTTATTCATCTAATGCTAGTTGTTGTAGAGTACGCATAGCTAAGTATGGAGCACTTACTGTTCCGTATGTGACAGTAGCTAACTCAAATATTTTTACTGGTTCATTAATTTCTGTTTTCCAAAGTATTTGTTGAAGCTTTCTCTGCTCTGGTGTTATCAAGATCATTCGAAAAATTTTTTTTACACCAGCAGTAAAAGCAAATATGTGTTTTCTAAATCAGGTCATCAAGTTAAAAATATCATCTTGAATTACGCCACCATTGTACTGTAGTGAGTTTAATGAATTCCCTTTTTTTTGTGGGACTTGAAACGCTGAAAACTACTCTTAGTTTTGTTGAATTTCTTTCCGGTTTATATAATCCTATGTGTGGTATAAAGTAAGATCCTTCCTCATTTTCTTTCTCCGACACTTCATACATATGTCCCATTTCCTCATACTCCGCTAAAAAGTCTTTGTATAAATTTAAATAATTGGAATGTAAACTCAACCTTCTCCACAAGGCATTTAATTTTCTTAGGGCTATATCTTTTGATTCTCCTAAACATAACGGATCTTGTTTTAAGGGCATACTGACAATGTATTTTCCTGATTCATCTCGTCTATGAGTATTTCAGAAATGTTCATCACATAAGGTAGTTTCTTTACTTTTTACTGTTTCTTTTTCTATTGATTCAATTTCCCAGAATTTACGCATTGTTACTTCTAAATCATTTGTAGTATTTATTAATCCACAGTGTTCAAATCTATCTTTCTCAGTTATTATGCTTCCTGACACAATGAACCCAAATACATAATTCTGTAAAATTAGACCTGAATTTTCAATTTTCAACTGTCCTGGTCTTAATAACTCATAAAAAACTTCTGCAGAGAGAAGCATTTCCAATCATTGTGGGTAGTTAAAATTTACATCAGCTAACTTTAAATTGGAAATTTTATTCATATCTATTTCGATTTTTTGCGCAGGGACTAAGTCTTGTGTTATTTTTGGCACAATAAAAAGTCTAAGTTTTTTATATAGGTTTTATCTTCATTGGAAATCCATGCAGATACTTTTGGTTGAATTGTAAACAATGCATTATTTAATCCTGAAATTACGATATTCACTTTAAAAAAAAAATTTTAGCATCTCCGCACACTCTTTTGTTAAAAAGCACGAAGTGCTTCCAGCATCTAATAATGTTTTAATCAGGTGTGATATTCCAAAAAAATCATTAATATAACAAACGACTGTGCTCAATAGAACTGTTTTTGTTTTATTTATGCTCGATGCTACTAATAAATTATTTTCTGTCGGGGAAAAGAATTCTTGCGGCGTTGCAGACAGTTGGGGAGGATTGGCGACTCTTGCATCTATTTCACGGTCTTCTTTTTTTTTTTATTTTTTTTTTGTTTCATAATGAATAGACAGGTGATGTCCTTTGTTACACATTAAGCAGGATAATTTAGATGTACAGTTTCCAGGGGTCTGTCCAGAGGCAAACCTGGGTCCTTTAAAGGACCCTTCACAAAATTCTATATCTTAAAAAAGGACTCTTCACAAAATTATTTATCCTAAAACAGGACAATTCACAAAATTTTTATCCTTAAAAACAAACCTTTGATAAATCTCTTTCATTTTCAAAACTAATCTTCAGTGGAATGAACAGACTGCCTGAATAATTGGACGTGCTTTGTTGTATTTCTCCTAAAAAGCTGATATTCAGTTTCTAATTTATAAAAGGCTTCTATGCATATATGTGAGTTTAGTTCTTCAAAACTGAACTGTCATTCTCTAAAATGAAACCTTGATTGTAATTTTATTTTGCAAAATTACATTTTTCACAATTTCACAAAAAGAAGACTCCAGCCAAATAGTTCGAAAGAACTTCATTTTCACACTAAATTTAGATTCACAAAAATACGTGTAGAACTTTTCACAATTTTACAAAAACAGGACCCTGTGTGAAAAGTCTGGACAGACCCCTGGTTTTTAACTGCATGCTTAGACGACAGACAATTAAAGCAATAGTTATTCTTCTTAATTATTTCTATTCTGTCAGCTGCAGATAAATTCTTATACACTGCACATAAGTGCAAAGGATAACTTTGATTACATAGGACTAAGGATGGACCGGATATCCGGAAAATATCCGGTATCCGGCATATCCGGCTGATTTTTCAATATCCGAAATATCATCGGATATCCGGATCAAAATCACCGGATATCCGGTTAATATGCCGGATATCCGGTTTTTTAATATTTGCTCTAAAAGTCCGGTTTTTTAATATTTGCTAAAAAAGGACTCTTCACAAAATTATTTATCCTAAAACAGGACAATTCACAAAATTTTTATCCTTAAAAACAAACCTTTGATAAATCTCTTTCATTTTCAAAACTAATCTTCAGTGGAATGAACAGACTGCCTGAATAATTGGACGTGCTTTGTTGTATTTCTCCTAAAAAGCTGATATTCAGTTTCTAATTTATAAAAGGCTTCTATGCATATATGTGAGTTTAGTTCTTCAAAACTGAACTGTCATTCTCTAAAATGAAACCTTGATTGTAATTTTATTTTGCAAAATTACATTTTTCACAATTTCACAAAAAGAAGACTCCAGCCAAATAGTTCGAAAGAACTTCATTTTCACACTAAATTTAGATTCACAAAAATACGTGTAGAACTTTTCACAATTTTACAAAAACAGGACCCTGTGTGAAAAGTCTGGACAGACCCCTGGTTTTTAACTGCATGCTTAGACGACAGACAATTAAAGCAATAGTTATTCTTCTTAATTATTTCTATTCTGTCAGCTGCAGATAAATTCTTATACACTGCACATAAGTGCAAAGGATAACTTTGATTACATAGGACAATAGGACACATGATTTTATTCGTTTAACATCGGTTAAGAATATGTTTGACACATGATGTTTTTGTTTAAAATTATAGTTATTCTTAAGAGTTTTTCCTCGTGATGTGTTATATAGATCAATTTCTTTTGCTAATTCAGAGGGACCAAACCAATTTTCAGCCTGCCAAGCTAAAATGTGAGCAGCTACTTCTGTATTAAGGGTACTGATTATTTTATCGGATCACTGGCCTGAAAATTTACCACCTTCAAAAAAATTTCTTCGTAGGTGTCACCCTTGACTTGACTATATCCCTGGGCGACTAACCTAGCCTTAAATCGGGCGAATTTGCCATGCTCGTCCCTTTTAATGGCATACACCCACTGGTTACCTAACACTGATTTTCCTACAGGTAAGTTGACAAGATGCCAGACTTTACGCTCGTACATGTTAGAAATTTCGTCGTCCATTGTGACTCGCCATTCAGAAAATTGTTTGGACTTAACGGCTTGGTTATACGTTTTGGGTACTATTATATCTAGTCAGGATTTATTAGTTAAATTTGAAAAAGGTAAATTTACATTGGAATTGGAAATATTTTGATCAACTACCCCCTCAAAAGCATTATTTCCAGAGAAGTCGAAAAAATTAGGATTAAACTCTACATTAAGTTGATCACAATATTTTTTCACATCATTTAATGATCTCAATCTAGTTTTACAGTTTTCTGGGTAGTCTATAATAATAAATGGAAAGGTTTGTCTGTCTGTCTGTCTGTTCTTTTATACGTTCAGCCCCTATTGAACGCAGAAGTACAAGAATTGACATACGGATGCTCTGGAGCCTTTCCGATGTTTTCCTCGAAACAGAATTTTAAAATCTTAATTAGTTTCGGAGATATTAATTAAAATGTTGACCCATGCCGATTGAAAAATGACCAAAAATCCTTATTGCTTAAAAAGAGGCATTCTATCAGCATTCAGCAGACGATTTTAAGGGCTGTCTCTAATGGAAACAAAACATGTCATTAATGTCACATGATCTTTAACTGGGGTTAAAAATTGCAAATTTCAAAGTGCTTCAAATTTTCTTTTTCGTACACAACAATTAATATACAACCTATTCAGCACAAAATCAACCTGCAGTTAAAATTTCATCAATTTTCGTTAATAAACAAAGCAGTTACATTTTAATTGCAAATTAAATTGTATTCTAACACGTAATCTATCTTTCAATAGACGATAGGAGTTTCCATAGCAACAAAATACATTTGAAGGAACTAAAAAATACTTTTTCTTTTCTTTTTACTTCCATTACCCGACTACCGTGGTATATATAGGTTTTGGCGAAATAAAAAATATTTATTTTTCTTTTTACTTCCATTAATAAAACTACCGTAGATAATGGAATTAGAGATTTCACGTGATTTACATGTTTTAAAATGTCCTGATTAGGTTTTCTTTTGTATCACAGCTACTAATTAAAATAATTTCATAAGTAACACATTATTTGAAAGCTTTGTTGATTTGGAATTGAACAGTAGATTACAGAAATTTCTACCGCCAGATATTTTAAAATTTCGATATTTCAAATTCCAATTAAATTATTTTTAATGCATCATTCGAAAGATATTTTAAAGTTCTTTTAAATTATCGAAAGTTTTCACCAGATTTACACGTTTTGAGGTCTCCTGAATTAATTTTCTTTTGTATCTCAGCTACTAATTAAAATAATTTCATAAGTAATACATCATTAGAAAGCTTTTTTGATTTGGAATCGAACAGTGGAATACAGAAATTTGTACAGCCAGATGGCGCTGTAATATTTTAAAATTTCAATATTTCAATTTCTAATTATGAAATTATTTGTAATACATCATTCGAAAGATATTTTAAAGTTCTTTTAAATTATCGAAAGTTTTCACCAGATTTTGTTATCGCCAATATGGCTTAATTTAACATTTAGCAAAGCATAATATCATGCAGTGGAAACAACTCCATTAGTTAGCTCAAAGACTTAAGTTAATGTGTATAAGGCAGTTCAAAAGATGACAAAGTCATTGTAAAACAAACTAACAATTTTATTGAACAAACTTAACAAGAAAAAATCAAAAACTTAACAATTGAAATATTAATAAAAATTGAAACAATCACTTAAATTCATCTCAGGCAAGTGATAAAAATTAGCGTCCAGCACTAACTCAATTTTAAACATTATATTCAAAAATAATTAATCTTAAACCTTATATAAATGTAAAAAACGATGTCAACTCTTAAAGTTAACAAACAACATTTCAAAGAACATGGCAGGCATACGACGTTAACCCTAAAGGCCAACGAACAACAGACTCAAATACCTGACTCCATGGTTCAAACTTTTACAATGAACGGCAACACCACACGGAAGGGAAATACCGGTGAAAAAGTAAACAAACGTGCAAAACTAAAGCCACATCGTATTTCAATTACTGATATCTGAATAGTTCATTTTTAAATGAAGAAAAAACAATTTAATAAATTAACTTTCATGTTTAAAACGTGTAACACCTTCATTACGAACAGCAAACAGAGCTATAGCAACAAACTAAAAACTGACCGCCGAATGCAATGAAGTTAGCTCTTATATACTATCCGAAGGATTCCAACATGCATCCAATGACTAGCGATATCAAATAACGTCACACTTAATTTGCATTTTTCCTTTCGGAAATAATTACGACGCCATCTATCGAACTTTAACTAAACCTATTAGTTTAATTTAGCGATCGCTGAAAGAACGCGTGAACAAAAATGCCGATGATAAACATCGTTTAAATTTCCAGGTGTTATACAAAAAAAAACAAAAGCATATCTTTCAGAATAAACAGTAAGTGGCATTATTCACATTTACTTTAATTTAATTTATATCCATAATTACTTCCTTACAAAAATTACATTAACTTTATTCAAGATAAAAACATTTTTCTATAATGTAAACAAAACTTATCTAAACCTTTTAAAACTTATCAGCCATCCAATTGAATCAAATTTTCCTAAACGATGTAATAAAATCAATTTAATTTAATTCATTTATAGTTTACAGAGAAAACAACATGGAAGCAAGAATAAATCAAATAAATTTCCCAAATTTTAACAATAATGCCCCCCACCATGTTGGTTTTCCTTAAAAAAAATATCAGTTGCCTGAAATTTTACATATAACAATAAAGAAAAATACACACAGTAAAACTTCTACTGGAAAAAAATTTTAGAAACATTTTGTTGGTCAGTTTCAGTCCATACATTGCTCCTCTAAATACAAAGCACTTTTTCAAACAGTTCTCCATTAATCAATCTACTAGAATATTAAAAAAATAGAAAACCATTAAACACAATTTATATACAAAATTTCCTTATCCCCGTTGTAAAAAAAACATAAAAACACATTAAAATGAGATCAAACCATAAATATGAAAAACATGAAATATGAAAAACATTCACATAATACAAAGATCATTCGTACGGCGCCGTGTCTCACATATTCCAACTAAGGAATAAAAAAACTAATTGAACTTATATTATACATTACAATTTCAATGGGAACATGAAAACCCTGAATCATGTGCAAAACAGTTTTCAAACAAACTTATGGAAAACACTTCCATAAAAAAAATTTATATTTAAACTTTATAGGAGACATAGCTCCAAAAAAAACTTTATAGAGAAACATAGTTCACAAAAATTTATATTTACTTTATGAAAATTTTATTAATAAATTTTGATAAATCAGATTTAGTTAACGGTTTTGTAAAAGGATCTGCCAAATTTAATTTACTACGAATATATTTAAGACTGAACTGCCCCTCGAAAAGCCATTCCCTAATGAAAAACAATTTAACATTGATATGTTTTGACCTGTTATTTTCAATGGGAGATTTTGTAAAACCTATAGCAGATTGGTTGTCAGCATATAGAACAGGAGAGTTATGTTTACCAGAAATTAAATTAAATTTGTAGCTATCTTCCAGTATATGGTCAAACCACTTTAATTCCTTTACACCTTCACACATGGAGATAAATTCACTCTCCATGGTGGATAAACTTACACCCCTCTCCTTAAACGTCCTCCATGAAATAGGACTATCATCCAAAAAAACTATTTGTCCTCCCATTGACACAAAATCATCACGATTCATTGCAAAATCTGCATCAGAAAAGGCTATTAAATTTGGTTTATTACATTTTAAATTAAGTTTATAATATTTAGTATAAGAAACATATCCTAATAATCTGACCAAACCATTCCAATGAGTTAGACCAGGACAGCTCTGAAATTGGCTAAAAATATTTGTGGCATAAGCAATATCAGGACGTGTACGACCAGCAACGAAAGATAAGCAACCTAGCAAACTCCTATATGGGTACCTGGATGCTTCATCAATTTCAAGTTGATTTGTCGGACAGTCCTTTTTTGAATATTTCAAGCCTTTGACAATTGGAAGAGAAGAAACAGGGATATGAAAAGATTTGAATCTTTCACAAATCTCTTCTATATAGGTACACTGGGACAATTGGACGTCTCCATTATTGTACTCAAATTCCACTCCCAATAGTTTCTTAGTCTTTCCTAAAACTTTCAAATCAAATTTCTGTCCCAATAAACTAATCACATTGTCAATTTGTGATTGAGTTTTACCAAAAACTACAATATCGTCTACATAACAAGTAGAACGATAAAATCTTTAAACCTGTATGTGCAATTGCACCAATTAAATTTTTCAAAACCCAAATCTAAAAGAACACGATTTAACTCATAAAACCATAAACGTCCACTTTGATGTAACCCATATAAAGCTCGGTCAAGTTTACATACAAGATGTTCCTTGCCCAGACCTGCCAACTGCTACGAATAATTCGTAGTTGCTACGAATTTGGGCCGTAAACTACGATGCTACGAAAATCGGCTCAAAATTACGAATTTTTATCTAGCACCAAAACTGCAACATTTCTGATTACGTTTTGCTTTGGGATTTTCAATCTTTTTCCATCCACTCTATAAATGTCAATTTTCATTTTAAACTTGCTTTATTAGATTCTAGAATGTATAAAGAAATAGAATTGTTAAATATTTCTCATTCGTGTATTATTGTGTTCCCCCTCGTGCCCCACCCCACCCCTTAACGATTGGCAAACAAACGCCTTGCGTTGCCTTGGGATTCCTAATCTTTTTCCCTCCACAACATAAATGTCAATGTTCTTTTTAAATGTACTTTATTAGATGCTAGAACATATAAAGAATTATAATTGTTTAATATTTCTGACTGTTTTTTTTTACCCCCCCCCCCCTTCCCCCTCCTCCAATAACAATCGATGATCAAATGCCTGCAGGAAGCCATTGAATGTGTTTAATATTTATATTTTAATATTTTTAAAATAATTATCCCAATGCTAAGATTATAATTTTTTGCAATAATTACAATTTATATTTAAAATTATACACATAATTAAATACACAACAAAAATATTCATTGATTGGCTAGCATTTTTGCTGAAGTGTAAAAAGAGTAATTTTGAATTTAAAATAAAATTATTTTACACCTGATTTCATAAATTGTGTTTGTTTCTTAAATTAGTACAGTCTTTTATTATATATGAACACTAATGCAAATTATTTCAATAAAAATAATAACTTTAAAAATATTTAATCTGAGGGGGGGGGGGGGGGTAAAAACATTTTAACATAATGTGGCCGGATTGCTGTGGCAAATAAAAGTCAGATGTCTGGCATCCGGCAGTGCATATTATCTATGGAAATTTTTTCATCAGGGCTGAAAATAGTACCCCATAGATTATACACAAGAAAATACGATAATATACATTTATTTGTTTAGGATTCGTATGTTGCATGATAAAAATGAGCCAACCAACCATCCAATCATTTTAAAAATTCGTGTGCTACTAATTGTCATTTTCAAATGTTGGCAGGTATGTCCTTGCCCTCGACAACATACCCAGGTGGTTGATACATGTATATCTCTTCATCTAAGGGAGCATACAAATAAGCACATTTTACATCACACTGGGAATTAAACCAATTTAAATGGGACACCAAAAGAGAAAAGAAAAATCGAACAACTGAAAAATTAACAACTGGAGAAAATGTTTCATCAAACGTGTCGCCTTTCACCTGATTAAACCCTTGGGCAACCAATCTTGCTTTGAAACGAGCAATGTTTCCATGCTCATCTCGTTTTACTGCAAAAACCCATCTATTTCCCAACGGGGTTTTGCCTTTTGGTAACTCAACCAGGTGCCAGACTTTGCGACTACGCATGCTGTCTATTTCTTCATCCATAGCTGTTTTCCAGTTTAGATATTGTTCAGATTTTAAGGCTTGGTTAAAAGTTTTCGGAACAGTTAAATCTAGTCAGATAAGTTTCTTACATTCAGTCTGAGAAACAGAAGTAACAGGTTCTTGTTTTACCACCCCTTCAAAAAGATTATTTCCAGAAAAGTCAAAAAGTTCTGGCACAAAATTTAAATTATGATTTGAACAATATTTTTGGACATCATTCATTGACCTTAGCCTTGTACTTGACCCCTCAGGATAATAGTAAATATCCACGCGTTTTCCCGTGGGCCTTGGGACAGGTTTACGAACCCATACAACATCTGGTTCAGGATCAACAGGACTTGCTATTGGGTCATCCTAAACAACCTCATCAGATCTGTCCTGGAGGATTACATCAACAGGATCGGATCCAAAACGATCTACTGGATTATCCCCGAACAGATCCAAATCAATTGAAAAGGTGCCCAGCACTGCTCCACTGTTTTTGCTGAAGAGGGAATTAACAAACGTAACGTTCAAAGTTTCTATAATTCTATTTTCCTCCTCTAACCAGACTCTGTAACCTTTTGTTCGCAACGCATAACCTACAAGAACACCTTTTTGAGCTTTAGGGTCAAGCTTATGAGACCGCTTCTGTTTAGGGATACCTACATATGTGATCAACCCAAACGGCTTAAGGTGCCTAACTGATGGCTTGTGTCCACTGTACAATTCAAGGGGGGTTTTACTTTGACCTTTGTGTATTACTCTGTTCCATGTATATGCAAAATAAAGTATAGCCTCTGGCCAAAAAGTGAGGGGCAGTCCACTATCTATTAACATGGCCCTGGCACAATTTAAGACAGTTTGATTTACGCGTTCACACAAACCATTCTGCTCAGGAGAGAAGGTATTGGTTAATTCATGTGTGACACCATTCTTTTCACAATAATTTCGAAAACTGTCATTAACAAACTCAGAACCATTGTCTGTTCTCAAAAATTGAAAACACTTGCGATTTTTCAGACATAGGATATAAAGCAGTTTTTCTTGAGAACATGTCTATAATAGATAGAAAAAACCTCTCCCCATTGTTACCAGTAATTTTTATCGGTCCCCAGACATCTATAAAAATTCTCTCTAAAGGAGATTTACATTGAAAGTTCTCATTTAATTTAAAAGAAATCCTTTTCTGCTTGCTTAGACGACAAGGTTCACAAAAAAAATTTCCACATTTCAACTTTGGTAAACCTTTTACCCCGTTACACTTGCTAGTATGAACTATAAGTTCTGGACTAACATGTCCAAAACGGCCATGCCAAAATTCAATATTTTTATTACTGGGTACATTAACAGTTGAAGTAATAGTTGAAATGTGCCCCCCATTATCTTTAAAATCAACATTTTTATAAACTTTAGGGTAAACATTATAAATACCATTGTCAAGCACAGCAGAAAAGATTTTTACGTTATCTCTACCAATAACATCAATTTTTCCTCCCCTACCAGAGAAACTGGCGCCATTAATGTCCATTTTTGGACCAGATATTAAATTTTTTCTTAGTCTGGGGGAATATAAAACATTTTGCAAAATACAAGAATTATCATCAAAAATTAAATGAACAGAACCTTTACCAATAATAGGAAAACTAACTCCGTCAACGGCAACAAATAAACTTTCACCTTCAATATGATTGATTATATTCAGAAAAGTAGTCTAAATTCTTGCAAAAGTGATGAGAGGCCGCGGTATCAAAAGCCCAACAGCACTCATCATCAGAATTACTTACGCAAGATTGAGCAATATAAGACATGGGGGAATTTTGTTTAGATTTGTTACGGGTGACAGAGTTAGCTCTTTTAACATTAGATTTACTATTATTAAATTTAGAGTTCTCAGAAGTATTATAGTCCTGTTTATTTAAGTTAACAAAACAGTTTCTTTTAATGTGTCCCCGACGACCACAGCGATGGCAGGTGATAGATTTAGGAAATGATTTCTTACCATTTTGCTGATGATGAACATTTTGGACTTCGACTCTGTTGACTCCTCGATCTGTATCCCTGAGTTTCAGCCTTGTTTCTTCAGCTACTAGTTCACGACAATTTTCTTGAACTCAAAATTTTCAGTCCATCGGCGGATGTACTGGGTTGCAGATTCGAATTTGTCGGGGACATTCCTCAGTAGTTGGAAACACAGATATATATATCTTCCATCTCATGTCCAGACTCCTTCAACTCATCAGCAATTTTGGAGATCCATGATGCATACATATTTATACCCTCACCAGGCTTCATCACACAATGGAACAGTTCATTTACAAGCTGCATATGTTGCGCTCTTGAATCGCTAATAAAATTTTGCTTCAAAATTTTCCAGGCCGCAACAGGACACTCACAACTGTCTATCAGACATCTGTACTGTGGAGACACATTTAAATAAATAGTTGAAAGTGCTATCCTAGCTCTCTGCTTAAAGTCATTTATGTGACCTTTCCCTGTTACCGCTCCGTCCTTCTCCTCCGGTAGTGTTTCACTCCCATTCACTATATTCCAACAATTTTTCTCGATTAACACAAAACGAATATCCTTCTTCCAAGTGGGATAGTTGTTTGTTCCCAATTTTCAATACTTGGCAAAATATTGACTGCCATCCTCAAAAAAAATTAGAACTGCCAAAAAAATTAACTTTCAAAGAAATACCAACCAATGGTCTGTAATACTATACCAAGTAGCCCATAACCTTTGTTATCGCCAATATGGCTTAATTTAACATTTAGCAAAGCATAATATCATGCAGTGGAAACAACTCCATTAGTTAGCTCAAAGACTTAAGTTAATGTGTATAAGGCAGTTCAAAAGATGACAAAGTCATTGTAAAACAAACTAACAATTTTATTGAACAAACTTAACAAGAAAAAATCAAAAACTTAACAATTGAAATATTAATAAAAATTGAAACAATCGCTTAAATTCATCTCAGGCAAGTGATAAAAATTAGCGTCCAGCACTAACTCAATTTTAAACATTATATTCAAAAATAATTAATCTTAAACCTTATATAAATGTAAAAAAATGATGTCAACTCTTAAAGTTAACAAACAACATTTCAAAGAACATGGCAGGCATATGACGTTAACCCTAAAGGCCAACGAACAACAGACTCAAATACCTGACTTCATGGTTCAAACTTTTACAATGAACGGCAACACCACACGGAAGGGAAATACCGGTGAAAAAGTAAACAAACGTGCAAAACTAAAGCCACATCGTATTTCAATTACTGATATCTGAATAGTTCATTTTTAAATGAAGAAAAAACAATTTAATAAATTAACTTTCATGTTTAAAACGTGTAACACCTTCATTACGAACAGCAAACAGAGCTATAGCAACAAACTAAAAACTGACCGCCGAATGCAATGAAGTTAGCTCTTATATACTATCCGAAGGATTCCAACATGCATCCAGTGACTAGCGATATCAAATAACGTCACACTTAATTTGCATTTTTCCTTTCGGAAATAATTACGACGCCATCTATCGAACTTTAACTAAACCTATTAGTTTAATTTAGCGATCGCTGAAAGAACGCGTGAACAAAAATGCCGATGATAAACATCGTTTAAATTTCCGGGTGTTATACAAAAAAAACAAAAGCATATCTTTCAGAATAAACAGTAAGTGGCATTATTCACATTTACTTTAATTTAATTTATATCCATAATTACTTCCTTACAAAAATTACATTAACTTTATTCAAGATAAAAACGTTTTTCTATAATGTAAACAAAACTTATCTAAACCTTTTAAAACTTATCAGCCATCCAATTGAATCAAATTTTCCTAAACGATGTAATAAAATCAATTTAATTTAATTCATTTATAGTTTACAGAGAAAACAACATGGAAGCAAGAATAAATCAAATAAATTTCCCAAATTTTGACAATAGATTTACACGTTTTGAGGTGTCCTGAATTTTTTTTTTTTTGTATCTCAGTTATTAATTAAAAAAAGTTCATAAGTAATACATCATTTGAAAGCTTGTTTTAGTTGATACACATTTTAAAGTACTTTTACATTATCGAAAATGGAATTCGAGATTTCACCCGTTTTACACGTTTTGAGGTGTCCTGATTAGGTTTTCTTTTGTATCTCATCTACTAATTAAAATAATTTCATGAGTAATACATCATTTGAAAGCTTTGTTGATCTGGAATGGAACAATAGATTACAGAAATTTCTACCGCCAGATGACGCTGTAATATTTTTAAATTTTAATATTTCATATTCTAATTATGATTAAATTATTTCTAATACATCATTCGAAAGATATTTTAAAGTTCTTTTTCATTATCAAAAGTGGAATTCGAGATTTCACCTGATTTACAATTTAAAGTGTCCTGATCAGGTTTTCTTTTGCATCTCAGCTAATTGAGTAAGACCATTCAAAATTGGTATATGCAAGTTAATTAGGAGGGGCTGGAATGGTGGGGAAGGAATAGGCGCGCAGCGCGCATGGGTTTGGGACCCGGTGCAAGTTTTTACCCGATGATAAAAGTTTTTTTTTTTTAATTTTATTTTCTTAATAATAAAAGTTTGAGTTGAGAAGGAATATGCATGTACAGCGCACGTATATCCTCAAACGTGTGCGCGCAGCGCGCATGGGTCATTTAATGACGCCCACAGAATTAAACCTAAACTTACCACCTCCATACCTTTCTGTAATGGCATAGCGAACAAAATCAAAAACGAAGGATCAAAGCATAATGTGCATATTCCCATCAAGCCCAGTAGAAACATTATACAGCGAATTCGAAACGAAAAAAAACATAATCAACCCAAAAGAAACCCCAGGAGTCTATAAAATTGAATTTGATTTTGAAAACAATAATAAAACAGCTTCATATATTGGAATGACTAAGAGAAAAATTAAAGACCGAGAAACTGAACATATTAACGACCTTAAATATAATAGACACTCCACCGCTTTATCGCGCACTCACATAAATAACCCAATAATGCCTAATACTTTTTAAAAACCACTAAAATAGCACCTTATAACTCGCATAACTACGCATTAAAAAGAGAAGCCCTAGAAATATTAGCCTCTAACACTGCCATTAACGAAAGAGAGCATAGCACTATACCAAAGGATTGGCAACACGTAATAGATAAATATAGACAACATAATGACGTAAGACCTGAGGAAGATGATGTGGAAACGGATGAAGAAGATAGTCAACAGTGCAGCAAAACAAACATCTGAAGATGACCGCGAATTGCGAGTTGAAATATATAAATCTATACTGCTCAACGTACCTTATTTATACTCTAATAGTAGGATTACTCAATAGCCCCACAGCATCGACATTGAGATAACGCTGCTGATTCGTCAATTCCCTACACATGATCAATCGCAGTAGCAACGCTACGACTCCACTACTATCACACTACCTAAAGGCCAATGACGAAAACTTCATTTCTACTTCAACTGTTAATACGTTACATTTGAAAAACGTAAACACATTTTTAACATTTTATTAAAAGACTCCTCATACAAAAACTACTTTAAATAAAGACTAAATTGAAAAAGGTAAGCTTTAAATAAAGAAATTCACTCTTAACCTTTTATATTATGCAAATAAACTTATATATTTTACCATTTAAACATTGTTTTGAATTCACTTTTAAAATGGCAAAATATATAAGTTTATTTACATAATATACTTGGTTAAGAGAGAATTTCTTTATTTAAAGCTTACCTTTTTCAATTTAGTCTTTATTTAAAGTAGTTTTTGTATGAGGAGTCTTTTAATCTATTATAATAGATTTACAGTTAATGATCCTCAGAATAAATGGCAGTAAAAGAAAATCATTTTAAATAGTATTTAAAAAGAGGATCGCTCTGGAGCCAAACTCAGTTTTACGTCACTTTTCTGTTCAGCCAGAGCAAGCGCTCCTCAAGAGTGATCTGCAACTTGACAAGAAAAATACAACCCTGTTAAATGTTATAATGTCTTTATTGAAAAATTTATTTCATAGAGGCCATATGTTGTGTGTTGATAACTGGCACATCAGTATCAATTTGGCAAACAACCTAATAGACAAAAACACACATTTAATTGGTACACTTCAAACAAATCATAGAGGAAACCCAAGTAAAATAGTAAATACTAAATTGAAATGCAGAGAAATTGTCACCAAAAAAATAATCAGGGTATTACAGTGTTGAAGTGAAAAGACAAGAGAAATGTTTTTGTCCTGTCTACAAAACATTCAAGTGAAATAATAAATGTAAAAACAAAAACAGGATTTTGCCCCAAACCAAAACCGGTGGCTGAATATAATAAAGCAAAGACTTGTATTGACTTGTCAGACCAAATGAGTGCGTATAGCAGTCCCTTGAGAAACACTCTCAAGTGGTATAAAAAATTGGTCTTTGAGCAATTTCCAAATACTGCTGGTTATAAATGCCTTGTTCATGTTTCAAGAAGTAACAAGAAAAAAGATATGTCATGGCATTTCGCAGAAAATTGACGGATGCACTCACATGGCAGCTAGAAGAGGAAATTCTAATCCAAGGTGAAAGAAGAATTGTTCATAAATTACACAAAAAGGAAGGAGACATACATAAAGTTCGAAAATATTATTTGGAATGTTATGATGACAATTCAAAACTATTTAGACACAAGATAGCCAAAAATTTGACCAAAAAAAGTTGTTACTTTTTGTGTATGTGTAAATCCAAGTCACATTTTTGTTTAGAATTTTTTAATAAATTTCATTGAAACTACATATGACTCATTTCATTATATTTATTTTTCTACTTTAATACTGTCAGTCCCTAGGGACCGATGCTGGCCACACAAAAAGTTCACTATCGGTCCCCAGGGACTGGCACTGCGCTCAATGTCTTAAACAATATTGAAATATTTTTTAAAGTGCAAAATATATTTCCACTGTAAGCTATAATGCTTTGAAAACCATTATTGTAAATCATACTTAATCACAATATCATTATCTTTATTTTTTAAGGTTCCTATGGTTATTCTTATGATGCTGCTGATGATGATGAAAGTTATTCTGCAGGAGAAGAGGAGGATGATGATGATGGTGATGATGAAGAAGAAACAGACTCGGAAGATGATGATGACGAAGAAGAAGAGAAAGAAGGATCTGATCCTAAAGCTAAAGAAAATACTTAAAATATTGTTAATATTTATTTTAAATTATAATGTGCATTTGAAAATAAAGTTATTTATTTTTAACATGTTTAATATTTATTTTTGAATGCTTAATGTTTATAGACTTTAAAATTTTTGAAAATTCTTTGACAGACTTGCAGAATGAAAGCTATTAGTTTTAGTCCTCTATACTATTTTTTTTTTTTTTTTTTTTTTTTTTTTTTTCTGCTGTAAATCAAACCTTGCCTTTTTATTAAAAAGAACAAGTTACTATTACATATTGAAAACAATCAACAAATTAAACATATAAGTATTCAAAAACAACATTTTATTATTACTACTAGCAGGCTTTGCCCACTTTGCTGGTCACTAAATTTAAAGGAAACTCTTTTCTATATAGCTTTATAAAAATAAAATAAAATACTGAAATTGCTCAAAAGTTCCCTTCAGGCTCCTGCTGCCTTCGGCAGTAATTTGGTCATCTGCTGAAACTCGGGTGCCTGTCCCTATTACCTGCAACGATGGTTTACCAATGACCTTCCATTTAGGTGCTTATTATATAACAGTTTCGAAATAGATAGTATCGAAAAAATTGGAGCATCCCTTTTATATTTGAATCCCAGTTACATGTGAACAACACTATACGCGGTGCACATGATATTTGCTTTTACGTTATTTCCTATGTTTATTTTGTTTGTCCAATCAACCATAAAATGACAGCAATTTCACGCCAAATATTACAATATATGCTTTACCATTAGGCAAACCTAGGCAGTCGCTTAGAGCCACCAAAAATCATTAAAACACTGCACAAAAGCTTGAGGGGAAAAAAAAAAAAAAAGTCGAAAATCATAAACCAGTTTTTGATTTTCCTTTCTTTTAAAGCATATGTGAGTATTAAGTTGTAAATTAAGAGTAATCTTCTTTAAAGATTTTAACTTTGTCTAAAAACACCGTAAGGTATTAAAATATTGACTTTTAATAAATATACGCTTTGAATTGTATAGTTATAATGAATGAAGACTAGATCTTTTTTTAAATTATATGAAAAAGAAGAAGAGGGGAAGGGAAGGATGAAGTGATTTGCAATTGCAACCTGAACAATTTGGTTTTAGACCTAAGCATTTCACCATAACAGATCTTTAGTGTAGCAGAATTCATTCACGATAGTTTTATTAAATGTGATAAAGTCAGAGCTTTTTTTCTTGATATTACTATTGTGCCTTTGACACAGTTTCACATGACGGCCTTATTTTTAAACTCATCCAATTTCAAATTCCAACTCCTTATGGCAATCAAATTTATACATAGTTAACTAAATAACAGAACTAAAAATGAGAAGATAGAAAACACTATTCACAAACACTATAAGTATCTAAATAAAAATACCTGAAAGTTTTATACGTTTGCGTAAAAATAACTTCATAAATAAGTCAGAAAATAGTTTAAATTCAGAAAGTCTTAAATATTTAAAGTATGTAAATTAAAAAATAAATAAGAGTAAATATGAATTATATAAAGATCCTCCTTTTCTCGACTATTGTATCTAGAAAATCTGTTTAAAGCGCTGACATAATAGATAGGCTTTACTTTCATATGGAAAAAGTAAACGCCACTTTGATTCGTATCATCATATCTAAATAAGAGTATCTAATTACCTTGTGCATTTATGAATGAAAAGGCTTCATAATTGTGTTTGAAATGATTAGTTTGAATTAATAATAGCCTACACGAAACTTCATCTGATAAATCTATCCACCAACAAATAAATTTGCGAAAATTTTATTTCACATTTACAATAAGGAAAAATTTTAAGCAAATATGAAGGAGAAACATTTTTAACACGTCCAACAAAGTTTCAAAAAAGTTTATGATTTCGGCTGGTCTATAAAGCCGTAGCCAATGTTCTCTATTTAAGATAGTAGAAATAGCACAACTGGCTTGAGTACATATACACCCCCAAAATAATAGCAATGCATTGCTTTCTATGAGATGCATTTTTATAAAATCATATATGAAATCTTTGTACTGCTCAAATCATATTACAATTTACATTTACTTTTCACATACAAGAAAAAAAAATGTTTACTATAGAATATGGTACGTTTAGCGTTAAGATTTACAGGGTCACACTAAAATATTTAGATACATAAAGAGGTACAATTGGAAATTACTGGACCTGCATTTCCGTTTGTGTCAAAGGTTGTGTTTTTAATACTTTCCAACAATTTTTAAGAGTGATTATGAATTCAGTTAGTTTATATCTTTGTATTTTTGTTTATTGTGTGATAGCCGACTTCGGCGACCAACTGGTTCGCTATCCTTGAAAAATCCGACTTTATGAAACTCCCGCTCGGTCGCACCTGCGGCGCCTTTTTTCCATTTCAGGTCTTTCAACAGCTTAGTGACATATAGTGAAAAATAGTTTAATTGAAAATTTTAATCTCAGTAAATTCCTGCTCGGTAGCGCCTGCGGCGCCCTCTTCGAGTTTCAATATCTAAAACAACCTGTTCGCTCACCATGTTATGATCTTTCAAATTTCTAACTTCAGCAAAGTCCCACTCGGTGGCGCCTGCGGCGCCTTATCCCGGTTTTAGAACTATTCAATTCCAAATCAACAAACCTTTCAAATGATGTATTACTTGGGAATTTATTTTAATTAGTAGCTGAGATACCAAAGAAAACCTAATCAGGACACCTCAAAACGTGTAAATAAGGTGAAATCTCGAATTCCACTTTTGATAATATAAAAGTACGTTAAAATATATTTCGAATGATGTATTAAAAATAATTTAATAATAATTAGAAATTGAAATTTTAAAATATTACAACGCCATCTGGCGGCAGAAATTTCTGTATTCCACTCAAAATGTGTAAATCTGGTGAAAACTTTCGAGAATATAAAAGAACTTTAAAATATCTTTTGAATGATGTATTAAAAAGAATTTAATCATAATTAGAAATTGAAATACGCTTATTAGAATAAAATTTAATTTGCAATTAAAATGTAAATTTTTTGAAAAATCGATGAAATTTGAACTGCAACTATCCCCTGCGCTGTAAACTGCGCACACAAAGTTTAAAAAAATTTAGAAGAAAATTGAAGCATTTTGAAATTTGCAATTTTTATTCCTAGTAGAAAAAGCATGTGATATCAAGTGGTAAAATATTTCCTTCGTTTGAGCGGATATCGAATTCTCTCTTCTTTGTCAAGGTCAGTTGGCATGGTAACCCACCCCATGAATCAAGATAGCAAGCAGTATTCAAATCATTACAGAATGGTGATGGCCGTTTTCGATGGTTTAATGCCTAAAATTTTAAAAGTTATAACTCATTCACTTTTTGAAATTTTCTCTCAATCTTTTGGGAATTGAATTGTGCAAGCGAGATCTATATAAAAAATAAAATAAATAAATGATTTATCTCTAAACGATTTTGAGTTATAAAATGTTTTGTGCAAAAATCAATGTTTCGTAAAATCTAAAAATATGGATCGCTATTCCGTAGTTTGTAAAAATGTTTATATGGTTCGAAAGAGGATTAAATGACTTTTCCAAATATACCAGTTAATAAATGGAACAGTTACTTGGTCGTACAGGGCATTTCAAAAAAGACGATCGAGAAAAAGAGGAATTTTTGACCCTTTTTAAAACTTTTTTGTAAAATATAAAAAATCCATATTTTTCAAAAAAATTGTACCGTAAGAATCGGTAATAAATGCTCTTTCTCGTAGTATAGGTGTATTTTCAATATCTCCAAAAGTTCTGCAGCGACCGCTTTAGAAAAAAACGCGAAAATTTTCTCTCTCTGCTTCCTCTTTTGAGGAACACGCTGAATTCTACTTGAAGGGCGGAAATTACGATCCGCTTGCTTTTTTATTAGACATTGGTCGACGTTTTAATTAATATCTCCGGAACTAATTAAAATTTTTAAATTCTTTTTTCACTATGCACTCGGGCAGGCTTCTGAGCACCTGTATGTCAAATTTTGTAGTTCTGCGTTCAGTTGGGGCTGAACGTATAGATACTCAGACAGACAGACATCTTCTTTTATTATTATAGATTATATAGGCAAAGTACTTTGAAGGTTAAATGATGCAACAAGCAAGTACAAATGGAAAGTGTTAATCGTCTGTCGGAACCACATGATTTTTCGTTCTTGTTCATTGAAATTAATTCTTGTTGCCATCTGATTTAATGTACAATTGAAAATTATCATTTATTACGGGACAGTTAAAATTATAATAAAAATAAGAACTAATTAAAAAAAAAAAAAAAAAAAAAGCAGTAATATTTAGTATTATTATTCACAGTGGAACTTCTTTTTCGGTGAAAAGAAAAAAAAAAAAAAAAAAAATGCAGCAACTTCATTCTCTTTTCAGTTTGTAATGAATTGTCTCACTTTGATAGCGTGAGCAATGGTAATGTGGTGTTGAGGAGGATAGTGGGAATAATGCGTTTCCCATTACTTTTTTTTTTTTCTGGACATGCAAACATTTTCTGTTTCATTCCATTGCAATATATTTTTATTCAAAATTTTGGCCAACAACTTTTGATGAATCAAAATCCATGTACAGAATTACCATGTACAGAATGGAGATTCTTATAAGCAGAAATTTTACAGCATTTTCCTAATCGAACATTTAGGATGGTCAGGTAGAAAAAGCTAAAATTTTATTTCAACCTGTTTATTTTTTCTTATTCATAAATATGCTCGCTCGAACTCAATTTTTACAAAAAATGCGAAAGTTGTTTAAATTTATATTCACTTATATTATTAGAATAAGTTGAATCTTAGTATAATAACTTATAATCAAAAAGATTTTTTCTAATGTGAGAGTGACCTCTTTTTTTTTAAATAGAGGGGGGAGAGGAGAGAGAGATCTGAGTGAAAATTTACATGGGGTCACATGAAATATGTAAGCTGCCCTGGCATATCTTTTAGAGGAGGCCACCAAAAATTTATTGCCTAGGGCCGCTAAAATTGTAAAGCGGTCCCTGAATATATGCTATGATCGGCTATGTCTGAACAGGGGGACAGTCCCCGCTCATCGCTCTTGGAGCGATGTTGAGCGCTTCAGTGTCTCGGGCAACAAGTGTCCGAGACAGAGGGAACTGCTCCGAACATTTATTGAGAATTCAACAAGCGTTTACAAAATTCGCCAGGCATTGAGCCTCAACCGACAGAGGACGATAATTTATTTATAGCAGGTGTGCCGGGATTAAACCCCACGCGACAGAGGGCACAAGGAGGAGTAAAGCTTTGTTAAGACTTTGCAATGAGAATTTTAAACTATGATTTCATTAGCTGAGTCCATAATTAAGTATTTCAGTTCATTCGTTTTAGTCTTTGAGTTGGTTTAGGAGCATTGATAAAAGTCTTTTTTACATTTGCATATTGTTGCTGGGCTTTCGCCCCATGCGACAAAGGGCAACAATGGTTAATTTGGTAATGTTGCTCTACTAGTTTGGAATTGTGCTGCATAACTGAGTGGCTTGGGATGATCACAATTGTAGGTTGCAACCTGAGCCAGTAGGAAGAAGCTTGGATGTTAATCTGTTAAATTATATCTTCTAAAAGTGAGTAGATTTTATTTAGTTTTTGAATTAGGGAGGGTCTGGTGATATTATCTAACCAGTTTACTGGTCTTGGGGATGGGTTTCGTAGGTGAAAACTGGAGGTAAGAGGACAGTTGAAGTCGTAATGGGAAGCAGTGCCTTCCTCACCACAAGGGCACAGGGGTGAGCGTCATTGGTGGAACCTATAAAGGTATGCTTGGAATGGGCCATGACCCGTGAGAAAGGCCGTGATAGGGGGAGTAAGAGTCCAAGTGTTTGAAGTGGGATTTGGGATCAGGTTATAAGTATATCTGCCTTTGATGGAGTTATCCCATAAGGATTGCCAATTTTGTTTTAATTTGTCCTTGAGTCTAGATTTTACATAGGAAGGGGGGGGCGGGCAAGTAAAAATCAATCGTTGCATGTTCTGTGGCAGTTTTTGCTAAATGATCTGCCATTTCGTTCCCGACAACACCCCTGTGGGCAGAAACGTGTGCCTGGGAGATTATGGATTTTAGGTTATAGAGTTTAAGTTTAATTTTCAATACTATGGGGTGCCTGCTCCTGTAGCAGGCAATGGCTTGCAGGGCCGAAAGGCTGTCGCTAAAGATGTTAATACTTGGGTAAGAGTGAGCATTTTCCTCAGCCCATTCGACAGCCTTAAGGATGGCAAATAATTCCGCCTGAAAGACTGAATTGTGGTTTTCGAGCCTGCAGGACCACTGGAAGATGGTTTCATTGTTGTTAAGGACACAGAGTGCAGCTGCTACTCCGTGTTCAGTCTTGGAGCCATCTGTGAAGATCGCCACAGGAGCTAGGGGTGAAAAGCTATTAATGTTACAGTTGGTGAGAGAAGATGCAACATCCTTTGCCGGATGGATATTCCAGCTGTTTGTAAGGGATTGTATTTTTAGATTAGGGAAAAGAGAGTTTGCAAGCTGAGTATTATTTAATTGAATAATATTAGTTTTTTGATAGCAGTATTGAAGTTGTAGGTGGGCATGAGGAATTCCTGTGACAACGGTCAGGCGTCAGTGGAGATATTTTTATAACCTCGGGTGATTTGAAAGATGAAAGGTCTTTGTACTGAGTCGAGTTTGGTTTTGTTTGCCGCTAACAGGTGACCTCCCCAGACGCCCGCGCCATATATCAAGATCTTGTCTATGATGGAATAGTACCATATTTTGAGGAAAGAGGTAGAGATTGCCCATCTCTTTCCTACCATTTTTGTGGCGTTATGATAGTGGGACATAGTTTTCAGTTTTAGGTCGTTTATATGAGCCGTCCAGTTGAGGTTCCTGTCGACGGTTATACCTAAGATTTTGAGGTTTTGGACGTGGCGAACACTGACGCCGTTGATCCTCATCACAGGAGACCGTTTGAGAGCTTTGGGGAACGTGAAGGTCAGAGCTTGTGTTTTTGAGGTAGATAAAGTTAGGTCGAGTCGAGTTTGTTGAGAATATTACTGAAGAGGGAAAGTGCGCCCTTGGCTTGGTTCTCCAGGTCAGTCCTCACCCTTCCCGAGAGAATTAGCGAGAAGTCATCAGCGTAAGCACATGTGTCATATCCTTCTGTATTCATTCTTGTTAAGATATCATTTGCTATTAGATTCCACAGAACCGGACCCAGGCAGGAACCCTGAGGGCAGCCTTTTGTTTGAGGCAGTTCTGTGGAGCCATCACCCCAGTTGACCTGGATCTTTCTCTTAGAGAGGTACGAGCTGATGACCCCCGCGATATTTCTCGGGCAGTTAAGTTTTTGTAATGTGTGTAGAATGTGTGGCCATTCAATGTTGTCGAACGCTCCTTTAATATCTAGGGAGACCAAAGTGGTGTATTTTCTTAACTCTGAGTTTATGGCGCAGGAGCTTTTAATATGTTGCAAAGCATGTTCGCAGGATCTGCCCTCTCTGAACCCGTACTGATTAGGATGGAGAAGGTTGTTAGATTCGAGATGGTAATTTAGTCGAGTTACTATTAGTTTTTCTAATAATTTACCAAGAGTAGGTAGAAGGCAGATCGGTCTGTACGAGAATGGTTCAGAGGGAAGCTTCCCTTGCTTTAGGAAATACACCACTTCCCCCTTTCTTAAGGTCTCCGGAAAGTACTCCAAGTTAAGGCATGATTTGGTCCAGCTGTATAAAACGTGAGGGATTGTGTAATAGGTATGTCTAAGAATTTTGAAATCTATATGATCTGGACCAGGAGCTTTGTTAACATTAAAACTATGCAGAATGGCTTTGACTTCTGCCTCCGTGAATGGGTCATCCAAGGGAGACGAGAAGGTTGGTGCGTTGAAGTTTGCGTATTTACTTGTTGGGAATAAAGTTTCAGTAAGGTGCTCTAGGTTGTTACGTTTGGAGGACTGGGCTGGAGGACGTTTCAGTTTCAGCTCGGTGGGTGTAAAAAACTTATTGCTGTAAAATTTTTGAGCTGTGCCGAAAACGTTTGTTTGTGTTGAACAGAACTTTCTCCATGCGGTGTTTTTAGCCGCGTTGATTTGTTTTTTGAATTCAGCCGAGAGTTGTTTTATTTTCTGTTTGTGAAGGGGGATGGGTTCTGGAGCAACGTATTTTTGTTGTCTCCTGAGGGCTGTGAGCTTGTTCCGCATGGATCTGAGTTGGGGGGAGCGGAAGTTGTAGTTGAACCGCCGACCCGATTTCTTGAGTTTAAATGCCGAGGAGGCAGCTGAGTGGATTGTGTTGATTAAGTTGACTGTGAATTGTTCGAGTTGATTTGTGTTGGTTACCGTTGTTATATGTTGTTCTAGGTGTGAGGCGGATTCTTGAAGAATTTTGCAAAATTTCTTAAAGTTGCCATTTTTTGTGGCGAATCTCTTGGATAGTGTAATCGTGGGAATAGTGGTGATTGAATATGTGATGTAATTGTGGTCTGAATTGTTGTGTATGTCGAGGACTGACCAGTCGTTAATTTTGGCGAAGGTCTTGGGATTTACGATTGTGAAGTCTGGCCAGCCTCTCGCATTGTGTCTCTGGAATGTTGGTTGTGAATTTTCAATGTTTGCTATGCTGAGATTATTCGAGGCTATGAATTCTATGAGGCTGCTACCCCTCGCGTCCTCGCTTGGAGAACACCAAAGCGGGGAGTTTTCATTTAGGTCGCAGCCACATAGAAAGAGTGTTTTTTGTGAAATAATGTGCTGCCACTCTTGCATGCAGTCTTCAAAATCTGCAGACGGGGCAGCGTAAGCACTGCCAAACCTCAGCTCACCTTCATTCGTGGTCAACGTGAGGAAGACGCAATTCTCCCCTGCAGGGGCCGCTTTACAATTTTGGCGGCCCTACGCAATAAATTTTTGGCGGCCCCCTCTAATAGATATTACGCCAGGGTAATTTATAGATTTCATGTGACCCCAAGTAAAGTTTGCTCACTATAATCCCCCCCCCCCCACACACACACACATACACTCCCTTACAAAAGAAAAAGCTAAAATATTAAGATAAAACTTATTTTTAATATTATAAGTTAGTATAAATTTAAATATCATTTGTATTTTTTTTTTTTTTTTAACCTTTAAAAAGGAAGAAATAAACAGGTTGAATCAAACCTTTAGCTTTTCTACCTGACTGTGCTAAACGTTCGATTGGGAAAATGCCTTGAAATTTCTGTTTATATGAATCACCATTCCCTACATGACTTCGCACGTACTGATGTACAGAATGGAACTACTGTACATCAATACTGATACATCTGTATTTGTACTCATATGCCATGTACAGATTATACCATAAACTGGCCGAAAATTTGTGCAAAAACAATTACAATGGAATTGAAAAGAAAATTTTTGCATGGCCAGAAGAAAAGGAACCGTCATTTCCTCACCATTACTTAGCTATCAGATTGTGGCTTCGCATCACAAAACGGAGAGTGAATCTATCGGGCATAGGACAACTCCGCCGAAGCATAGGACAACTCCGCCGAAAAATTTATCAGCTGTTTCCCCCAGCAGGACAACTCCGCCGCATTCCTTTCTGCCGTTTTCCCTCGATAGGACAATTCCGCCGAATGAGGGGGGAAGGCATTACCTTTGGCGAAATAAAAGTTGGCGAGAATGCTAAAACTTCAGGCATTCAACTTTTGTTAAAAATAAATACACAAAAGAATGGTAATAATCTATATATTAATTCGCAAACATGAAATTTGTTGTACGTTTTTAACATATTAATTATGGGAGTTGTTGGAAAACTAGAGCAGCTGTAATAGTTCCTTCCCCAAGGCCAGCAATAACTGCAGAACTCAGCAGTACAACTCAACTCCTCTCCAGTTGAAGCGAGTGCTACCGGAATGCTTCTGTTTATCGCTACGAAAGAATGTTCTGTTTTGATCAATATGTCGCTATGGTGCGAATATTATTCGAATATAATATTACTTTAATTTCCGGGCCCTCTGTACATAATTGTTGTATAATAGTTTGTAAATAGTAATGTTTGTGTTCACAATATCTGTTTATGGAAGTGTGTGCAGTTTAATTAAAAGAAAATATTGAAATTATTCTATGTTCTATTTCAAGACTCCAGCCTGCTTTATTCTTTAAAAATTGATTGTGAAATCAACATCTGGCGCCCCCGGGTGGGCCTGGCGTCTTTTAAAATAGAATGATTAATAATTAAGAGGTAAGAAGATTAGATTTTTTCCATTTTGAAGTTTTTCATTGATGATCTAAAAAAAAAAAAAGAAATATTAAAACGAAACTTACGAAGAATATTTCCTAAATGAATGCATTTTATTAATGAATTTATTATATCATTTAGATAGTATTAGATAGTAATACAAAGTGTATTATTTATTGATATAATGAAAATAGAAGTTTATGATTGTCAATTGAAAGTTTGTAAAACGAAAATATTTTGGTTTTGAAGTTTATTTTGTGGTGATTTCAAATTTATGAAAACGAGATTTACTAAGTAAAATAAATATTGAGTGAATATTGTATTATATTATTTGATAGTAAAAATGGAAATAATCAAAAGAAATAAAACTGCACACAGAGCTTCCTTTACGAGGGCCTATAATAAGCTAGAAAATATACTAGCAGACGAAAATTCTTCGTTCGAAGAAGTAGAGATCAGTTTAGTTTTATTTAAACAAAAATCTGATACATTAGAGCTGACACATAATACATATTTAGATTCTTTAAAAGAACAAGAATTTGATACAGAATTTGATTCTGTAGAAGAATATAGGGAAAAATCACTGAGAATTCAATTAAAAGCTCAACGCTTTTTAGAAAATCACAAAAAATTAAATGTAAAAGAAAGAAATATTGTTGATAATGATAATCAATTAGAGATTAACAAATTGAGTAAAACATTATGTCAGCGTCTCCCTGAAGTTGAACTTTACACGTTCGGGGGAGATTTAAAAGATTGGCTCACATTTTGGAATCAATTTAAGAATATTCATGAGAATAAAAATTTAAGTAAAGCAGATAAATTTCACTATTTGATTCAGTCAACTAAAATTAAATCAGAAGCAAGAGAAATTGTTCAGTCATATCCCGTAACTGAAGAAAATTATGATTTGGCTATACAGAGCTTAAAAGAAAGGTATGGTCGAGAAGACCTTTTGATCGATTTTTATGTTAGGGAGTTATTAAAACTCGTTCTTAATTCTAATAATAAGAAAAATTGTTCTTTGAGCGGTTTATATAATAAATTATCTACTCAGTTACGAGCGCTAGGCACTTTGGGTGTTACTAGTGAAATGTGTGGCCTAATTTTATATCCCTTAGTTGAAAGTTCATTACCCATAAATATATTACGTTTATTTGAACGACAGAGAAAAATTCTAGAAACTGAAAATAAAATATCGAGTCTTGATGCCATACTTCTGTTTTTAAGAAATGAAGTACAGTCTGAAGAAAAGATTAAATTGAGCAGAACCGATCTTTGTAATACGCTTCCTGAGCGCGAACATAAAGGTTTAACAACTTATAAAAATGTAAAAGATAATTATCCATCCGCAATGGAACTAATTACACATGATTCAAAAAGTAATTTATGTTCATTTTGTTCAAAAGATCATGAAATGCGATTTTGTAAGAAAGCATTTTATATTCCTTTAAGCGAGAAACTTTCAGTTATTAAAAATAAGGGATTATGTCGAATCTGTTTAGTTAAGGGCCACGTAGCCAATTCATGCAAATCAAACATTAGGTGTCAGATTTGTAGTAAGAAACATTTAAAATTTATGTGTCCCACGTTGGAATCTAATAAAAATAATGAAGGTTCTAGGTCACTTTCGAATCACGATGAAATAAAAGAAAAGTGTGTTGACACACTGTTTACACAAAAAGAAACTAAATCAAAATCGCATGCCACTAATAATGTATTTTTACAAACTTTAGTTGTAATGCTGCATGGAAGAAATGCGAAGCGCAAAGCGAGAGTTGTCCTAGATACAGGGTCTCAAAAGTCATATATATTGAAATCCACTGCAGAAGAATTAAATTTCGATTTTGTAAGAGAAAAAGAATTATTCGAAGTGTCATACATGAGTGTAATATCTGTAAGAAGCAAAAGGTTAAACATCTAGAAGTACCATTTCCTCCTCTTCCAGAAGATCGCACGAAATTAACAGCAGTTTTCCAAGTCTCAGGAGTTGATTTAGCAGGTCCTCTGCTCACCAAGTCCAAAGAAAAAGTTTGGATCGTACTATTTTCTTGTGCGGTGTTTAGGGCTGTACATTTAGAATTGATTCCATCACTTAGTACGAATGCTTTCATTCAGGCTTTACGAAGATTTATAGCGAGAAGAGGACGGATTTCTGTGTTATACTCCGACAACGGTACAAACTTCACTGGATTAAATAACGCATTGAAGAGTTTGGATTGGACTGAGATTCAACGAACGTTTGAAGTAAAGGAAATTAGATGGAAATTCAACCCACCATCAGCCCCATGGTGGGGAGGGTTCTGGGAAAGACTTATAAGAATTCTCAAAGATTTGCTTCGAAAAAACTTAGGTAGAGCCTCTCTGACACAAGAAGAACTACATACGCTTGTATGTGAATGCGAATCTATTATGAACACTAGACCGTTAACGTACATATCTGAAGATCAAGAACTAAGTGTTCTAACGCCTTCACTGTTCCTTCAAGAATTACGAACAAGTGATGTACCTGACTTGGATCAAATTGAGAAAACTGACGTTGTTGAAAGATACAGATATATTCAGAGAGTAAGAGAATCTTTAAAGCAAAGATTCAGAAGAGAATATCTTGGTTTTCTACGTTCGTCGATCCCCAAAAGTCACGACACAGTTCAAGTGGGTGATATAGTCTTGATTGGCAGCGACGATAAGAAACGCTTATGTTGGCCCTTGGCAAAGGTCATCGAACTCTTTCCTAGTAAAGATGGGATTATTAGGCTGGTTAAGCTTAGAACATCGAAAGGAGTTTTACTACGACCAATCCAGAGACTCTATCCTCTTGAAATCACACAAAGACTTGAACAGCATGTGCCAAATCCTGCACCAAAAACAAATAACAGTAGTGAGAAGCCTAATGATGGAGAGCTACTTAAGACACGTTTTGGCAGGGTAGTGAGGCCAGTAAAAAGACTTGATGTGTAATTTTAACATAAGACTGCTCAAAAACTATAAAAACATTTTTTTTTTTCTTTAAAAAGTGAACTCTAAATATTTTTTTTTTGGTATTTTTTTTTTTTTTTTTTTTTTTTTTTTTTTTTTTTATTATTAGATATTTAATGTAATTCATATATATATTGTCATTTGTTAACCTTTCTATTAGTATTTTTCAGTGTCATATTTCTGTTGAGCATTTTTGCAGAACGCTCAAGTGGGGAGGATGTTGGAAAACTAGAGCAGCTGTAATAGTTCCTTCCCCAAGGCCAGCAATAACTGCAGAACTCAGCAGTACAACTCAACTCCTCTCCAGTTGAAGCGAGTGCTACCGGAATGCTTCTGTTTATCGCTACGAAAAAATGTTCTGTTTTGATCAATATGTCGCTATGGTGCGAATATTATTCGAATATAATATTACTTTAATTTCCGGGCCCTCTGTACATAATTGTTGTATAATAGTTTGTAAATAGTAATGTTTGTGTTCACAATATCTGTTTATGGAAGTGTGTGCAGTTTAATTAAAAGAAAATATTGAAATTATTCTATGTTCTATTTCAAGACTCCAGCCTGCTTTATTCTTTAAAAATTGATTGTGAAATCAACAGGAGTAAAGGATTGAAAGTAGCATTGTTAGAAAGTTATGGTTAATGAGAATTTAAGGGAAAAGAAAATCTCTTATTAGAATCTCAAAGAGGCATTCAAAAATACCTTTATTTTTATGTACTTTTCCATTTTATACACGTAATCTTTTGTATTAAAAATTTTTATAAAAGAAAGTTGTTCAATTTGTCAATTTCTTAAAATTCAATAAAAAGCATAGGCACGGTAAATTGTATAGATGTAACTTCCCTATATTTTCAACTACAGATTTTTCATTTTATAAGGCAACAAAGAGTGTTAGAAATGCTTATTGACTAAACGAATGCAAAACCGTAATTTAATACTATTGAACATGGAGGCAAATAATAATAAAAAAAAGATTTATTTTATGATTTATTAGTTTTTATTATTATTATTATTTATTCATTTATTTATGATGTGATTTATTTATTTATTCATTTATTTATTTATTTTTTTATAAAACGTAATGCATTCTAATTAACTGAAACTTGATTAGTTATTTTTGAAAAGTGTATTTATTACTATATGCTGTTGCTGATTCATTATAAATGCATATTGGACGAAAAACGACACTGCAAACGTACTGCAATTTAACTCTATTTACGGAAAGACCATATCAGCTTTTATGCTATATACCGGCAACAAAGTTGCTATATAAAATAGATATCATGAAAGATAGTAGAGAAAATAATGTTTTTGGGTCAAATTTTTGAAATTGAGTTTTTGTTATATTTATACGTTGTGAAGTCCCCTGAATCCGAAAATCATGTTTTTGTGGTTGATCTATGTACCTGTTATTAGCATATTCCAAGAACAAATAACAACAGAAAGATCTAACTCGATATACAAAATCTGTATCGTATAGGAAAGCTGCACTAAAGTTTTCGTTGAGATCAAGCAAATGATTCGTGTTAGTATTCCAATTAAATTCCAATTAGTATTTCTAGTATTAAATTGTACGGTAAGCCGTGTGAGTAACATACCAAATTATTATTAAACTGTTGACATATTCTTTCGATACAGACAGTATTCTTTTCTATTGAAATGATCAGAAGAAGAAAGTAAATGGATACAAACGTTCATAGGTATATGCATCGTTACGCAAATAATAATCAATGAAACTATAATAATCAGTTTATAATTCTTATAACTAAAAGTCGTTCATTTAAACGAGTTATTTGCGGACATTTCTGTTCCATAATAATCTGTCTTCCTTCATCGAGCCAGAATACCATAATAAAATTCTATATACATTAATATGTGGGCTCGTTTTTTTTTTTTTTTTTTTTTGTTGTTTTTTTTTTGGGGGGGGGGGATTTTTCGCGGTAAAATTTTCTGGGTTTTTTTTTTTTTTTTTTTTCAGTCTCCCAACAAAATTAGCTATGTTACTAAAACCTATCTTTTGAATGTTCCTCCAATATCAACTAGTATGCTGTAACCCCCATGAAACTTTCTTCTACATTTTTTCCATACAAATTATTTAACAAATTTAATATTTATTAAAACTATTTTCCACGATATATACAGATGGAGATGATTTTCATCGCACAGAATTATTACTGTTGTTATTACTGTTATTTATCACTGTTGAATAAAAAATTTAAGAAATTAAATTAAAGAAAATAAGTAAAGAAAATTTAATATAAGTTAAGTAATATATATTTGAATATTACGTTAAGTAAAGAAAATTTAATTTCTTATTTATCCTTTAATAATTTTGTAAATGTAATCGGAATAACTTAAACTAAGATGTAAATTTTTCTTAAGTTATTTTTTACTTGAATTTTATGATATTCAAGTACTACACGAAAATTAGAAATAAATTTATTAATAGCAGAATTTATTAATACGATTAAATAATTGTCAAATAAAAGAACATATAATAATAATGAAAAATAAAATTAAATGCATTTTTTATGAGTAAAAATTTTTAATCATAATTTGGTTAAAATCTATTTTACTTTTACTCATCTTTCCAAAGCGAGGGGGAGGGCTCTTATATAATGCTCGATGTGCCGCCAAAGTGCAATGCGTCGCCAAAAATGGAAATACTGCTGCAGACCCCCTCTTCTCGTCTCAGGAAAATGGCGCGGCGGAATTGTCCTCTGTGGGAAAAGGGGGGTTAAAATTCTCGGCGGAATTGTCCTATGAGGGGAATAGGGGATTAAAATCTCGGCGAAATTGTCCTGTTCCGAATCTATCAAGTTGCTATATTTTTACCACCGAAAAAGTTCCAGTATGAATAACAATAATATTAAAATATAACTTTTTTTTTATTATTATTAGTTCTTACTTTTATTATAAATTTAATCCTTCCGTAGTAAACTATAATTTTTAATTGTAACAGATGATAACAAGAATTCGTTTCATTTTTTAAACAAGAACGAAAAATCATTCAATTCGCATAGACTATTAATACTTTCCAACTGTATATACTCGTGGCCCCGATTAACCTTTAATGTGCTTTGCCTATATGATCACACAACGGAAAAATTACAGACAGACAAGCTACCTGAATTCATAATCACTGCAAAACATTGTTGAAAAATGTTTTAAAAACCTTAACACAAGCGGAAATGCAGTTCCAGCAATTTCCAATTATAGCTCGTATAATGTATTTGAATATTTTAGTGTGATCCAGTAAATTTTAATGCTAAACATACCATATTCTATAGACTTTTTTTTTTTTTTTTTACCATATAAATAATAAATCTAAATTTTAATACGATTTTCGAAGTACAGAGTTTTTTAAATGTTATTTATAAAAATATATCTCATAGAAAGCAATTAACTGTCATTTGGGTGTCCCTGTACACAAGCCAGTTACTCTATTTCTACCATTTCAAATAGAGAACATTAGCTACGGCCATGCCGACGAACCGAAGTCGTCAACGTTTTTTAACTTTATTGAAAAGTGTTAAAAAGGCTTCCCTTATCACTTCTGCTTGAACCTTTTCTTTAATGTATATGTGAAATAAAATTTTTATCAATTCATTTCTTTGTGGATAGATTTATCAGATGAAATTTTGTGTAGGCTACTATTAATTGCAAATTAATCACTTTCAAACACAGTTACGAAGCCTTTTCATTCGTAAACGCGCGACATAATTAGGTATTCTTATTTAGATATGGTGATACGAATGATACGAATCAATTAGTAGGGTTTTAGGCCGACTGACTACGCTAGAGTCCAAGGCCTATAGGTGGAATGCCCTCCTTGGGGACCTTTCTAAGGGGTCCTAGCCCGTATTTATGCGAGTTTCGGAGAAAACTTCGAACGACTAGGTCGATGAGCGTGACCTAGGATCGAACCCGGCTCTTCCCATCTACAACCTTTGAGCGCTGAACCGCTCGAGCCTGTGATACGAATCGAAGTAGCGTTCAACTTTTCCCTATGAAGGCAAAGCCTTTTGCGGAAATGTCTATCTAAATTCAACGCATGAAACAGATTTTCTAGACACCATAGGCGAGAAAAAGTTGTCCTTATGTAATTTAAATTTACTCTTATTTATTTTTAAATCTTAATTTAAAATCTATTCTTAAGATTTTATGAAATCTGAACAATTTTCTGACTTGTTTATGAAGTTATTTTTTTTCACAAATGTATAAAACTTTCAGGAATTTGTTTTTTAGATACGTATAAATTTAATAGTGTTTTTTCTATTTTCTTATTCTTAGTTCTATTATTTAGTTGATTATAGATGAATTTGATATAAGGACTTGGTAATTTTAAGCTGGAAGAGCTAATGAGGCTGTCATGCGAAACTGTCAAAGGTATTATTAATGTCAAGAAAAAAGGCTTCGAATTTTTCAAATTTAATAAAACTATCGTTAATTCTGAATTGCAAAATCTCATCTAGGAAATTTTTACGAAGTTTTACTTTAATAACATGAAGAAAATTCTCCATTTATTTCTTCTATTTTAGACTTGTTCGCAAATTCTGGTGGTGATTTATTTCAAATAAGTGAAATTTCCTTGCCCCTGAAAGGGTTAAGGTGTTTTTATACAAAGTTAAAATCCTTAAAGAAGATTACTTTTAATTTACAGATGAATATACACATATCCTTAAAAGAGAAAAAAAAATCAAACATTGGTTTATGATTTTTCCTTTTCTTCCATCCATTTTTTCCCTCAAATTTTTGGGCAGTGTTCCAAATTTTTTGGCGGCCCTAAGCGACCGCCTAGGTTCGCCTAATGGTAAAGCGGGCCCTGCTCCCCTGTGAATAAATAGGTGAAGTTAAGGTTTCGTGTATTGATGACAATGTGGGCTGAGTGTTGATTAGAGCTGAAACTTGGCCAAGAGGACGGGAATCCGTACAGATCACCCTCAACAGTGCAGTACGCATCCTGCAGCAGCCCAATGTCTATGGAGTTTTTCTCCATGTACTCCTGAGCTGCCGAGTTAGCCACCTTGCAATTGTTGAGGTTGATCTGCAGAAAACTAAGGTTATTGAAAGATGTTTTTTCTTTTGATTTTGATTTAGATTTTGAGGAGGACGCTGCATCAAGGGGGGGGGGTGAGGAAGACAATCTTTCTTCATTTAAAGAGAGCATTTTACTGGGAGTTATTGGTTAAACCTGGGAAAGAGGCGTAGAAGTACTGCTTACCTACTGGCTCTAGGATAGGTGGCTTGATTGGAGGAGGAAAAAGCTTGTTGTCTCATGAAATCCATAAGTAACTGCGGCATATAGCCTGAACCAGGTTGTTGCATCTGTGAGAAGGGGAACATTTGTAAAGGGAGCGTTGGCCAAGCTGGATCTGGTCCTCGGCTGCCTTCTTGACCATTGTACTGGAAGTCTGCTTCAAGGGTGAATTCGCTGTTACTTTGCTGATTCTGTTCTCTGTTGTTGTTCGGACAGGAGTTTGAGTTGGCTGTTCTGCCTCTACTTTGGCTGGTGGTCTCTTCTCTGTTGTCATTTCTTGGGCGAGAGCGCTGTCGTTGGGCTAGTCGAGATCTTGATGAGGATGGATTTTGTCGTCTGTTGCTGCCGGGCCTGGACGAAGATTGAAGCTCATGGTTCTTTTTAAAGACTGAATCCTTTCTGGAAAGTCTAGGTGGGTTGTTTGTAGACAGGGGGAACCTTTGATTGAGCTCCTCTCTTCGCTGCCTGTACTTTTCTACGTACACTGGACATGTCTTAGAGTAGGCTGGATGATTTGACCGTAGTGGTGGGAGCCTGTCGTTTCTTAATCTGCTCATGCTTTCTCTCTGGCAATTAATGCAGTTTGGCCGCAGGTCACATTTGTCATTTTTATGGTTGCCCGAGCAGTGTGAGCAAAAGGTGTTACTTGAACAAACTGTTGTTGAGTGATCGAAACTTTGGCAGTTCGAGCACTTAGGAACTTGTGTTAGGGGTCTTATTGGAATGCAAAGTAGACCTATTTGAATTACCTCTGAGTTAATGAAAGCTTCTACTAGGGGGGCCGGAGCCTGGATCACACAGTTTTGTAGTTCATTGTATCTTGATGGCTGTGATCTGATTATTTCAATTAGGTCATCTTCTTCTATTTCTATGCCACAGTGTTCAGTTAGGTATTTAAGTAGTTGGTGTTCCTCAATCTCTTTTGGGAGGCCTACCACTAGGAACCGATGTTTTGGGTTTGGCTTACTCTTGATAATGAGATTTTCATTAATTTCATCTATCGCTTTCAAGCCTTTCATTATTTGTGCGTCCTGTACCGTAGGTCAATGGACATCGACTGATCTTCGGTATATTATTGTTTTGATGATCTTCGCCGACGTTGAGATATTGTAGTTTTTGATGTAGTTCATGATTTGAGAGCCTGATTTTGTGGAGTTGGTTGTTGTTATGTAAGCTATTTTCTTGAAAGCTTGGTACGTATTTAGGGCTATTTGAAAGGTTTTGAATGTTTGCTTTGTTGACAAGTTTCTATTTTGGGGAGGTTGTGCTTCAATAGGGCTTTGATTGTTGGTGCTGTTGGCTGCTACCCGTGAGAAACTGGGTGATATTCTGTCGGGAATTAGATGTAGAGGTGGTTCTTGGAAAGAGCTTGAATTTTCGTCAACGGCATTTTCCTCCAGGATTCTTTCATTTATTCTTTCCTGTAGAGTTTTAATTTCTGTTAATTTTTGGTCTAATCCAGCAATGTTGTCCGTTATTAGTGTGCGGAGATCTTGCAGAGAGGATGTGTCTTGTGTGGCTCCATCTGTGGTATGGGGTGCTTGTTGGACTTGCGTGACAGAAGAGGTTGACTGGGTGTTTGATGGTCTGTTGTTGTCTAGTGCCTTTATTTGTTGGAAAGCTATCGGCTATGTCTGTCACGTGAGACAATTTTTGTGGCTGTATATAATTCATGGTTTGTAAACCTGATTATAGTACAACCTTCTTAATATAGTTCTCTTTGGCGACTTTTGAATTTTTGTCACCATTTCAGACTTAATCCCTTGTAACAATATGCTATGAGCACTATTTCTGCCGTATTTTAGACAACTAATCTTTTTATTTTTATATTTATTTCCCATTAAACATATTTTTATTTATTTATTTAAATATTAATTTAAATTAATCAAATATTTCTGTTCGACAGCATGCAAGTGCAGTCACACACAGAGGCCCATTTGTTTGTATGATAAATTGGCATAGTGATTATTATATATATATTAAAAAAAAAAAAAAAAATAGGTAAACATAATCATGCTACACAACTTTATTATGTCGCTCCATGGCTTTTGAATTTTTGTCGTCATATTAGCAATGGATTTTTTTTTTTTTTTCTTTTTGTGAAAAAGGGAAGACTATTTTGCTAATAATTTTATCAGACACCTTTTTGTTTATACATAAGAATCCTTCATACTGCTTATATTTTTAATGGTTTTTTAGGTTTAAAATAGTGCTTGTTGAAATAAATTTGCTATCTTTAAAACTGCATTTTTTCTGTAAACTTTCTATGAAAATAAATCATTTATGTTTTTATATTTTTGATGCGGTGTACTTCAACACCAAAATTTAAAAAATCGCCCTTCAGGATCTAGTAATGAAACTGATAAAATAAAAATATGGTTCATAGAGTTTAAATAATCTATTTAAAAATCTTTTAAAACCCAGATTCTTAATGTATCATATCACATAAATCTTTTCAAAGTTAGAATAAAATTTAATTTGAAAAAAAAAAAAAAAAAAAAAAAAGTAACTTTTATGTTTATTAACCAAAAAAATTGATGAAATTTGAAATGCAAGTTGGTCTTGTGGGGTACTGGCTGTATATTATATTTTTGTGTTCATGAGAGAAAATTTTAAAACTGCAATTTTTAATCCCATTTCAAAAACATGTGACTTAATATGAAGCAGATTTTTTTTTTTTTTTTTTCCTAACGGTTTCCATACAATCTTCTGCTGTTGCCACCTAAAATTCATACTTTAGTTAATTTTAAAAAATTTAATTGTCTCATCGATAAGCTGTTTAATCCATCGGATTCACAAAAAGTTTCACTTTCATTTGGTATCTTATTTGTAATGATATGACTGATATTTCTAATTTATTTTCCTCATTTTAAATAAATGTACTTTTTTTTTTTTTTTTGTCGAAAAAAAATTGGCAACAATTATGGATAAAATTTAAATGGCTTATTTATCAGAAATTAAAAGGTTATTATTTTCATGTTTTAATAAATTAAGAAAAAACTAATCAAAAATTTGAAAATCGGGCTTCGGGGTGCATCAGGAGAGGTCATTACAAACCTCCATGCAAATGTGTGTAGCTCTGCGATCAGCCGATTTTCTAAAAGGCTAGCGGGCGAAGCTCGCTAGTATATAGTAAAAGCTGTCTTTTCTGAGCTAAAAAATTTTCTTTCTTGTGTAAAACAGTTGAAAGATAGTTAAACTTTTCTTGCGAAAGAAAAACAAAATCTAATTTTTCAAAAAGGTCATTTTTTTATATCGATATTTTGTGTAAGAAGTTACTGTTTTTGTTACGTTTTGCTATGACGTATATTTTTGTTCTCATTTATTAACGCAAAATAAATAAATAAATAAAATGCTATGAGAGACAAAAAGTAAAATTTTTATAGGATTGCACTGAAATTTCTATATCGGTTATTACGAAAATCAGTAATAATACTGACACTTTATTTATTATTTTTTTTAAGCTATTATTATCTTATATATTAAAAAAATTTATGAAAACTAAAGTCAGTCCGTCTGGCCGTTCTATCCGGCCGATTTCCTTCATCTTTTTTTTTAAATGAAAGGTATTTAGACACAGATATGTCATCAATCATTGAAATTTACTCAACTCCCACCTTACTCAAGTTATACTCAAACGCGATTCTTCCCTGTACATTTCTTATGGGACACATTCACTCAAGCAATTCGAATTCTCATAGCTCCTCTTCTAATGAATGGATCTTGATCGTTTCACTCTCAGAACACTCGGTGGATCAAGCTCTTTCTTTTGAGCTATTAACTGCTTAAATTCGTTGAGTTTGAGGAAAGTTATGCGTGCACAATCAAATTTACATTCAATTTTTTCAAGATTTCCCTTCACTCAAACCTCTATAACTAGAGTTCTAATTAACGTAGGCTGTTAACACAAGTCTAAGAACACTCAATGGATCAAGCTCTTTCTTTTGAACTATTAACTGCTTAAATTCGTTGAGTTTGAGGAAAGTTATGCGTGCAGAATAAAATTTACATTCAATTTTTTCAAGATTTTCCTTTACTCAAACCTCTATAACTAGAGTTCTAATTAACGTAGGCTGTTGACACAAGTCTAAGAACACCCAGTGGATCAAGCTCTTTCTTTTGAGCTATTAACTGCTTAAATTCGTTGAGTTTGAGTAAAGTTATGCGTGCACAATCAACTTTACATTCAATTTTTTCAAGAATTTTTCAAGATTTTCCTGCGTTTGGTGTAAATCAATTATGTATTTGAAAAAAAAATCTATATATTAACTTGAAACATGTTTTTGCCTGTCTCCACTATATTGAGAGAACTACTCGGTGTAAAAATTTGGTTGAGGTGTCTAAAGAAAGGTCTTGGTCTGTAGATGTGCTGAGAAGAGAAAAATAAAAAAAAGTCGAACGGTTTCTCCCCCGGCGGAAACGGGTGGGAAACCACCCGTTTCGGTTTAAAAACACGTTTACGAGCTTACAGTCGCCAGAAGTATTATTCGAGCAACTCCACCCCGTCAGAATTTTTCACGATTCGATTCAGTTGTCGGTTTGAATAATAAATATTTAGAATTTAAATATATTATTTAAATATTTTATTTTAATAATAAAATATTTATTATTTAAATATTTTATTTTTAATAATAAAATATTTATTATTTGTTTATCGAATCGTTAAAAATATATTATTTGTTTATCGAATCGTTAAAAAAATATATTCAATATTGGTTCATTTAAAAAATGTCCTTATTCAATATTGTAAATTGAAGGTTGATGCTAGAAGACAGAATGAAGGAATGAGTACGGCTATTTATAAAGAATGAATACAAGTCAATCAACCAATCAACCAACCTAAAAAAAAAAAAAAAAAAAAAAAAAAAAAAAAAAAAAATTTTTTTTTTTTTTTTTTTTTTTTTTTTTTTTTTTTTTTCAAGGTTGGTTGATTGGTTGATTGACTTGGATTAAATAATCCTTATTCGATATTTCTATCTCAAAGCTATCTCAGAGGTATCGTTTTAATATTAAAATATTACTATCCAATTCAAAGTCTCAATTTATAAACATCCAATATTGGCACTCTATCTATCGCAAAAAAATGGGCCGAACGAAGCGTCAAAGACAGAAATCTGCCATGAGACGCTTCGTTCGGCCCATTTTTTTGCCCCCCTCCAGATTTAAGGCATCAGTTTGTACCATCTAGATCGATCCCCCACAAAGACTTTGATTTTGGACGGAGGGGTGTCTGTCCAAGAAATAGTCTCAAATCTATCTTCGTGGAGGCGAGGGTCGTCATCGTGGTCCCCATCGAAGAACAGCATGGTTCTCTCTATGAAATCTTTTAAGAATTCATTTATGTATGTGTCAGAGTCCCTCACGATCCGAATTCGGATGGCTTTATGGATGCATGAGGTGGGTACTATGGGGTCTAGAATCTGGATTTTAGAGGATGTCAGCATGGCCTCGAATCCCAACGACGACAGGGCATCTCCAAAATGTATCTCGTCGACTGGATACACCCAGGTATTGGCTAGAGAGATAGGTAACCTGACCCTCCTGTAAACGAGATCGCACACCTTCAACCTGGTCGTTTTTTTTACGTATGCGCTACCCTTACCCATCAGCTTGGCCACATCAGAGGCCCTGACGAACAAAAGTCCATCCGCAGAGACTACGAATAGGATTTTAGCGTCAAGCTGTGGATGTTCAATAGTGAATAGCATGACTTATGGCAATAAAAGTCAAAATGATGCAGGCTCTTAGAGGCAGCTCGTATATATACCCGATTCGTGACCTCGTTTTATCAGGCTTTACTAAGAAAACAGGATGTATCAGCTGTTTTTTTCGATAAAATCTGTCCTTCTAGAACGATAAAATTATTTATATAATTAATCCGATAGCATGAGGATGTGCGTCATAGATAAGATATTTACTTGGAATTTAGATAGAACTAAAGATTACTGCTAGTATAAATACAGGCTGCTGGACGAGACATTTCATTCTGAGCTACTGCTTACCAAAATGATCTTCCAAATTCTGTCCGATGAACTGAATGTTAAATTAACATGCTTTTTATCATTTGACGACCAAATTTTTATCAAAGGCCGAGACGTGGCCTATTACATGGGGCATGAAAACTCCAGTAAAGTGGTGAACTTGTGCCATATAACGGTAACTGACATTGCTCCTGAGGGCTTGAAACTACCCCCGTCTCTAGCCAAGACATGCGTCTTTGGACTAGAGGATGCAAAAATATTGATGGATATGCATCCAGGAGAGTTTGACTCCCTATTTCAGGGGCCGATTGAAATTCTCACCCCCATCGAATGCAGCTTAAACCTGAGGCGGCCTGTCCAGGTTAAGCTCGCGGCCATAACCTCATCCAATGCCACAATGGAGAGTTTCTTGGCCGACTTAAAGAATGTCATGGAGGAGTACCTGGCAACGGTACCCATGGACACTTATGTATTCGGCGAACGATATGGGGATTTGGAGCTAGGCTATTTCCCCCGAAAAATAAAAGTTTTGGTGGGAAACAAGCCCTACTTCTATAAATCCTCGTCTTAAGATCAGGACGAGGTGCAAAAAAATGGGTCGAGCGAAGCCTCTCATGATCATTGAGGCTTCGCTCGGCCCATTTTTTTGCGATAGATAGAGTGCCAACATTGGATGTGTACCGATTTGAACTTGTAATTTTCAAGGGATATGGCTTAGCTATAAGATAATTTTGATAAAATATCTATAGCTAAATTTAAGGTATCTGAGTTTAAAAATTTAATTGTTTAGTTTAAAATTTGTATGTAAAATTTAAAATTTTTAAAGACTAAGTATGGCAGTCATTATAATTCTAAATTTTCAAGGGATATGGCTTAGCTATAAGATAATTTTGTATCTTGATAAAATATGCATACTCTATAGCTAAATTTAAGGGATCTGAATTTAAAAATTTAATTTTTTCATTTAAAATTCACATTTTTTTCTTGTAAAATTTAAAATTTTTAAAGACTAAGTGTGGCGGTCATTATACTCTGATCTCTAAATTTTCAAGGGATATGGCTTAGCTATAAGATAAATATGAAACTTGGTAAAATAAACAGACTCGATAGCTAAATTTAAGGGATCTGAATTTAAAAATTTAATTTTTTCGTTTAAAATTTACATGTAAAATTTAAAATTTTTAAAGACTAAGTGTAGCCAAGCCAACATTGAATGCGTACCGATTGTAATTTTCAAGGGATATGGTTTAGCTATAAGATAAATATTAATCTTGATAAAATATCGATAGCTAAATTTAAGAGATCTGAATTTAAAATTTTAATTTTTTCGTTTAAAATTTACATTTTATATGTAAAATTTAAAAGTTTTAAAGATTAAGTGTAGCCAAGCCAGTCATTATAATCTATAAAAAGATTTTCGAGAGACAGGATATTATGCAAGCCTTTCCTCAGGATGCTTGATAAGCTGCTTCAATTAAAATTACAATCAGATCTCTATAAAAAGATTTTTCGAGAAGTGTTGACAGGATATTATGTAAGCCTTTCCTCAGGATGCAGGAAGCCCGGTTATAATCAGATCTCTATAAAAAGATTTTTCGAGAAGTGTTGACAGGATATTATGTAAGCCTTTCCTCAGGATGCCCGGTTATAATCAGATTGCTCGAGAGACAGGATATTATGCAAGCCTTTCCTCTTGATAAGCGGTTCGTACTATCAGATCCTATTGATAAGACCGGGTATATATACGAGTGTCCAGCGAGAGCTCTTCAATTGCTAGTCGATCTCTCTACTAGCTGCTTAGATTCATTAGCTCTCTGTCAGTCATGTTTTTCCATGTAAAAAATTACGCTTATGGCGTTGCCTTTAAATGCCTAATGGCCTCTGATGGTACCCTGTTTGTCCGGGCTGAGGACCTGGCTATCTACTCAAGGCATCCTTTAGATCTTCATTTTGCCGAAAGATATGCAGGCCTCACAGTCCGAGATGTAATGGACCCTAAAATCGATTTACCCAAATGGCTCGCTAAGACGAGAATCTTCTCCATTAGCGAAGCCAAACATCATTTGGGAGGGTTCATGGGCGAACAGGAGTTTGATGAGATGTTCGATGGTTCGGCCATGGTAAAATACCAGGCTAACATGAAGCTCAGCTTCGTGAAAGCCATAGGTGTTAGATTTGTAGAAAGGTCCCATACCAAGTTCGAAGACTTCCTTGCCACATACCAACTACAGGTGAGGAAATTTTTCGAACTTGAATATGAGGATTATGAATTATACAAATCCCAAATGACCGGACCATTGAAGATGACTATCAGGAGGTCATCTAATGAGCAAACCATAGAGAGCTTGTGTTAATCTTTAAAATGAGAGTAAAAAAATGGGTCGAACGAGGTGTCTCATGGCAGAATTTCTGTCTTTGACACCTCGTTCGACCCATTTTTTTGCGATAGATATAGTGCCAACATTGGACGGGTTTAATTTAAGACTTTGATTCTAAGGGTGCTTAATTTAAGTATTTATAAAAAAAATCTATTAAGCTAGTATTGAAGAGGTTATCAGCATAAAAAAAATAATTAAGACGTTTAAGTTGAGACTTTACAATTACATGTATGAAAATATTATTAAGACTGAAAAATATATGGATGGGATTGAATTAAGTATTTTTTTCAAATTTAAAAAAAATTGCAAATTTGACCAACTTTAGAAACGTAATCTTAAAATAAAAATATTTTTGAAAACTAATCGTGGAATCATGATTCTTATTACATATACATAGTAAAATAAGCAATTTAATTACTTTTGAGTTATTTTTTTTCAAATTTAAAAAAAATTGAAAATTTTGCAAATTTACCCAACTTTAGAAACGTGATCTTAAAATAAAAATATTTTTGAAAACTAATCGTGGAATCGTGATTCTTATTACATATACATAGTAAAATAAGCAATTTAATTACTTTTCAGTCGTTTTTTTTCAAATTTAAAAAAAATTGAAAATTTTGCAAATTTGGCCAACTTTAGAAACGCAATCTTAAAATAAAAATATTTTTGAAAACTAATCGTGGAATCGTGATTCTTATTACATATACATAGTAAAATAAGCAATTTAATTACTTTTCAGTTGTTTTTTTTTCAAATTTAAAAAAAATTGAAAATTTTGACAGAGGTGGTGGCACATCAGCAAATTTAGATAAACTGTTACTTTAGCATGATATATATATAGGCTAGCTAGAGTCAATCAATCAATCAACCAACCTTGGAAAAAAAAAAAAAAAAAAAAAAAAAAAAAAAAAAAAAAAAATATTTTTTTTTTTTTTTTTTTTTTTTTTTTTTTTTTTTCAAGGTTGGTTGATTGATTGATTGATTGCCTCTAGCTAACCTATATATATATATTATGCTAAAGTATATACATTATCATTGTCCAGCAATGCTTATCTGCGTCTATAAAAATGCATCCTGTTTTCATAGCAAATGAGTTATACAATATCCTGTTTCCGCGACATCTATAATAAGCCTTATCTCATCCTGTTCTCGTAGAAACTGACTTATGCAATATCCTGTCTTCAGATTGGCAATATCCTGTTTCATCTAAAATAAGCATTATCTCATCCTGTTTTCGTAGAAACTGACTTATGCAATATCCTGTCTTCAGATTATACTAATTGAATTAAGTATATTTTCAAAAATGAAGATTTAGACTTTGAGTTGACTATTGCAAATTTGACCAACTTTAGAAACGTAATCTTAAAATAAAAATATTTTTGAAAACTAATCGTGGAATCGTGATTCTTATTACATATACATAGTAAAATAAGCAATTTAATTACTTTTCAGTCATTTTTTTCAAATTTAAAAAAAATTGAAAATTTTGGCCAACTTTAAAAACGTGATCTTAAAATAAAAATATTTTTGAAAACTAATCGTGGAATCGTGATTCTTATTACATATACATAGTAAAATAAGCAATTTAATTACTTTTCAGTCATTTTTTTCAAATTTAAAAAAAATTGAAAATTTTGGCCAACTTTAAAAACGTGATCTTAAAATAAAAATATTTTTGAAAACTAATCGTGGAATCGTGATTCTTATTACATATACATAGTAAAATAAGCAATTTAATTACTTTTCAGTCATTTTTTTCAAATTTAAAAAAAATTGAAAATTTTGGCCAACTTTAAAAACGTGATCTTAAAATAAAAATATTTTTGAAAACTAATCGTGGAATCGTGATTCTTATTACATATACATAGTAAAATAAGCAATTTAATTACTTTTCAGTCATTTTTTTCAAATTTAAAAAAAATTGAAAATTTTGGCCAACTTTAAAAACGTGATCTTAAAATAAAAATATTTTTGAAAACTAATCGTGGAATCGTGATTCTTATTACATATACATAGTAAAATAAGCAATTTAATTACTTTTCAGTCGTTTTTTTTCAAATTTAAAAAAAAATTGACAGAGGTGGTGGCACATCAGCAAATTTAGATAAACTGTTACTTTAGCATGATATATATAGGCTAGCTAGAGTCAATCAATCAATCAACCAACCTTTGAAAAAAAAAAAAAAAAAAAAAAAAAAAAAAAAAAAAAATTTTTTTTTTTTTTTTTTTTTTTTCAAAGGTTGGTTGATTGATTGACTCAAACATTTTTTTTCACAGTTGGTAGTTTAACATAATTAAACTATCTCTCTACGAGCCAGTTTGACGGTCAACTCATACGCTCTGTCTTTTTCGTCAACTACATAGTCTTTCTCTATTTCCTCAAACTTTCTCTTAACCGTAGCAGTCAATTCTTGAAGCATGTCGCCCGATTTGACAGACCATATACCTTCAGCTCTCACACGCATGGAAAAGTTGCTAGGTTTCTCTTCTTCAGTATCCCCATACCTGGATTCTACCGACGGGGGTGCGTAGATATTCGTATGTTGTTCGCAGACTGCCCTCGAGTATTCGTAATACCCTTTAAGCCAATCTTGTAAATTCGTCTCGCCTTCGTTTCGAACTGTGATTTCAAAGGCCATCTTTCTGCTGAACGGTATAATGCTGGGATACGTAGAGGTTACCCGGCCATCGGTCCACAGTTTCTGGATACGGCAGATTTCCTCGATAGGCATTCGGTGCGTCTTCACAAGTACGTGCAGCATATCGTTGAAATCAAACACGCGCCTGGAACTCATGTTCAAGCGTTGTGCATTGGGATATAGATTAGCCAGATCCTTGTTGGAATATCGATGTGCAAAGTTGTAAGGTGACGCGTAGCCTAAATATTTGCCAACTTCGACGGCTATGAAATAAACATCTCTACCAACAGTGGCGGCGATGAGTGCAGGCTTGGTATCAAAACAAATTTTCAGATACATGATTGCGCTATGAACTTTCAATAAACAGAGGACAGAATGATGGTAGCTTGAGTACGGAACCACTATTTATATAGAATATCCATGAGTGGGCGTGGCATTAAAAAAAAAAAAAAAAAAAAAAAAAAAAAAATATTTTTTTTTTTTTTTTTTTTTTTTTTTTTTTTTTTTTTTTCATGCCACGCCCACTCATGGATATTCTATAGTTAGTTGTTTATTTAGTTATCATCTTTGATAACCTGCTTTTCCTTAACTGATCTAGAAAACTTCTTTATAAGCTTATCCGCCTCGTTTTCAATCTCTGTGCGAATCGAGTCCAAGTCATATCCCCCGTCCTTTTCATAGACTGAAATTATATCTTTTAGCGAATCGCTCACCATTTCTTCTTTGATTTTTTCAAAGTCTTCGCCGATTTTCGAGTACGCAGATAGGTATCTATTATAATTTACATAATTTTTAATCTTGTACTTGTTCAGGGCTTGTTCGTTGAACTGCTTACGCTTAACCTTAAAAATGTTCCTAGAGCGTGGAGATTCTTCGGCGTCGGCCTTCATGACAAATCCTTCTAGCGGACACTCTGCATAAGCGCTGGGATACGTTTCAACTTTTTCGTACAGATCCCCTATCGTTTGGTAATCTAAATCTAAGATGGGTACGTGGGGTAGCTTCACTCGCTGGAAAATGTTCACGGCGTCGCTATACTTCATAAACGTATCTGAATCCAGTTGGTAGATGTCGAAGGCTCGAAAAAAGACAGTATTGCTACCAAATACAGCTTCGGATTCAAAATCACGATAGGTTATTCTCTTCATGTGGCTTCCGAATACTTCTCCATAAATGATAAAATTGTCATGTAAAATGTCTTTGATAAGCCGTACCTTTTCCGACAGCGGTTCCAAGATTGCGTTCAAGTTAAAAAGGCGTGTCTTTTCATCTAGCACTACGTTTCTAGATTGTATCCTGAACGTATTCTTCACGTAGCCAATACCGATATTAGAGCCATCCAATTTTTCGGTAGCTATTAAAGGTATGCCCGAATAAATTTGGCTTGTGATCTCGTGGTACTTGATAAGAGCCATCGTAAATAAATTAGAAACAGAGACTAGAAAATATCTAATAAGCTATTTCAATGAGAGTGAAGACAGAATGAATGAGTACGGAGCCGGTATTTATACTAAATATAAATCAACTAATCAACCAACCATCTGAAAAAAAAAAAAAAAAAAAAAAAAAAAAAAATAATTTTTTTTTTTTTTTTTTTTTTTTAGATGGTTGGTTGATTAGTTAATTTATATTTAGTATAAATAGCGGCTCCGTACTCATTCATTCTGTTGGTTGGTTTCTAAAGTTATTTTTCTAAAGATATTTCTAAGTTGGCTGCTACAGTTGGCCGTTAAAGCTATATTTCTAAGTTGGCTACTAAAGCTATATTTCTTTAGCCTGTAGATGGCGCTACAGTCTATATATATAGTATATATATAGTATATCTATTAGGGTGGGTGGGAGTGGAATTTATTTCTTCTACTGTACGGTCATGCATAAACTAGCTCCTGACCTTTAAAATAGGATGCGTAATTTATACAATATTGGCTTTGAAAACAAGACTTTTGTCTGACAAATGACAAGATATTGCAGGTTTTCATGAAATCAGAATAGATCATAGGCTTTTATAGAAAAATCTAACTCTTGCTGAAAACCCATTACGAGACATAGTAACTAGACGACCGTTGCTGCCGAGACACAATGAGCGTGTAGTCATGTTAGCGGTACTATATATAGAGAATGTAATCAACCAATCAACCAACCTTGAAAAAAAAAAAAAAAAAAAAAAAAAAAAAAAAAATTTTTTTTTTTTTTTTTTTTTTTTTTTTTTTTTTTTTCAAGGTTGGTTGATTGGTTGATTACATTCTCTATATATAGTATCGCTAACATGACTACACGCTCATTGTGTCTCACCAGCAACGGTTGTTTCAAAGGCAGGATATTATGTAACCCATTTCTTCATAAACAGGACGCGATAAAGTTATTTATAGCTCCGATAGCTCTAATCTAAAAGGTCATCCGGTCGAGCCTTATCAGATCCGCTCGCCAGAGTATAAATACCGGCCTCTCGCCTCAGCTTATTCATTCTGAGCCTCTGCTTTTTGAAATGACCACTCTTTCATTTGACTCTCTGACGGACGAACGAGTTGATTGCGACTGTGTCATAATACCGCAATGGAACGTATTGAACACCCCTCGCATATCTTGTGAATTGATATGTAATTACGACCGTTCTATGAAAATGCCAGCTCCAACCATTATTCCCAAACCTAAACCGGCTCTCATTCAAAAACCAGCACTTAAACCAGATCCCACACCTAAGCCTGATCCAGTTCCCACACCTAAGCCAGATCCAGTTCCCACACCTAAGCCTGATCCAGTTCCCACATCTAAGCCTGATCCTGATCCAGTTCAAATTTCAATACCCATGTCAGAGATGATGTATTTTAAAGTACCAACGCTATTAAGCCCGCTACCAAACTCTCCAATTTCAGAAGACCCGTCCAAAGTAACAGTTTATCGCCCTTGGAAGCCTCCACCGAAGATAGATTTTGTGGTACGGCCTAAACTAAAAACTGCCGGCTTTGAAGATCCTAGAATTCGAAGACGGCAGGGCATAGTCGTTATCAAGTCAATCGTCGATCTGAGAGATGGCAAATGCTATAGCCACATACAAACAGAGGCCAGGAAAAATTACTGTTGGGTTTAAGCCCAAACGATTTATAAAAAAATCGGGTCGAACGAAGTGTCTCATGGCAGATTACTGTCTTTGACACTTCGTTCGACCCGTTTTTTTTGTAACAATTATATTGCCAATATTGGATGCGTTTAAGATTTTGACTTAAGAATTTGAATGGATATTTTTATAACTGATATATTTATAATGCTAATGAAGATTTAGACTTTGACAACTTTAGAAACGTGATCTTAAAATAAAAATATTTTTGAAAACTAATCGTGGAATCGTGATTCTTATTACATATACATAGTAAAATAAGCAATTTAATTCAGTCATTTTTTCAAATTTAAAAAAAATTGAAAATTTTGCAAATTTGGCCAACTTTAGAAACGTAATCTTAAAATAAAAATATTTTTGAAAACTAATCGTGATTCTTATTACATATACATAGTAAAATAAGCAATTTAATTCAGTCATTTTTTTCAAATTTAAAAAAAATTGAAAATTTTGCAAATTTGGCCAACTTTAGAAACGTAATCTTAAAATAAAAATATTTTTGAAAACTAATCGTGGAATCGTGATTCTTATTACATATACATAGTAAAATAAGCAATTTAATTACTTTTAAGTCATTTTTTTCAAATTAAAAAAAATTGAAAATTTTGACAGAGGTGGTGGCACATCAGCAAATTTAGATAAACTGTTACTTTAGCATGATATATATATAGGCTAGCTAGAGTCAATCAATCAATCAACCAACCTTAAAAAAAAAAAAAAAAAAAAAAAAAAAAAAAAAAAAAATTTTTTTTTTTTTTTTTTTTTTTTTTTTTTTTTTTTTTTTTTCAAGGTTGGTTGGTTGGTTGATTGACTCTAGATAACCTATATATATATATATATCATGTTAAAGCACTTCCAGCAATGCTTATCTGCGTCTATAAAAATGCATCATAGCAAATGAGTTATACAATATCCTGTTTCCGCGTTTAGCGACATCTATAAATAGCTCATCCTGTTTTCGTAGAAACTGACTTATGCAATATCCTGTCTTCAGATTGACAATATCCCGACTTATGCAATATCCTGTATCAGATCGACTATATAAGCTCTGACATTTGATCGAATAGCCATTCTCTCTTCGGAGCTTTAAACTACCAATATGTATAAAACTCAATACTCTCTGAAGAAGCTTAAAGCGGTAAACTCGCTACGAAACCGTTTTGGGGTTATCGAGCTGTTTCCCAAAAACCTTTCGCCTACCGTTAAGAAATTGGAAGAGTATCCACACTTCCAAACCATGATCGGTGAAGGCAAGATTTGCGTATTCTGTCTATACATGACGTCCGATTTGAAGATTGAATTCAAAAAACGTACTCTGACGGACAAGATAACGAATACAATCCCAGCCATAGGCAGAGAGGCCAAGACAAACTATCCGCTGAGACCTCAGGAGATTAAATGGAGCACTCTGATGAACCGATATAAAAGACCCCCCAGCGAAGCCAACAGAACCAACGCCGACGTGAGAATCGGTTTCAAGTGCCCCAACAACCAGTTTCTTGTAAAGTCCTACTTTACATTTGGCCAGCGAACCGTCGGACAAGGATGCGCCCATATAATACAGACTTTGAACGTGCCATTCCTGTTCTTTGTGAGGCGTCCTGGCGAGACACGAGTAAAACCGGACAACAGATACTTTGCTGGCGACAAGCTCCATTACTACGATCGTTACATACTGATTGCCGACTCCAGTTACAAGGTGCCTGCTGGGACCACCTACATTCTGTTTACAACTCAAAAAAACTTTTTCAGTTTGGACATTGTGCCAGAGAATTTAGAGTTGGGCTTCGAAACCAAAAATCCTTTGGTGGAACGCATAACAAAAATAGATGGTATGTACGACATATCCGTACCAACGCCCATGATACAGCATATAGATGATGAGGAAGACTCTCCCGTAGAAATGAGTACTGAAGTCGCTAGAATAACATCTAAATATTTTGATAAGCCAACGTCTCCAATCTCAGAGCCATCCCAAGAGCCAGAAATCTATTTTCCGGAGTCATCTCAAGAGTCGTCCCAAGAACCAGAGCCAGAGATCTATTTTCCTGTGGACAGAAGAACAATAGTCATAACAACAAACTTTGCAGCCCAATACAAGTCTCTGACTTTTAAAGACTGGAAAAACTTGACAGATCGCCCCGACAATAACTTCGTACGCCCCTACGGACCAGATCTACCTGGACTTGACATGAGAATTAAATCGGTAAAACGGAAGGCTGAAACAATTCCCAAGAGTGCCAAGAAACATAAGCCATCTTTCAAGGAGGCGGCCACAAATACAGAGCCAGTCCCACCTGAGCCAGTGTTTAAATGCCCAGCACCCATTGAAGATCCTGAACCCATTGAAAGTCCTGAGATATGTTCCATTGAAAGTCCAGAGCCCGTTGAAGATCCTGAACCCATTGAAAATCCTGATCCCATTGAAGATCCTGAACCCATTGAAAATCCTGATCCCATTGAAGATCCTGAACCCATTGAAAGTCCAGCTCCCATTGAAAGTCCAGCTCCCATTGAAAATCCAGAACCCATTGAAAATCCAGAATATTTTTATGGATGGCCTACTATTGAAAGGTCAGAGGTACAAACTGAACTGGATGAGCTTGATAATATTTTATGTACGCCTTTATCCATGCCAGCGGATACGCTAGACTCGTTGATGGATGATCTTATGACGCCATCAACTATACAGTATACGATGGAGACTCAGTCAGGCTTTGAACTGCCAGACTTCATATAAAAACAAAAAATATGTAAAATTTAAAAAATTTGGGTCAAACGAGGCTTCCTCATGTTTAGATTTGTCATTATGACTTATCTTTACGATGGAAGCCTCGTTTGACCCATTTTTTTTAAATCAAAATGCTACCAATATTGGTATTGAAAAAAAAATAACTTGTAAAATTTATCAGAACAATAAAAAAATATTTAAAAAAAATTGGGTCAAACGAGACTTCCTCATGTTTAGATTTGTCAGTATGACTTATCTTTACAATGGAAGCCTCGTTTGACCCATTTTTTTAAATCAAAATGCTACCAATATTGGATTTGTAAAAAAATAACTTGTAAATTTTATCAGATTAATTAGAAAGTGACACATGACAATACTTTATAAAAGTCCATCTAAGTCACATTAAAATCAACCAACCAACCAACCAACCTTGAAAAAAAAAAAAAAAAAAAAAAAAAAAAAAAAAAAAAAAAATTTTTTTTTTTTTTTTTTTTTTTTTTTTTTCAAGGTTGGTTGGTTGGTTGATATATATTTGTTTCCTCGTTCATCACTTTTCATTTATCAAGATTAACTTTTCAATTTAATCCTATCATGTTTTTATTCAAAGGCTAAGTTTCAAAGCCTCATTTTAAATGAAACCTGTTAATTTTGATCACGTGGATCGCTTGGCCATCCAAGAGGCCTTCATGAACCATGACAAAACGTAGCAATTAGATGTTTGAACTGACCCTTTAAAATTTATCTAAACCATAGTAGCCTTTCAATTTTGACCGGTATCGTTTAAACGTGGATCGGCTATGCAAAAGGTCATGATAAATTTGAGTCACGCTGAGCGTTGCCTGTATCTGAAACAGGTACCATGTCAAACGAAGATCTTTGACATGGCAATTGAAAACGGGGTATCGCTTAGCAGGCGTCCATAAAAATTCAAAATTTAAACGAGCTGGGCTAGTCATGATAAACGTAACCATTGAATTCTGGGCCATGCTTAGCAGTAGCACTGTAAAAATAATATTTACGAGATACAATGGCAAAGCGACAAATGAAAAGCTTAAAAGTAGCGGCCCAGCATCATTTTAAATGAGCCATCCAAGAGGCTTTGATAGAAATCGGCTGAGTGCTATCTGACAAATCTCGCTTGAAATCTGAAAGACGTAGAGAGCTCATATTGTAAAAAATTAAAATTATAAAATTCAAAAGTGGATATGGGTTAAGTTTCAAAGTCCACTCTTAAAATAAAACCAACCAACCAACCTTGAAAAAAAAAAAAAAAAAAAAAAAAAAAAAAAAAAAAAAAAAATTTTTTTTTTTTTTTTTTTTTTTTTTTTGAAGGTTGGTTGGTTGGTTTTATTTTAAGAGTGGGTGTGGTCATGTGACTAGTAAATATCATCGGATCAAAAAGTGATATAACCGAGATTAATTTCGGTGCTAAAAAGAAGAACCCAAATTGTCTTCCCAACTGGCTGAACCCAGATTTGGTATTTTTTAGCTTGAAATCTTAGCTGATCTGAGTTTGGTCGTTGGTAAAAAATATCAGCGGATTTTTCTAAGGCCCAAATGAAATTTTTTCAAACTAAATCTGGCAGACTAGAATTTTAGTAAGAATCTGCTATGGATAGTAGTTATACCTCCCATTATACCCGGCATCTCTTTAAGAAAATACCGTACAACGTAAAGTCAGATCCGTCTCGGTACCACGTTTAAGCTCGTCCGATCTTAAAAAATGCTGGATATCGTTAGCCCGTTTAGAGAGAGACTTGGCATAGTGCCAACTGAGTCGATACACTGGAATGAGTCGATACTGTGTCGAGAGCATTTAAATTGGGACTGGCAAGTATGGTAGTAGAATATTTTAGACATCTTCATACTTGGCCAATCTATATTTTAAACTATGCTTTCAGGCTAGCAATTGCGTTCGCTTGTAAATTATAAATAATTTCCCACAAGCGTATTCTATCAGCCTGTAGCGTTTTGATTTCGTCTTGGAGAGTTTCTCTGATATTACTTTCGTAAATCTCATATTTTTCATTTCGGCTTCTATCCCCTTGGCAGCGTCTCAATATGGACATCATGGCAAGTATGGAGATGAATGGCAAAATTAAATCTTGGCCAATATATATAGGCGAAGTGAAGCCACGCCCACCTAAAAAAAAAAAAAAAAAAAAAAAAAAAAAAAAAAAAAATTTTTTTTTTTTTTTTTTTTTTTTTTTTTTTTGAGTGGGCGTGGCTTTACTTTGCCTATATATACCGACACTTGTAAGTTATAAAATTATATCCAGAAGCTACTCTTCTACAATGCCCGCCGGTCTCAATTTGAGAAGGTATTTGAACGCTCTCCTATGCGACAGAACTCCGTTTTCATGTCCGCGCTGCAACGTTCTCGTCTTGTCCAAAGATTATGAAAGGCATTGTAGGAATGAAACCGCCATGAACCCTTTAACATGCTGCGTTTGGTGCGAGGGTCAATTTACATTCCAAAGAGGGGAAAAGAACGGTGCTGCTGATCATTTGATAGAATGCTTCAGAAATTT
>OZ005660.1:6902981-6998933 GCA_963930645.1 Salticus scenicus | reverse complement strand
AGCATGCTACGTCTATCAAAATAGCCGGGAGAATAGAAAATACACAAAACGCGCCATTGTTTAAGTACGTCGTTAAGAGTCGAGATGTTTATCGGATATTTATACGTTCTCCCAGACTGATTCGCGCAGTGGATGGAGCGCTTATTGTAATTTCGAGGGGGGAGTTTCGCATCCATTTTGAGATATTTTTCGGAGGCATAAATGGAGGAGATTATTATTTTTGCATTCAAATATTTAAATAAAACGGTTTTCGCGATCCATAAAGTGAAGAGAGTATGTTTTCGTCATTTACAAAATAGGGTTGCTAACAAAGATCTGGTCATCTGTTTAAAACATATTACATTAAATATTAGATCGAACTGACATTGTCTACACATAAAAACAAAAATAAACTAGTATGTTGTGGCCACTACAAGACTTTCTCCTATATTTTCCTATACAAATTCACTCAATAACAATTGAAAAAAAAAAAAAAAAAATTACGATTTTTTTTCAGTTTTTTTTCGTTAAAAGTAAAAAAAAAAAAATCGATAACTTTGTTTTAAATTATCACATATTTATAGTTCAACCATTCGTTTTAAAGGTATTGACGAGACCTTTCGAAAGATACCCATCTTGAAAATTTACTCCCCTCGAGGGGGGACTTCCCCCCCCCCCAGGGAGGGTGGCAAGGCTCCTACACATATAAAATTTTTTTCTCAGTTGACTATCTCTATTATAAATAATTCTGGTAAATTTCATAATGTTCACTAAAAAATAATTCTCTTCATGCACATTTATATAATACAAAATTTTGTCCTATATCACCCTGTTAAAAATTTAGAAAAAGCGGGATGGCAACGCAACCTGGAAAACAATTTTTACCAAAAGTTGATAGGCACTCATTTATATCAAGGTGCAAATACATACCAACTTGTATGAAATTCTGTGCAGTAGTTCCTGAAATACAGTTGCCACAAAATTTTGTCACACACACACAGACAGATCGACCGACAGACAGACATTTTCTAAAAATGGTCCAATCGTGTTCTACAGCTGTCAAAACGTGTAAATCCATCAAAAACCCGAGGTCGAAAATTTTTACGAATCCAGTACTTTCTTCTATTGAATCTAGAAGAAAGTAAAAATTATATTTTAAAGGTTGTGCATCGTGACAAATTTCAAACACTTTTCACTTGTAGTTTAAACTCCCGTTTCAACTACATATTACCCTGGGCATTGTGTGTTACGATTGCTTTCAGATGAGACTAAAACTCTTCTCCTTTTTATTTTATTTATTTATTTTTCTCTAATCCCTATAGGGAACAGAAAATATTGTTTTTGGATCCAATTTTAGAAATTAATGGATTGAAAATTTGTTACATTGACCCATTTTGAGGTGCTCTGAATCCGAAAAACAGAATTTTTGCGGTTGGTCTGTGTGTGTCTTTTATCCGCATACCTCAAGAACAAATAATTGCTGAAAATCCAAACTCAGATTCTAAATCTGGGGATGCTAAACTAAAATTTTCGTTCGGGTCAAGCCAAGAGAATTCATATACATCTAGGGAAGAAATTTGTACTGGGTACGGTTTAACATCTACAGGCTGCTGTGAACGAAATGAATTCACCATTTATTCTTTATATTTACAGAAGAACGTCTCGTGTAGAACAGGGTATAAAATTTTACTTACCATTCGACTACAGGGCTACCCGTCAACATTCAGACAGGTTGGAGCCTTTACATGAAAGTAGTCCGAAATGCATTTCAAGTTGTGTTACGTGTTTCCAACATGGAATTGAACATAAGTACATAATGCAATGTATTAATAAATTGTGGACACTATACAGGGCTACTCAAAATTAAGTGAATACTTTTTTCGAATGAATGTAATTGATAGAAGTGTTTCATTATATTTTACCATGTATACATAAAAAAAAAAAAAAAAAAAAAAAAAAACCCTACTTAAACTACTCAAAAATGAAAATTAATTCGTATATACATGCGGTAGACATTTTTTTTTTTTTTCATTCTGAAGACAATTTTTTACAGCTGTTTTTGTATAATTACGCTCTTTGGGATCCCCTAAATATGAATTTCAGTTAGATAGCAGGTGAACTGTGTGTATGCCCGTTATCAGCATCACTTAACCCATTGCCGCTCAGTGTTCCACTACATGGAACACCTAATTTTAATTCTCAAGTGCAAAAACTCATCCCGGAAATTTTTTAGCAAAAATTTACATTTATAACAAAGCAGAAAACGCCCTTTTTTCAACATGAAAATTTAAAATTTCTTCTATTATAATTATGTTCGTAAATTCCGGTGGCAGTGTAATTTAAATGATCCGAATTATCTTGCCCCGCAAAGGGTTAAAATACTCCGGAATATATTGAAATGTTGGGATCTATGCAACTTTTACGAGTTGTTGTTGTCGATAATGTTTACTTATAAAGTGATTTATTTATTAAATTAAATATTATTTGAATTTAACAAGGTTTACTTACAGATGTTTCAAACCGAAATTTTCTCGAAAAGGAACAATGCTAATTTTTTATTTTTTAAATATTTATGATCAGCTATGTGGCTAAAAGCCATTTTTTAAATTAGTTTAGTAATTTTTAAAATAAATTAAGTAGTGAACCTTAAAGGGTTAAAACATATATTTACAGGAAATTTAAATTTCATATTTTGAAGTTCATATGAGGTTATATTAAATTTTAAACTTAAAAACGTATTTACTACAGTTAAATTTATTTTTATAGAGTAAAAACTTTTTATTTTTCGTTTTTTTTTTTTTTTTTTTTTTTTTTTTTTTTTTTTTTTTAATTAATTTATTTGATTTTTTTTTTTTTTTTTTTTTTTTTTATTTAATATAGTATTTATCGAGAAAAAAAATGGCAGTATATAGTAGAAAGAAAGGATTAAACTGATTAAAATTAAAATTTAATTAAAATTTGCTTTTTATGTATTTAATTTAACACCTTTACGATTGAAATTATCCCTCAAGATTGACGGTTGTGCGAAATTTTGTCCTATTCTGCCGTGTTAAGAAATTCGTAAATATCTAATAACTTGCGAAATTTTTAAAGTAGAATGTTTATACTAACTGATGTTCATTCCGGCATCAAAATTGATATTTTAAAACTGGTCTGTCATTTTTACAGCAAATTTTTTTCATTTAATGCAAGTTTAGGTGAAAATTTGCCCTATTCTCCCATGTTAAGAAAATCGTAAATTTCAAATAACTTACGAAGTTTTTTAATTCGAATGTTTCAAATAAATAGGGTTCTTTCCAGTGTCGAAAGTAATATTTTAAAACTGGTCTGACCTCTCTGCGATCATTTGTTCGTAAGATATCGTGTAAACAGACTAAAAAACTAACGGACTAACAGACACCATACTAATTTTGTCATTTTCGATTTCCTCACACCTGAAAACGTGTAAAAAAGTCAAAAAACCAAGGTCGAAAATTTTCACGATTACCTAAGTTCCCCATACCTATAGTATGACGGGGAACTAAAATGCTTAGATCAAACATATAAATAGTTTTATTTCATATATTAAAATATAACTTGTTTATTTCATATAATAAATCATAATAGAATACAAAGTGTATGGTTATTGCATTATGTTTTAAACGAAAGTTTTATGCAGATTCTCATAAAGTACATTGTAGAGCGTAATAAAGCGAATTATTAAATCGAAAATGTGCATAGGTATCATTTAATCCCTTGGGTATTATGCAAACAAGACAGTTTTGTTTGTTTCAACCCTTAATTTTAAAGTTATTACAAATGAAAAAGGTATAAGTCATTTTTTCTGCAGTGCGCCTTTTTTTTTTTTTTGTCGCTTAGTGTATTTATGATCCTCAAAATGGACGTTTATGCTCAATTTTGCCTTATTTTGCCGTATTAAATAAATCGTAAATTCCAAATAACTTACGAATTTTTTAAATTGGAAAAATTATAGTCTATGGTATTCATGCCAGTATCCTAAATAATATTTCAAAAGTGGTTTGACATCTTTACGATGAAAATATCCCTCAAAATTGACGTTTATGTGAAATTTTGCCCTATTCTGCCATGTTAAGAAATTCGCAAATTTCCAATAACTTACGAAATTTTTATATTAGAAAATTCATTGTCAATAATATTCATGTCAGTATTCTAAATAATATTTAAAAAGTGGTCTGACATTTTTACGAGGAAATTATCCCTCAAAATTGACGTTTATGTGAAATTTTGCCCTATTCTGCCCCCTGAGCTTCATTGTTCTTAAGATTGGAGCTGAGTGATTCTGCCATGTTAAGAAATTCGTAAATTCCCAATAACTTGCAAAACTTTCAAAGTAGCCTATTTATAGTTACCGATGTTCCTTCCGGCATCAAAACTGATATTTTAAAACTGGTCTGACATTTTTACTGTAAAAATTTTCTGCTTGATGGACGTTTAAGGGCCCTCTTCACTCAGCATTTCCTTTTCTAAAAGCCAATGTTATCCTATGGGAAACTTTCTTTGCACTTAAAACAGTGGCATATTAATTGATTGAGACGCGGTTTTTTTTATTGGATCACTCTCATTTCGTAAACTGACGCAGCTTTTGTAGATTTTATGAAAGAATAACAGTTGTTTTTTAAAAAAGCTGTTTTATTGCAATATTTGGGTTGATGCATTAAATGGCTTATAAAAAACTCTTTCAATTTTTACTTTCTTCTATATGTAATATAGAGAAAGTATTGGATTCGTAAAAATTTTCGACCTCGGGTTTTTGATGGATTTACACGTTTTGAGAGCTGTAGAACACGATTTGACCCTTTTTAGAAAATGTCTGTCTGTCTGTCTGTCTGTCTGTCTGTCTGTCTGTCAGTCTGTGTGTGTGTGTGTGACAAAATTTTGTGGCAACTGTATCTCAGGAACTACTGCACAGAATTTCATACAAATTAGTATGTAGTTGCACCTTGACATAAATTAGTGCCTATCAACTTTTGGTAAAAATTGTCTTACAGGTTGCGTTGCCATCCCGCTTTTTCTAAATTTTTAACATGGTGATATAGGACAAAATTTTGTATAAATGTGCATAAAGAGAATTATTTTTTAGTAATCATTATGAAATTTACAAGAATTATTTATAATAGAGGTAGTCAACTGGGGAAAAATTTTTGTATGCGTAGGAGCCTCGTGAACCCCCCTGGGGGGGAAGTCCCCCCTCGAGGGGAGTAAATTTTCAAGATGGGTATCTTTCGAAAGGTCTCGTCAATACCTTTAAAACGAATGGTTGAACTATAAATCTGTGATAATTTAAAACAAAGTTATCGATTTTTTTTACTTTTAACGAAAAAAAAACTTAGAAAAAAAATCGGTTTTTTTTTTTTTTTTTTTTTTACGAAATTTAACCAGACTTGGTATTTAGTTGGCCCCTGACATAAACTGAGGCTGATTAGATTTGGGGATCAATCGCTCAACAGGTGGCGCTGTGATCGTATTTTTTCTAAATTTTTAACATGGCAGTATAGGACAAAATTTCGTATAAATGTACATAATGGGAGTTATTCTTAACCTGTGATTGTGAAATTAATATGAATTATTGATAATAGTAGTAGTTAATTAGTAAAAAAATCTCGGTCATCGCTTCCCCCCCCAGGGGAAAGTACGCCCCGGGGGGGGGGGGGAATTTTCAAGATGGGTATCTTTCGAAAGGTCTCGTCAATATCTTTAAAATGAATGGTTAAACTATAAATATGCGATAATTTAAAACAAAGTTTTAAGTCGATTTTTTTTAATGAAAAAAAACTTTGAAAAAAAATCGTTTTTTTTTTTTTTTTTTTTTTTTTTTTTTTGTATTGTTACTGCGTGAATTTGTATAGGAAAATATAGAAGAATGTCTTGTGGTGGCCACAGCATACTAGTTTAAAACAGAATTTAAAAAGCTGCGTCAATCTCAAAGAGTTTATTTCAATGCGGAAAAAAATCCTGTATTTTAATAAAATTTTAAATCAATTAAATTTGCAAAGAAAGTCCAAAAATTTTACAAATTTGTGCCGATTTTTCTCTTTGACACACCCTTTATTCGGCTACGCCTCTCGTTCGTGGTTTCGATGGAAAGATGTTTACATTTCTGTGGTGAAGATACGTCTAGGCGTTGTGGTTTTTTATTCAGTTTTTATTTTTATTATAGATTTCACCTGTATTACGGATGTGAGTAACATAACAATTTAGAAGACAATCGTTCAGAGACTTATTTATAGGAAATATATGATCACATTTTATTTTCAATAGTTTTTCATTGCGCGTAATACTATTATTATATGAATACTTTGTACATAAATCTGATATTTTACTGATAATGCCACGATTGACAATATACAAACATTTTTTTTAACAAGTTATATAAAACTTTTTACTAAATTAAACAGATTTTCAATAATAAATTTTATTTTAAAGTATATAATCTGGTGTGGCACCCACACGACTTTTTCTTACCCTACATTTAAATTTTATACAGACAGATTCAGATTGAGGAATAAAATATCAAGTACTGTATAAAATTCTATAGTAAAAAGAATTTAAGCTAGCTTTACGAATTATTTAATTTGACAAATAATTTTCTGTGGGAAGGGCGAAGGGGAGTACCACCTTTCTCAACCCACATTTGAAACTAATATCTACATTTCTATAGAATTCACGACTAATATTAAATTTAAAATTATGTTCAACAATAACTTTCAATCACATTTATTGACAACTTTAACCCGTATCACTCGTTGAAACTTATCAATATTGATCAAACTGTTCAAGTATGAATTTTATATGAACTTTAAAATATAACACTTGAGTTCCCTGCCGGTATTTAGTTTTTAAAGTTACACTGATAACAGACTCACAAAGAACAACTGTTAAAAATTGTTTAATTATTCACGGAACCGCAAAATACGTAGTTATTAAAAAAAAAAAAAAAAAAAAAAAAAACAAGACTTCAAATTAAACTAAATATTTTATTTACTCTTTAGGTATGGAGAATTAATTTACATTCCTGAGCAAAATAAGTTTTATTAATATTGAAGTCTAGGAATTGAATGAAACAAATATTTTTAACGACATAAGCAAGTTGATTTTATAACTGAAGAAACTAGAACAATTTAAAGTTTGAAAGAAATGGGAGTCAAATGTTTATGAAATTATTTATACACGACGAAATCACACTATTATTTTCAAAGATTTTGCGCTCTTATTTTCGCGCCTAACATAAAAGCGCAGCTGAAAGTATGGTACCTGAACATGAACACTGTTTCTATGCGTTCTTTTAGAATTACAGTAACTGGATATCAAGCTGTGTATCGATATTAATAAAATCAGAATTTTGTCTGTAAATTTATCAGAATTTTAAAAAAAAATGCGATATCTTCACGTTCCACACACCATAAAAGTCGAAAATTACTTCAGAAAATTTTGTCTGTGTGTGTGTCATCGTGTCTGTATGTCTGTAACGCTATTATTGTCCGGGTATCACGTGAGAATGGCTGGACGGAATTCAACGGCGCTTGGCAGAAATTTAGGCTTTTACCCAACTAAAATCTGCCAACTTTTTCGAAATTCCCTCCCCAGTTCTCGCCGGGATGGGGGGGAACAAAAGTCAAAACATATTTGTAAGCATAACACCGCTCCAAATTACTTCACTGTAAAGAAATTGCACATATAAACAATAGTCATGAGTATAAAAAAAAACGTTATCTGCAATTTAGGAATTTTAGATTATTAACCCTTTCAGTCGCAGTGTTCCCGCTGATGGAACACCTTATTTTAATTCTCAAGTGCAAAAACTCATCCCGGAAACTTTTTAGCAAAAATTTACGTTTATAACATATTAGAAAAGGCCCTTTTTTTTACCTGAAAATTTAAAATTTCTTTTATTTAAATTTTGTTCGTAAATTCCGGTGGCGAGAAATTTCGCAATTTCCGAATTTTTTAAAGAACTCTACAAAAAATGGAACAAAGATGTTAAAAAAGCTACGAGACTTCCTTAGAAAATTTCCAAAAACACATTTTCCCCCCCTAATTTCCGATATTTTTGTGAGGAGGGGTTACGAAGGGTCAAAATCGAGACAACCCTTTTAGCGCTAAATTCCTCCTGAGAAATCTATGGAAGCTGCGGTCACGAATTTCGGTGCTGGGATTATATGTATGTATCCGACACCTAAAGTAATTGAATAAATAAAACATTGCGATTTAGGAAATTTCGATTTTTAAGGGGAGGGAAGAGGGAAATCAATTTTTGGCGGGAAATTGTGCAAATTCCAGATTTTTAGTAAAATTTTAACAAAAATGGAAAAAAGATGTTGAAAACAGCCATGGGTCTTCTTTAGGACATTTTCAAAACACGCTTTTTTTGTGATTTGTCTTTCTTTTTTATTTTTAGGGGGGGGGGATAGGTATGTGTTACAAAGGGCAAATTCGAGGCACCACTTTTAGCGTTAAATTTGTCCTGAGAAATTTATGAGAGCTGTGGTCAGTGTCAGAAAGTTTCATGCTTGGATTGCTTGTATATGTATCCGACCCCTAAAGTAACGGAATATATCGAAATATCCCCCCTTTCACCCTGGGGGGGTAGGAAGCAAAAAAAAAAAAGTTTGTAAGCATAACTCGGCCCCAAATTACTTCACGCTGAAGAAATTGCGCATGAGAAAACTAGATTTGAGTATAAATAAAACATTATGTGCGATTTTGGAATTCTTGACAGAAGGGAGGAAAGAAATCGTTTTTTGGGGGGAAATTTCAGAAATCCCGGACTTTTTAGTAGAGTTCTACTAAAATGGTACAAATGTATTGAAAAAAGCTATCTGTCTTATTTAGGATATTTCCAAAAACATTTTCTTTCTTTCTTTTGTGTGTGTGTGTGTGAGATTTTCGATTTTTTTTTTTTTTTTGGGGGGGGGGGGCGTTACGACGAAGCTAATTCGAGACCCTCCCTTTTAGCGCTAAATTTGTCTTGGGAAATCCACGGGATTAATGGTCGCTAAATTTGGCGCGTAAATTTTTTATATGTATCCGACATTATTGTAACGGGATTTTACAAAATTCCACCTTTACCCTACCACTCGGGGGGGGGGGACAAAAAACACGTGTGAAATCTCGTTTTTCCTTTTAAATTCGCTTTAAATTATCTTGGGGGGGGGGAAACTTGTGCGAAACAACTACAAGACTTCCATTACCCACAATTACACATATTACATGCATTCTTTGGAATTTTCCAGTAAGAGAAATTTGATACACGTATAAAGACATATAAAATAGAGTTTACATAGCGAGTTATGAGAAAGAGTATTTAAAATGGATCAATGAAACAATTTTCCAGAAAATCGTTAGAGCCGTTTTTGAGAACCAACTTTTACCAAAACTTGATATTCTAGATTATTGACTGGAAAACAATAATTACATACAAAAGGATATTTAAAAGCGAGTTAATATGGCGAGTTTGAAAAAAATCCGTACAGCCGTTTTTAAAGGAACGCACTTGCGAGACTTTAAATTGAGCTATTTATACAAGACGCCTATCAATTTTCCAAACCTAACCAACTATATCTGTCGAAAGAACATCTAGTAGAGTGTTTATATAGCAATTTTGAAGTAAATCGTTAGAGCTGTTTTTGAGATACGGACTTACGCTCCCATTTCCATTTTACGATGGCCCACTTCTGTTTTTAAAATTTTTACTAAAATTTGTAAATTTAATCTGTACAACAGACCTGTTCCGGCTGTGAAGTTTCGTAGTTCTATCTTTATTAATTTTGGAGATATGATAGCCAGAAGATTCCACATATACATACACACTGACCAATTGCCCAAAACTACATTTTTGGACACAGGAGGACTTAAAACGTGTAAATCAGGTGAAAACTCGATATCGAATTTTTGGACAGAATACAATACAGAATACAAATTACCTACGGTAGTAGAGTAATGGAAGTAAAAAGAGATATCCGTAAAATTTTTGCTTTGAAATATAGCTAATACAAATACTTAAGAACTAATTTCTGGAATTTTAAAAATTCAGCCGCGCTGGGGGGAGGAGGGGGGTCATAACGTAATTTCAAATAATCCTTTATATATATGTATATATATATATGTATGAGACTTTTGCTCTAAAATATAGCTCACACAAATGCCTAAAACTAATTTCTAGAATTTTAGAAATTCGTTCTAGGTGGGCCGGGAAGGGGGCGGAGAGGCGGAGGGACCAAAAAAAAAAAAGGAGTTAGATTGTTCAAAATCGGTACATAGAGGTTTTTGATAACTACAAATCGATTGCGGATAGTTTCGAATTTGTAGAATTATTAGGATAGAGGGGTAAAAATATAGAAATAAGATTTAGGGCGTTGAAAATTAGTATTATTAGGTTTTAAGGCCCTATAAATCGATTGCGGATATTTACAAAAGTGTAGAATTATTACGAGTTGCGGAAAGGGTGAGCGCAGGGGCAAAAATAAAGAAACTAGGTAGAATGTTGGAATTTAGTATTATTAGGTTAAAAGCCTGAGAAAACGATTGCGGATATTTTTGAAAGTGTATAGATAGATTTTAGAGGCCTGCAAGTCGAATGAGGATATTTTCGAAAGTGTAAATAAGCTATTAGGAGAGGCGGGAAGGGGGTGACGGAGGGGAAAAAATAGAGTTAGATATCGTTCAAAATTGGTTTTTGATACTTACAAGTCGATTTTCAAATCTGTAAACTTTTTAGGAGAGCCGGGAAGGGAAGGGCGAAGGGCAAAACAATAGAAATAGATTTAAACCGTACAAAATTGGTACGTGTTGGTTTTGGGGACCTACAAATCGATTACATTTCCTGAAGAGAAGAGAAAAAGTATTAGGATAGACGGGAAGGAGGGAGGGGTGGGGGCGAAGGAGCAAAAATATAGAAATTAGAGTTTAAACGTTCAAAAATAGTATTATTAGGTTTTAAGGTTTGATATATCGATTGCGGATATTTACGAAAGTGTAGAATTATTATGAGGGGCGGGAAGGACCAGCGCAGGGGCAAAAATAAGAAATTAGATAGAACGTTGGGATTTAGTATTATTAGGTTTAAAAGCCTGATAAAACGATTGTGGATATTTTTGAAAGTGTAAAACAATTAAGAGGCTCGGGAACGGTGGGCGAATATGTGCGTTGTGTGCAGGTTTGTACGCTGTCGCAGTCAGTGGGGACCCGGATTGATTACTCTACCGATGACAGAAGATTTTTTTTTCGTATTTTATATCTATGTTTTTCCCTTACGATAATATGGATATCTGCCACTTTGGTGAAAATAGCGGATGAAGTTCATTAATAAATTTTATTGAGACATTTTTTGGTTTATGTATACATTAAAATTCAAACAAATTCGGAATATGCTTTTTACAATTCGAATTTGAAAATTTTTTGAAAGCAGAATGTCGCTGCAACTAGGTTAAGAAACTCATCCAAGATCTTCATAAAATAAGTTAAGAAACTGTCCAAATTTGGTTCGATTTGGAGTATTATTTCGGAAGTTGTCGTGATTTTAAATTTTCATGTGATGGTAGCCTGATTTCAAATGGCCCTGCTTAACTTAAGATATCCACCACTTTATTAAAAATGGCAGATAAAGTTCATTAATAAAGTTCATTGAGACACTTTTATGGTCTATGTATACATCCAAATAGAAACAAATTCTGAATACGCTTTTTACAATTTAAATTTGAAATTTTCAAGTGGACTTCGCTTGAAAACAAAATGACGGAGCAACTTGAACAAACTCACACAAGTTATTTATCAGATAAGTTCACTGTCCAAGTTTGGTTCGATTTGGAGTATTATTTGGAAGTTATCATGATTTTAAATTTTCAAGTGGTATCTTGATTTCAAGTGGCCCCGCTTAACTTAAGATACCCGACATTTTAATAAAAAGGGCGGATAAAGTTCATTAATAAAGTTCATCGAAACCCTTATGTTATGTATATTTACATTAAAATACAAAAAATCTGGCTTTAAATACACTTTTCACAATGTGGGTTTGAAATTCTCAAGTGGCCGCCACTTGAAAACAAAATGTCAGAGCAATTTGGTTACCGTACTCATCCAAGATATTTATAAGATCAGTTAGCAATGCAAATTTGGTTCGATTTGGAGTATTATTTCGAGAGTTATCGTAATGACAAATTTCATTATAGATAGACAGATAAATATATAGATAAACAAAGTGGTTGCAATAGGTCGATTTCTAAAAAAAAATCAACCTAAAAAGTTTTTTTTTTTTTTTTTCCTAAAAAAAACCCTGGTTTTTTGCCTACCCTTCGAAAAAAAGCATTTAGATGATATTGTGATCACTCACATACATACACATACATCATAACCATCATCATCATGAAAATAGTAAAAATTAACTCATGGGACCTCAAAACATGTAGATACGCCAACATCGCAAAGTCAGAATTTTGTCACGATTACAATGATTTCCTTACGTATGTATTTTCGGAAAGCAAAAAATTGCATGAAAGGTACGTGAATCATTTAATTTCATCATGCTTAATAACTAATTTTTAAAAGATATATGTGTCTATGAGAGAGGAAATGACAATGTAGTTGTAAACAATGGAGGGAAAAAGTGGAGGATTGAAATTCAAGATATAAAATATACCTTTACATCCACCCTTAGAAAAATACAAATATTTCATTTATTAAATATTGTAAATTTTGCTTATTCCATGTCTATTTTGAAAAATTCAAATTGATTATACAAACATATTAATAAAATATCTGGTGTGAAACAACCACACGACTATCATTACAAACTATTACACATATTATATGCATTTTTTGGAGATAATATTATCACAAGATATAAAAGTGACCTAAAGAAGTAGAAACCTAACATTTTTCTGGTAAGATAAACTTTATACACATGTAGAGACATATAAAACGAAGCTTACATAAAGCGAGGTAAAAAATTAGAAATATATATATATATATATATATATATATATATATATATATAATATATATATATATATATATATATATATGTATATATATATATGTAGTACAGTTATTTTTTGAAACACCAATTTTCGAGATCTACCTAAGCTTCTGACCTACCTAAATGATGGGCAAAATCAGCCATTTTGTTAAAAACAAAATAATAAAGATACAAAAGGGCATTATTTAAAAGGAAAAAGAATATAAAAATACAAAAGCTGTTTTACTGAAGACTACAAAGCTGTTTTATTGCCTTTTAAAAGGCTAAGACAGAAATTTGTGCCTTGACTGTGCCATATCATCTGGTAAATCTGGTGAGAAGTTTTCTTGTTACTTGGTCAGTAAACATTCATTTTATTTTGCAAAAACGCATTTCTAGATACATGTTTTCTAAGTACTCATCTTTAGCACCATTGATGCAAAATCAAAGATCATTGTTATATCATTTATATTGTATTGTAAAATCATAGAATAATCAATTTAATTAGTATTCAAAATTTGGATATTTAATAAAGAAATTAATTAAAATTATATGAATCTAGTATTATTTGAGAGTAAATTTATTTATTAATAACCATATTATTTTTCAGATTAATGTTTGCTTTTTTAATTAGGATTAATTTTAGGGCATTTCACAACGCATGCCCGAATATCGAATTGATATTCAAAGTGTACGACCATGAAGCTGTCACTTTAGAGCCACGAAAAGGAGGGTAGTCTGATTTTGGTTAATATCCGCCCAACACTAAACAGGGTAGCTGTTAATTTTCCTCTAATAATTACGTGATACACAAGAAAGAAATGGATTTATATAACAATTTTCAAGAAAATCGATAGAGCAGTTTTTGAGAAACCAACTTTTACCAAAACTCAATCATTGACAGGAAAACAATAATTACATACAAAAGCATATTTAAAAGTGAGTTAATATGGCGAGTTTGAAAAAAAATCCGTACAGCTGGTTTTTAAGGAACGCACATCCGAAACCTGAAATTGAGCTATTTATACAGAACGCGTATCAATTTTTCTGAACTAACCAGCTATATCATTCGAAAGGACATCTAATAGAGTGTTAATGTAACAAATTTGAAGAAAATCGTTCGAGCCGTTTTTGAGATACGGACTTATGGTCCCACTTACGGTTTCCGATGTCCCACTTCCGGTTTTTCAATTTTCTCCAAAATATGGAAAATTCATCTGAACACCAAACTTGTTTCAATTCTAAAGTTTCGTAGTTCTATCTTTATTAGTCTCCGATACATAATAGCCAGAAGATCCCCCCCCCCCCACACACACACTGACCAATTGCCAAAAACCACTTTTTTGGACTCAGAGGACCTTAAAACGTGTAAATCAGGTGAAATCTCGATATCGAATTTTCAGACCGAATAAAAATACTTCCATTACATACTGTAATAGGGTAATGGAAGTAAAAAATGTTTTTTTTTTTTTTTTTTTTTTTTTTTTTTTTTTTCCATATATAAATTGAAAGAATAAAGATAATTTTTAATTTACTACTCGCAAATAATTAATAGTGAATAAAATTGGAAAATCGGAAGTGGGACATCTGAAACCGGAAGTGAGGCCATAAGTCCATATCTCAAAAAAGCTCTAACGATTTTCTTTAAAATTGCTGTATAAACACTCTATTAGATATCCTTTCGAAGGATATAGTTGGTTAGTTCAGGAAAATTGATAGGCGTCCTGTACAAATAGCTGAATTTCAGGTCCTGCAAATGCTTCCTGTCAAAACGGCTGTATTATTTTTTTTTTCAAACTTGCCATATTGACCCTCTTTTAAATGTCCTTTTACATATAATTGTTGTTTTCTGGCCAACAATTAATTTTGTCAAGCTTTGGTAAAAATCGGTATCTCAAAAACGGCTCTAACGATTTTCTTGAAAATTGTTACATAAACCCATTTTAGATATCCTTTCTCATGCTTTACTTGGTTATCACAGGAAAATTAATAGTCATCCTGATCAGACAGATCAGTTTTACATCTCGAAACTTGGTGTTTCAAATAAATAAACTCTACCAATTTTCTTCCCCTTTCTTTTTCTTAAAAAAAAGAAAAAAAAAAAAATCGCTGTGCAAACTCTGTTTTATGTTTTTACACGTGTATTAATTTTCCCTTACCGGAAAATTTTTAGGTGTCTATTTCATTAGGACAATATCATGTCTTCTGATAACATTATCTTCAAAAATGCATATAATACAGTCACTCAAATAATTAACTGTACATGAAACCTTTCTCAGAATGCCAAAGAATGAGTCAATATTTAAAAAGAACCTTAAAAAATCTTTTTTTCACTTTAACTCATTTTATTAAAATAATTTTTTTTAATTTTTAAAATTTGAAATGCAATGTACTTTTTAAAATACATACATCAGATCAAAAATTATCATATTTATCAAATCACACAGAGTTGAAATTAAAACCTGATAAGTTTTTATTTTTTTAATTAATTGTATATAAATTGTCATTTATAAAATAAATTGATCTCTAAATATAAGTATTGAAATTCAAATCTTGTTTCTTAAAACAATTTAAAGTTTGAAATACAATTTTCAATTGACATTTCATAATTTTTAGATTTTATAAATCTCATCATTTTTGAAAATTAATAATTTATTCATTAATTAATAATTAATCCTTTCTACACAAATTTTGAATTTTTTCTACTTCTTAAAAATTTTTGTCATTTTCTTTATTAAAAATGTCATTTTCGTTTTTCAAAGTCCAATCAATTTATTTAAATTGTTGCTTCAGATCAAACACATCAATCTTTAAATATACATTAAGAGATATTAATAAAAATTTGAAGTTCTTAACACATTTTAAAGAATATTAAAAAGTATTTTAAAGTGAATTCTTATTCTTTCTTATATTGGATAGTAATAATTAAAAATAATGAGCTGTTTTAAGAGAGACCTCATTTAAAAATATACATGTAGTAAAGATAAATATTACTACATGTATATTTATTCAGGATCTTTCAATGTCTGCGTAATTTTTTATATTTCAACGCCAAGAGAAAAAAATACGTAATAATTCAACAGGCCTGGAAAACCAAGCGATAAATTTCATTTATTTCAAAACTAATGATATGAATTTAGGCAAACTTAAATATAACACAAGAAAACGGAAATTTCATGAACCCTATTGAAATTTGACCTCTTTGTCCCGAAAAATATTTCAAAGCATTGTGTTCTATGAAAGATATTTTTATAAACCATATTTTCATATCTTTACTGTTCTTAATGAAATTGAAATATGTTATTCAAGTTTCTGTATAAAATGGATTTATGTACAGGGACACTCAAAAGTATTCCAAAACATTGCATTTTATGAGAGATATTTCTATAAATCAAATTTTAATAACTTTACTTTACACGAAGATTTAGGAAATTGAAATATGTTATTTATATGCACAAAAGAATGCTTTTGCATAGAATATAGCATGATTAGCATTAGAGGGTCGCACACCAGTTATATTAAGAGCTATTAATAAAAAATTGTTACTGTGAAAATCATAAAAATATTGAAATGTATTATTAATATTCTAAAATAATGCTTTGTATAGAATATATGATTAACTTTCTGATTTACAGGGCTACACTAAAATATTCAGAGAGATCAAAAGCTGTAATTATAATCTAACGGTCTTTTGTGTTAAGCCTTTTTAACACTTTCCAAAATGCCTAAGAGTAATTTTAAAATCAATTATTCTATCTGTCCAGTGGCAAAAAATATTAAAAGTTATTCAATACAACAACTACGTACAGTTGGAAAGTGTTACTAATCAATGTATGATTTTTCTTTAATATATGTAGAAACTGGACACATAAGATAGTATTAAAAATTCTTTTAATAATCCAAAAATTTTGGCAAAAGTTATCCACAGTTAAGAATTATGAAATTTTAAAATTTTAACTCTTTAAATCATTTAAATCATTGAAATGCAGATTTGAGTGTAGGTAGTTTTTTAAATATAACTTAAAAACTGGTTCATAGAACGAGTTGTCATATTTAAAACTTATTTTGAATAAATTCTCAAATGTAACACATAATTTCGTAAACTTAAATTATGTTTATCCAAAATTTCGAGTCATTTCGTTAAGTCCTTTCAATCTGTTTTGTAATGATTACAAATAATTTTAAAATTAAAAGATTTTAACATTATCACCATGAAATGTTTTAAATTGTGGTCTTTGTTAAAAAGGATTCAAATGAAACAATTAAATTACAACCAAATTTTAAAATGGTTTTCTATGATTTTTTTCCATGTTGCCTTAAAGTAAAATTCTTTTAAATAAAAACGCACGAAGCTAGCTTGTGACCTCAAATACAAGTCAGCTGTTTGTAATGTCAGCTGTTTACATTCAATTCCACCTGTCTTTTCGTGAATGATGCAATCAAACCTGTCTGAACGTTTCGTTTATCTCTCTTTCTGTATATACAGTTCCCGCCGCTTATTAAAATCATTCTGAACCAAAGTGATTTTATTAAGCGTCTGATTTTTATATCCCTTAAGGAAAAGGTTCGAAAGAAACTTCAAAAGGTAACGAATAATATAATTAGTAAACAATATTAATTAATTTTTGGTAGATAATTAAATAATTGTTTCTTCGATATAAGTAAATTAATCCCGTGCACTTTCGTTAGAGGAAAATCATCATTAGTTTACCAAAAGTTCATGCTGTTCTTATAAATTAAAAATCTTTTCGTTTAAACCTCATGAATTATAGTAATTTCAAAATAAGAACTAGAAATTGCCTTCTAATAATTAGATAAAAAAATCAGATTTATATTACAAATGCAAAAGTTACAAAATGTAAAAATTACAAATGCAAAAGTTACAAAATGTAAAAATTACAAAATGTAAAAATTATAAAAATGCAAAAATTATAAAAATGCAAAAATTACAAAATGCAAAAATTACAAAATGCAAAAATTACAAAATGCAAAAATTACAAAATGTAAAATTTAGAAATGTAAAAATTTTGAAAATTAAAAATTTGAAAAAAGTAATATTTTGAAAAAGTAAAAATTTGAAAAAGTAAAATTTTGAAAAAGTAAAAATTTGAAAAAGTAAAATTTTGAAAAAGTAAAATTTTGAAATATAAAAATTTGAAAATATAAAAATTTGAAAAAGTAAAAATTTGAAAAAGTAAAAATTTGAAAAAGTAAAATTTTGAAAAAGTAAATCTGAAACGTAAATAAAAAATAACATAATATAATAATAATAATAATAAAAAAAAAAAAAAAAAAAAAAAAAAAAATTTTTTTTTTTTTTTTTTTTTTTTTTTTTTTTTTTTTTTATGTTGTGTTATTTTTTATGTTATGTTATTTTTCCTTTTCAAATTTTTTCCTTTTCAAATTTTTCCTTTTTCAAAATTTTACTTTTCAAAATTTTACTTTTCAAAATTTTACTTTTCAAATTTTTTTACTTTTCAAAATTTTACTTTTCAAATTTTTTTACTTTTCAAAATTTTACTTTTCAAATTTTTTTACTTTTCAAATTTTTTTACTTTTCAAATTTTTTTACTTTTCAAATTTTTTTTACTTTTCAAAATTTTTTTTACTTTTCAAATTTTTTTCCTTTTTAAAATTTTTTTTCCTTTTCAAATTTTTTTCCTTTTCAAAATTTTTACTTTTCAAATTTTTTTACTTTTCAAAATTTTTACTTTTCAAATTTTTACTTTTCAAAATTTTTACTTTTCAAAATTTTTAATTTTCAAAATTTTTAATTTTCAAAATTTTTAATTTTCAAAATTTTACTTTTTCAAAATTTTACTTTTTCAAAATTTTACTTTTTCAAAATTTTACTTTTTCAAATTTTTACTTTTTCAAATTTTTACTTTTTCAAAATTTTACTTTTTCAAAATTTTACTTTTTCAAATTTTTACTTTTTCAAAATTTTACTTTTTCAAATTTTTACTTTTTCAAAATTTTTACTTTTCAAATTTTTAATTTTCAAATTTTTAATTTTCAAAATTTTACTTTTTCAAAATTTTACTTTTTCAAAATTTTACTTTTTCAAATTTTTTTACAAAAATTACAAAATGTAAAAATTACAAATGTAAAATTTTGAAATGTAAAAATTTGAAAAAGTAAAAATTTGTTTTACAAAAATTACAAAATGTAAAAATTACAAATGTAAAATTTTGAAATGTAAAAATTTGAAAAAGTAAAAATTTGAAAAAGTAAAATTTTGTAAAAGTAAAAATTTGAAAAAGTAAAAATTTGAAAAAGTGAAAATTTGTAAAAGTAAAAATTTGAAAAAGTAAAAATTTGAAAAAGTAAAATTTTGAAAAAGTAAAATTTTGAAAAAGTAAAATTTTGAAAAAGTAAATCTGAAACGTAAATAAAAAATAACATAACATAACATAACATAACATAACATAACATAAAAAAAAAAAAAAAAAAAAAAAAAAAAAATTTTTTTTTTTTTTTTTGTGTTATTTTTTTATGTTATGTTATTTTTCCTTTTCGAATTTTTCCTTTTCAAATTTTTACTTTTTCAAAATTTTACTTTTCAAATTTTTTACTTTTCAAATTTTTACTTTTCAAAATTTTTAATTTTCAAAATTTTTACTTTTTCAAATTTTTACTTTTTCAAATTTTTACTTTTTCAAATTTTTACTTTTTCAAAATTTTACTTTTTCAAATTTTTACTTTTTTTTATTACTGTACTTTGAAAAATACGTTCCTTGAAATTGTTGCAGAGATAAGTTGCGTGGAGTGTTTAATTTGTAACTATATATATATTTCATCTATATATATATATATTCTATATATATATATATATATATATATATATATATATGTATATATTTCATCTTTATCAATTTTATCTTTCTTTGTTAAAAGAACACAACAGTAAAGATTATTTATTTTAAAAATAAACCTACAAAAAGATATTCCTTTAATAGATTCATAAAATTGTAATTTTATGAACATATTAATACGAAAGGACTGTTTAAGTTTGCATCATTACATATTTTAATTATAACAAATAAAAATAGTTATTATGTCTATTATTATTATTATTATTACAATGCTGCAAAACTTATAAATAGTCCTATCGTACTAATATAAATTTTATCTGTAACAGATCTTTATTTTTTTCATATCCATGTTTTTTTTCTTCTTGTTCAAAGTAAAAAAATAATCTTATATATTCTCTCTTAAATTCAATTTTTCTTAAAAATATATCATACTTTATCTATCATATATTTTTTTATATATTCTTTTTTTCATCTTTATCATTTTTTCTTTTTTTTTGTGAAAAGAACACAACATTAAAGATGATATATTTTAAAAATAAACCTGTAAAGAGATATTCTTTTTATAGATTCATAAAATTTTAATTATATGAACATATTAATACGACAGGACTATTTTATTTTACATCATTACCTTTTAAGGCTTTGAATGTTAATTATAACACATAAAAATAGTTATTATTATTATTATTATTATTATAATGCTGCAAAACTTATCCTATCGTATTAATATAAATTTTATCTGTAACAGATCTTTATTTTTTTCTCTTTTTCGAGAATTTTTCATATCCGTGCTTTTTTTCTTCTTGTTCAAAGTAAAATAAAAATCTTATGTATTCTTTTTTATATAATTTCTTTTTTTTCATCTTTGTCAATTTTATTGTGAAAGAAATTAACACACAGCAATAACTAGTATTTATTTTAAAAAACAAACCTTACATTTCTAAAAAAAACATCTCAATTAGACATACATAAGATAATTTAAACAGGATAAAAAATTAAAACTAATTACAATCACAATCTTTGAAATTTACAGCATGAAATATTTTAAAGTACATAGACCTGCTAAACAATCTTTATCTTGGTACATATGATTTTATCTTTTTTCACATTAAAATATTTAACACTTTTCATATTTAATTTAAAATGTTTCTGTGTGTGTATAAACAAAGTTTCAATTTTAAACTTTTTGCAATAATGTTTTAAATATTTTTCCATGACACTGTTTAACACCAATTATACATTTATTTGAGAATACACATCAAATTGTTTATTTTTATTCCTCACAGTTAGATATTTAAAATTAGCATTTCTTTTTACATGATATGAGTCCACAGGTGGTTTATACAATTATCTTCTTCTATATCTTGTAATGTTCTATAAGATCCACAATATTTGGCCTCTAGTGATTGTTTAGTTCAGACATTGGAAAACAAATGTTTTGCTTTTGAAAAACATAACTTGTTTTAATTTTTCAATTATATTTCAACTTCTTTATTCAAATGTGACAAACAATCTAAAAATTTTTCATCATATGCAACTTTTTGGTCTTTTTCTGGAGGTTAAAGATATTCTTTTAATATATCTCTTGTCATGTCTTTTTTTGAATTTGAGTTATTGTGAAATATCATTAAAGTTTGGTAATTTATTCTTTATGGATTGTCTAATAAAATTTATCACAATAGTTTCAACGAGATGTTTCATGGTGAACTGAAATCTAAGTGAAAAACAGTGTGATATATATAGTTTGAACAAAAAGGGTGGAGCTTAGTTTTTCTTTTTATTTTAAAAAATATTATAAAATAATATAAATAAATAAAAAATAAAATCATGTCACAACTTATTAAAGTATTAATGTCATGGTCAATTATTATTATCTCGACTTTTATCACTTTTAAAATTTATCCTTTTAAAGTGACCATCGAAATTTAAAATCTTAAACAATATGTTATGATAATCTAATTTTTATTCCTTTAATTGAATTTAAAATATGAAAAGCATTTGTACTTTTCGATATCCAATTTCTAATTAATTTGGGATACCATATATATTTTCAAATGCTGTCAACAGATTGCACAAGTAGACTGCCATTTTGATAGACATTTTATATGAAATAAATGTTTACAACATGACATAACAATATTTTTGTCAAGTGAATTTTAAAAAATAGAACAGTCTAAAGATTTTGGACGCATTGATAGACAATTTATATGACGACCTAAATTTACAATATTTTCGTCGATTGAATATAAACAACATTCACCATAATAAATATTCCCTTTCTTGCATTTTCAGGATCAATTAAATAAAATATAGCTAAAATTTGTTCTTTTGAAAATCCTAATAACTTTAAATCATAATGTGAAAGGCCTGTAGCAATTCAATCAATTTAATATCAAAAATCATTGAATTCAATTTCTGATAACGATTGAGATAGAATTTTTACATTATCAGAATCTATATACATTTGCAAATTTATATCCATTTCTGTTTTTTCTTTACAACGTTAATAATTGTTATTTGTAATAATAGTCGCTTTTATATATTCATATCTTTTTTTTAAATATAGATAAATAAGGAAAAAAAATTAAAAATAAAAATAAAATAAAATAAAATAAAATAAATAAACGACAGAAACAAACGGTCAAATAACAGTTTATTTTGAATTGCAAATTAAAAATGTACATATTATATAAATAAATATATAAATCCTTAAAAAATGAACAACATTTTGTCAAATGTTTTTTAAAATACGACTTTTTTCTTTATGATGTCAGTCTTTAATACAAATTTTTAAATATTATTTGTTGAATACTTTAATGACCAGTATAATTAGCATAGCCATTATAACGTTTAAAATTCTTACTTCAATCTCCATAGTTATCAATCCAAAGATCTGAGATTCTAAACAACTGCTACAGTCTTTTTTATACTTCATGTGCGTTGAAAGTTGCATAACATTTTTTATCGTTTAGTGACAGTTTATTCCAATATATAAATCTTTAAAAAAAAGAACAACTTGTCAAGCATATTTTTTTTAAACACTCCTCTTTTTCTTTACAATAATGAAATTCAGTATTTAAGACAATTTTTTTACGATGACATTATTAGAAAGACTAATGAAAAGGTTTAGTCTTTGTGGCGATCAATTGGTTTTCTCTAAATCATTTACTTTTTGAATTTCTCACAAGAAATGCATCATCCATCCTTTAAGTATAGTTGAATCACATTTAGGAAGTTATTAGCACTTTTAATGATGACTTTCCAGTACAATTAGCATAGCATTAAATCGTTTAGAATTCTTGCTTCATGGTTATAAATCCAGAGATCTGAGATTCTAAACAATGCCACAGCCTTTTATACTTGATGTGAGTTGAAAGTTGCGTAATAAATGACGTCATGAGATTATGAAATATATAAACTTTACAGTTATATTGGCTCTATGAACTAATGTTAATTAAACTAGATTCAAATGAAAGTAAAAAAATTAAGTTCAATTTAAAGTACAGTGGGATGGTGATTAAATAATCAAACCCAAAATTTCACTATATAATTTAATACTAAAATTCAAATTTTACTTTTTAAAAATAGCTTGTTTAAAATTGAAATAGAATAAAACGGAATTTCAATTTTAGCATTTACTTAGATGGCGACTTACAAAATTGAAATTTTAAAATCCGAAATTTCGTTATATAATTAAATGCTAAAATTCAAATTTTATTTTTTTAAAGGGCTTGTTTAACCTTGAATTGGAATAAAATAGTAGTTGAATTTTAGCATTTTGAAATTTTAAAATTCGACAATTTGCTATCTAATTAACTGATAAAATTCAATTACTATTTTTTTCTATTTCAAGGTCAAACAAGCTATTTTTAAAAATATAAAATTTGAATTTTAAAAGCATTTTAATTAGCATTTCATTATATAAAGAAATTTGGGATTTTAAAATTTAAAAATCTAATTAAATGTTAAAAATCAAATTCCATTTTATTCTATTTCAAGAATTCAAATTACATTTTCTTCTAGTTTAGGGTTAAACAAGCTAATTTTTAAAAATAGTAGTGGAACTTTAGCATTTAATTAGATAGCAACTTTTCAAAATAGAAATTTTAAAATCCGAATAGTTGCTATCTAATTAAATGCTAAAGTTACAATCCCATTTTAATTAGCATTTTAAAAGCATTTTAATTAGCATTTAATTATCATTTAATTATGTAGCAAAATTTCGGTTTTAAAAATTTCAATTTGAAAAGTCGCTATCTAATTAAATGCTAAAATTCAAATTCCACTTTATTCTATTTCAAGAATTCAAATTACATTTTATTCTATTTCAGTGTTAAACAAGCTATTTAAAAAAGAATAGTAGTTGAATTTTAGCATTTAATTAGCATTTTAAAACCTTTTAAAAAGCATTTTAATTACCATTTAATTATATAGCGAAATTTCAATTTTAAAATTTCAATTTTGAAAAGTCGCTATCTACTTAAATGTTAAAATTCAAATTTTACTTTTTAAAAATAGCTTGTTGAAATTTGAAATAGTATAAAATGGAATTTCAATTTTTACATTTACTGAGATATCGACTTTCCAAAATTAAAATTCTAAAATCCGAAATTTCGTTATCTAATTAAATGATAAATTCAAATTTTATTTTTAAAAAAATCTTGTTTAACCTTGAAATAGAATAAAATAGTAGTTGAATTTTAGCATGTAATTAGATAGCAACTTTTCAAAATTGAAATTTTAAAATCCGAGAAGTTGCTATGTAATCTAGCTAAATACTATTTTATTCTATTTCAAAGTTAAACAAGCTATATTTATAAAATAAAATTTGAATTTTAAAAAATAAAATTTTATTTAAAAAAAATTAAATTTGCCTTTTAAAAGCATTTTAATTAGCATTTAATTATCATTTAATGATATAGCGAAATTTCAGATTTTAAAATTTGAAATTTGAAATGTCGCTATTAAATTAAAGGCTAAAATTCAAATTCCATTTCATTCTATTGCAAGATTTCAAATTATATTTTATTCTATTGCAAGAATTCAAATTACTTTTTATTCTAGTTTAGGGTTAAACAAGATTTTTTTTTAATAGTAGTTGAACTTTAGAAATTAATTAGATAGCAACTTTTCACATTTGAAATTTTAAAATCCGAAAAGTCGCGATCTGATTAAATGCTAATATTCAAATTCCATGTTAATAAGCATTTTAAAAGCATTTTTTAAAGCATTTTAATTATATAGCGAAATTTCGGATTTTAAAATTTCGGCATCTAATTAAATGCTAAAATTAAATTTCAATTTATTCTATTTCAAGAATATAAATTACACTTTATATACATTACATTAAAATTTCAATTTGAAAAGTCGATATCTAATTAAATGTTAAAATTCAAATTCCATTTTATTTATATTTCAAGAATTCGAATTACATTTTATTCTATTTCAGTGTTAAACAAATTTCAATTTGCAAAGTCGCTATCTAATTAAATGCTAAAATTCAAATTCCTTTTAATTCTATTTCAAGAATTCAAATTACATTTTATTCTATTTCAAAGTTAAACAAAAATTAAATTTCAATTTATTCTATTTCAAGAATTTAAATTACACTTTACATACATTACATTAAAATTTCAATTTGAAAAGTCGCTACCTAAATAAATGCTAAAACTCAAATTCCATTTTATTCAATTTCGAGAATTCAAATTACATTTTATTCTATTTAAGTGTTCAAAAAGCTATTTTTTTAAAATAGTAGTTGAATTTTAGCATTTAATTAGCATTTTAAAAGCATTTTAAGAGGCCTTTTAATTAACATTTAATTATATAGCGAAATTTCGGATTTAAAATTTCAATTTTGAAAATTCGCTATCTAATTAAATGCTAAAATTAAATTTCAATTTATTATTTTTCAAGAATTTAAATTACATTTTACATACATTACTTTAAATTTCAATTTGAAAAGTCGCTATCTAATTAAACGGTAAAATTCAAATTCCATTTTATTATATTTCAAGAATTCAAATTACTTTTTATTCTATTTCAAAAATTTAAATTACATTAAAATTTCAATTTGAAAATTCTATTTCAAGAATTAAAATTACATTTTATTCTATTTCAGTGTTAAACCAGCTATTTTTAAAAAAATAGTAGTTGAATTTTAGCATTCAGCAGTTGAATTTTAAAATTTCAATTTGAAAAGTCGCTATCTAATTAAATGCTAAAATTCAAATTCCATTTTATTCTATTTCAATATTTCAAATTACATTTTAATCTATTTTTCTCTGTAATGATTTTTAAAAATAAAATTCAATATTATTTTAAAATTACACTTTCTTAACACAGATGTTTGACGTTACTTTTATTTTAATTCTATTTATCGTCTATCTTTTTTATATATTACGAGAGGATGATGTAATTGAATCGTATATGAAAAAATACTGAAAATTGGTGTAATATATGTGAAAGAGTATCATTTTTTCAAATAGTATCTGATGTCGAAGCTCAAAAATATAATATTTTAAAAGTTCTTCCTTCATGTTTTAAAATTGAAATAATTTAATGTTGCTCGAATTTAAAAATTTTTCAATAAAAATGGTAACGCTGATTCATTAAGCAACTGAAATGCAACTGGAACTAAATAGATTGAATAATGAAAATCTTGCCTTTTATATGCTTTTTTAAATAAGTCATCTAAAAAAAGTTGCTCTTTTTTTGAGTTTTTAGTGTTTTTTTTAAACAAAGAGTCATTTTGAGATAAATGGACATTAAAGAGTTTCATAGAAATTGTGAGCGTTTTGAATCAAATTGGTTGTGTTTGGATTGCGATAATCCTTTTTGTGCACATTGTGCAAATAATAAAAACAAATATTTTCATGTAATATTAAAAAAGTCAGCATTAATAGAATTTTTCAAAATTGTTAAAAAGAATATTATATGTTCTTATTCTAATGTTTTTTGTAATGGTGGACATGATGAAGAAGAGCATGTTCATTTAATTACTACAGTTTCAGACACAAGATATTTTAAAAGAAACGAGTGGGAAAAAATCAGTTGGGGTATGTACGTAAAACCAAATTATATTTGTCACAATTTAATCAAATATTTTTATACGAAATATATAAAATATAATTGTTACTGTAATTTTACATTTAATCTTCTTTCATTAGAAAGTTTGTGTTTTAAAAAAATATGGAATAATGTAAAAAAATTTCACGATATTGAAAACATTAGACAATATATACCTGATGTTATTTTTAAAAAACATTTTTTACAAAGTCGCAAGTATATGGATATAACAGCTGCAGAAATTGAAAATCGCACCTTTCCTATTGAAAAATATAAATTTTCTTTTTCTGATTTATTTAAAGAAAATCAAGTTTATGAACTAGATTATGCTTTGTATTTTTTATTTCAGTATTATACTTGCGATATTTTAGACGAAATCTACTCAGAAGATTGTTATTATCTTTTTCATTTCCATTTTATAGTAAACAATAATATTTTCAAAATATGCTTACATTGTTTAAAATTATACTTTCTCAATACAAAGTGTTTGATAGAAAAATGTTACTCTTATATCAGTTCTTTAGATAACAGTACATTGAATGATGATTTTGACTTGCTGGAAGCGTATGAGTTTATTGAATTGTATATGAAATCTCCTGAAAATTGGTGTAGTATATGTAAGAGAGCACCTCTTTTTCAATTAACAACTGATATATTACAGTACTAGCAGGATATAGAAAATCTTATCTCATATCTATTTTAGAGCAAATAGCATGATAAACGAAGCTTAGATCTTTCAAATTTGACAGTTTTGAAAGTTGCCTTTACAAGAAAAGATGCTTATAACGTTAAAGCTTCATAGTGCTTTTGCATTACTTACTAAATCAACTAAAAATTTACACGATTTATATCTAAGTACGCAAAATGAATCTAAAATTATAAAAACTGAAATTATGAAAACTGAAATTATGAAATCTAAAATTATGAAATCTAAAATTATAAAAACTGAAATTATGAAATCTGAAATTATGAAATCTAAAATTATGAAATCTAAAATTATAAAAACTGAAATTATGAAATCTGAAATTATGAAATCTGAAATTATGAAATCTGAAATTATGAAATCTAAAATTATGAAAACTGAAATTCTGAAATCTGAAATTCTGATATTTGAAATTATGATATCTGAAATTATGAAATCTGAAATTATGAAATCTAAAATTACAAAAATTTAAATTATGAAACTTGAAATAATGAAATCTAAAATTATGAAAACTGAAATTATAAAAACTGAAAATATAAAAATTAAAATTATGAAATCTAAAATTCAGATTTTATAATTTCACATTTCAAAATTTCAGATTTCATAATTTCAGATTTCTAAATTTTAGTTTTCATAATTTCAGTTTTCTAAATTTAAGATTTCAAAATTTCAGTTTTCTTAATTTCAAATTTCTAAATTTCAGTTTTCTAAATTTCACTTTCATAATTTCAGATTTCAAAATTTCAGATTTCATAATTTCAAATTTCATAATTCTAGATTTCATAATTTGAGTTTTCTAAATTTCACTTTCATAATTTCAGATTTCAAAATTTCAGATTTCATAATTTCAAATTTCATAATTCTAGATTTCATAATTTGAGTTTTCTAAATTTTAGATTTCATAATTTCAGTTTTCTAAATTTTAGAATTCATAATTTCAGCATTCTAAATTTTAGATTTCATAATTTCAATTTTATAAATTTGAGATTTCAAAATTTCAGTTTTCTAAATTTCAGATTTCATAATTTCAGATTTCAAAATTTCAGATTTTATAATTTCAGATTTCATAATTACAGATTTCATAATTGAGAGTTACATAATTTTAGTTTTCTAAATTTTTAAAGTAAAATTATGAAATTTAAAAATCTAAAAAATAAAATTATGAAATCTAAAATTAATTGTGAAATCTAAAAAATTTAAAAATTGAAATAATGAAAACTGAAGTTATGAAATGTATAATTATGAAATCTAAGAAATCTAAAAAATAAAATTATGAAATGTAAAATTATGAAAACTGAAATTACGAAAAGTGAAATTACAAAATCTAAAATTATGAAAACTAAAATTACGAAATCTAAAATTATGAAACCTGAAATTATGAAAACTGAAATTACAAAATCTAAAATTATGAAAACTGAAATTATGAAAACCAAAATTACGAAATCTAATATTATGAAAACTGAAATTACGAAATCTAAAATTATGAAAACTGAAATTACGAAATCTAAAATTATGAAAACTGAAATTATGAAATCTGAAATTACGAAATCTAAAATTATGAAAACTGAAATTATGAAATCTGAAATTACGAAATCTGAAATTATAAAATCTGAAATTATAAAATCTAAAATTATGAAATCTAAAATTACGAAAACTGAAGTTATGAAAGCTAGAATTTGAATTCTAAAATTCTAAAATGAGAAATCAAAAATGTTAAAACTAAAATTTAGAAAGTAAATAAAAAAAATATTAATACTAAAAAAAAAAAAAAAAAAAAAAAAAAAAAAAAATTTTTTTTTTTTTTTTTTTTTTTTTTTTTTTTTTTTTTTTTAGTATATACATATTTTTTTATTTACTTTCTAGATTTTAGTTTTCCTATTTTTGATTTCTCATTTTATAATTTTAGGTTTCATACTTTCACATTTCAGATTTTCATTTTTCTAAATTTCAAATTTCATAATTTAAGTTTTCTTAATTTTAGATTTCAAAATTTCAGATTTGAAAATTTCAGATTTCATAATTTCAGTCTTCAAAATTTCAGATTTCATAGTTTCAGTTTTCTAAATTTCAGATTTCATAATTTCAGATTTCATAATTTCAGGTTTCATAGTTTCATATTTCAAAATTTCAGATTTCATAATTTCAGTTTTCTAAATTTTAGATTTCATAATTGCAGCTTTCTAAATTTCAGTTTTCTTAACTTCGAATTTCAGTTTTCTAAATTTCAGTTTCATAATTTCAGTTTTCTAAATTTCAGATTTCATAATTTCAGATTTCATAATTCTAGATTTCACAATTTTAGTTTTCTCAATTTTAGATTTCATAATTTTAGATTTCATAATTTCAGATTTCATAATTCTAAATTTCATAATTTTAGTTTTCTAAATTTTAGATTTCATAATTTCAGTTTTCTAAATTTTAGATTTCATAATTTCAATTTTATAAGTTTGAGATTTCATAATTTCAGATTTCATAATTTCAGATTTCATAATTCTATATTTCATAATTACAGATTTCATAATTACAGGTTTCATAATTCTAGATTTCATACTTTTAGTTTTTAAGTTTCAACGAAAATTCGATGAAAGCAGCGCAGTTTTAAAAATAAAATACGAAGATGACGTTTAAAAGAAAAAACTTGTAAAAAAATTGATCATAAATAAATATTCTAGATTTCATAATTTTAGTTTCCTAAATTTTAGATTTCATAATTTCAGTTTTCTAAATTTCAGATTTCATAATTTCAGATTTCATAGTTCTAGATTTCATAATTTAAGTTTTCTAAATTTTAGATTTCATAATTTCAGTTTTCTAAATTTTGGATTTCGTAATTTCAGATTTCGAAATTTAGATTTCGAAATTTCAGTTTTCTAAATTTTTAGATTTCGTAATTTCAGCTTTAAGTATTAAATTTAAAATTTAGAAAACTGAAATTATGAAATCTAAAATTTGTTCGTATTTATATTCAAACTGGTTTCAGCTTTTTCTTTTAAATATTACGCAATTCATTTTTAACCCTCCAACCGGCAGACAAAAGAGCAAAATCTTAAAGTTGTTTTATCTGTAAATTTCTTCTATAAACAATAAAATAGTGCTATTTCAAGGTACTACCAAAAATGAAGCATGTGTATGAAGATAAAGCTTGAAATTATTAACCTGTCATTAATAGTAACCAAAATTATCTAAAATATTAATTTACATTTATTTGAAAAATACGTGTATTGCTAAAAAACCTGCAGTTCAGTGAACGACTTATATCAAGCTTGCCGGTCAGAGAGTTAATAGGTTTAGAATTTAATTTAAGATCATATCTATGTAATCCATACTCTTTTACCATTTCAGTATCATCTATTATTTGATATAAAGTACTCTTTTATATTTTTGACACTAATTTTTGCAATTTTGCATACAAAAACAAATTGCAGAAAAAACATCTTATTCAGGAGAATTATGATCTCAATGCTATTAAAACAGCTGAAGATGAAGATGAAAAGAAAATAGAAATTGAAGAAGAATCGTTAGAATTTGAAAACGATCCTTTTTTAAAAAGTGTATCATGAGATTGACAGGTTGTTTGAAAAGAATTTTATGAGAAGAAAACAGAAGAGAAGTAATCACTTATCAATAAAAAGTTCTTAATGCTAATATCAAACAATGCGATCTTTCGAAACACATTATCTATTTAATGATTACAGATTCTGAATTATTTCGTATATTTATTACAGAACTATCAAGATGTTAAAATCTTATACCTATTTTAAAGTAAACTTTTATTAGATGGCACGATAAATGAAGCTTAGATTCTTCAACTTTGACAGTTTTGAAAGTTACTTTTACAAGAAAAGCTACTTATAACATTAAAGCTTTAACATTGCATAGTATTTCTGCATTACTTACTAAACCATCTAAAAATTTACACGATTTAAGTCTAAGTACGCAAAATGAATCTAAAATTTTAGAAACTTAAATTATGAAATCTAAAGTTATGAAATCTAAAGTTATGAAAATTGAAATTATGAAAATTAAAATTATGAAACTTGAAATTACGAAATCTAAAATTATGAAATCCAAAATTATGAAACCTGAAATTACGAAATCTAAAATTACGAAATCTAAAATTATGAAAACTGAAATTATGAAAACTGAAATTATGAAATCTGAAGTTATGAAATCTAAAATTATGGAAACTGAAATTATGAAATCTGAAATTATGAAATGTGAAATTATGAAATCTGAAGTTATGAAATCTAAAATTATGAAATATGAAATTACGAAATTTAAATTATGCAATCTCAAATTATGAAAACTGAAATTATGAAATCTCAAATTATGAAATCAAATTATGAAATTTAAAATTATGAAATTTGAAATTATGAAAACTGAAATTATGAAATCTCAAATTATGAAATCAAATTATGAAATCTGAAAGTATGAAAACTGAAATTATGAAATCTAAAAATATGAAAACTGAAATTATGAAATCTGCAATTATGAAATATAAAATTATGAAAACTGAAATTATGAAATCTGCAATTATGAAATATAAAATTATGAAAACTGAAATTATGAAAACTGAAATTTTAAAAACTAAAATTATGAAAAACTAAAAATATAAAAATTATTTCTATTTTCTAAATTTTAAATTTCATGATTTCAGTTTTCTAAATTTTATATTTCATAATTTTACTTTTCTAAATTTTAGATTACATAATTTCAGTTTTCATAATTTCAGATTTCATAATTTCAGTTTTCATAATTTCAGATTTCATAATTTCAGTTTTCATAATTTCAGATTTCATAATTTCAGTTTTCATAATTTTAGATATCATAATTTCAGTTTTCATAATTTTAGATTTCATAATTCTAGTTTTCTAAATTTCAGATTTCATAATTCTAGTTTTCATAATTTCAGATTTCATAATTCTAGTTTTCTAAATTTCAGATTTCATAATTCTAGTTTTCATAATTTCAGATTTTATAATTTCAGTTTTCAAAATTTTAAGTTTCGTAATTTCATTTTTCATAATTTCAGATTTCATAATTTTAGTTTTCATAATTTTAGTTTTCAAAATTTCAAGTTTCATAATTTCAGTTTTCTAAATTTTAGATTTCAAAATTTCAATTTTCAAAATTTTAAGTTTCATAATTTCAGTTTTCTAAATTTTAGATTTCATAATTTAAAAACTTAAATTAATGAAATCTAAAATTTTGAAAAATTATAAAATGAAATCTAAAATTTCGAAAACTGAAATTATGAAACTTAAAATTTTGAAAATTGAAATTTTGAAATCTAAAATTTAGAAATTGTGTTAGAATTTTTAGAACTGTGTTAGAACTTTATTTTCCTTTGCATAGGATCAATGCCACCTTTTATCAGATTGTCTAGAGACAGATAAGTTTTGTCTAATTTTTCAATGTTCAAATAATCAAAATAACGTGCGGATAAAGTCGCATTTTTTTCGTCTACGGATATATAACAGGCATCGTTGCGATTATCAAGATACCAACCCGGTTTCATTATTCGAATCGCATATATAAATCCAAAAAATTCATCATAGGGAATTGACCAAAGATTAGGATTTGATAATTTTTCGTGAAAATCGGGTGAATTTAATAACGTTAGTTTATCATGAAGTGCAACATACTCATTAAAAAGAATTGATAACACATGCTTATTTAAATCAAAAAGGGTAATCGGACTAGGCATACTTGAAAAATATTTTGATATTTTACACTGATGGAAACGGTTATAAAATATATACCATAAATATATTTTCTTTTTTTTTTAAACAAAATTACATTTCATCATTTTTAGATTATTTAATATCTAACATTTTACAATTTTTTTGATTTCATAATATTAGATATTATAATTTTTTCATTTAATTATTTTAAACATTTCAGAATTATAAATTTTTAAATTTTTAAAATAATTTAAAAATTTAAAATAACGAAAAATTTGAAAATTTAAATTTTGAAAAACAAAAATTTAAAATTTAAATTTTTGAAATGTAAAATTTTTCAAAAGTAAAAATTTTGAAATTAAAATTTTGAAAAGTAAAAATTTTGAAATTAAAATTTTGAAAAGTACAAAGGTTTTAAAGTAAAAAATTTTTAAAGTAAAAAATTTTGAAAAGTAAAAATTTTGAAAAGTAAAAATTTTGAAAATCAAAAATTTGAAAATCAAAAATTTGAAAATCAAAAATTTGAAAAACAAAAATTTTGAAAAACAAAAATTTTGAAAACAAAAATTTAAAATCTAAAAACTAAATCTAAAATCTAAAAACATAAATAAAAAATAATTATAAACTTAAAAAAAAAAAAAAAAAAAAAAAAAAAAAAAAAAAAAAAATTTTTTTTTTTTTTTTTTTTTTTTTTTTTTTTTTTTTTTTTTTTTTTAGTTTATAATAATTTTTTATTTATGTTTTTAGATTTCAAAATTTTAGATTTTCATATTTTTTGTTTTTCAAAATTTTAGATTTTCAAATTTTTGATTTTTAAATTTTTGATTTTCAAATTTTTGATTTTCAAATTTTTGATTTTCAAATTTTTGTTTTTCAAAATTTTAGATTTTCAAAATTTTAGATTTTCAAAATTTTAGATTTTCAAAATTTTATGTTCTCAAAATTTTATGTTTTCAAATTTTTAGATTTTCAAATTTTCTTGTTTTTCAAATTGAAAATCTAAAATTTTGAAAATCTAAAATTTTAAAAAACAAAAAAATTTTGAAAATCTAAAATTTTGAAAATCAAAAAAATTTGAAAATCTAAAATTTTGGAAATCTAAAATTTTCAAAAACAAAAAAATTGAAAATCTAAAATTTTGAAAAACAAAAAATATGAAAATCTAATTTAGAAAACAAAAATTAAAAATCTAAAAACATAAATAAAAAATATTATAAACTAAAAAAAAAAAAAAAAAAAAAAAAAAAAAAAAAAAAAAATTTTTTTTTTTTTTTTTTTTTAGTTTATAATATTTTTTATTTTTTGTTTTTAGATTTTAGATTTCATAAATTTATATTTCCAATTTTTGGTTTTTCAAAATTTTAGATTTTCAAATTTTTTGTTTTTCAAAATTTTAGATTTTCAAATTTTTTGTTTTTCAAAATTTTAGATTTTCAAATTTTTTGTTTTTCAAATTTTTTGTTTTTAGATTTTAGATTTCATAAATTTATATTTCCAATTTTTTGTTTTTCAAAATTTTAGATTTTCAAATTTTTTGTTTTTCAAAATTTTAGATTTTCAAATTTTTTGTTTTTCAAAATTTTAGATTTTCAAATTTTTTGTTTTTCAAAATTTTCAAAACAAAAATTAAATTTCTATTTATTCTATTTCAAGAATTTAAATTACATTTTATATACATTACAATAAAATTTCAATTTGAAAAGTCGCTATCTAATTAAATGCGAAAATTCAAATTCCATTTTATTCTATTTCAAAAATTCAAATTACATTTTATTTTATTTCAATGCTAAATAAGCTATTTTTTAAAAAATAGTAGTTGAATTTTTAAATTTCAATTTTAAAAATTCGCTAATTAAATTGAAAAGTCGCTATCTAATTAAATGCTAAAATTCAAATTACATTTTATTCTATTTCAGTGTTAAACAAGCTGTTTTTTAAAAAATAGTATTTGAATTTTAACATTCAGCAGTTGAATTTTAAAATTTTAATTTTAAAAATTCGATAATTAAAAGCTAAAATTAAATTTCAATTTAGTCTATTTCAAAAATTTAAATTACATTTTACATACATTACATTAAAATTTCAGTTTGAAAAGTCGCTATCTAAATAAATGTTAAAATTCAAATTCCATTTTATTCTATTTCAGTAATTCAAATTACATTTTATACTATTTCAGTGTTAAACAAAAAATAAATTTCAATTTATTTTATTTCAAGAATTTAGATTACATTTTACATACATTATATTAAAATTTCAATTTGAAAATTCTATTTCAAGAATTAAAATTACATTTTATTCTATTTCAGTGTTAAACAAGCTATTTTTTAAAAAATAGTAGTTGAATTTTAGCATTCAGCAGTTAAATTTTAAAATTTCAATTTGAAAAGTCGCTATCTAATTAAATGCTAAAATTCAAATTCCATTTTATTCTATTTCAATATTTCAAATTACATTTTATTCTATTTCAGTGTTAAACAAATTTCAATTTGAAAAGTCGCTATCTAATTAAATGCTAAAATTCGAATTCCATTCTATTCTATTTCAAGAATTCAAATTACATTTTATTCTATTTCAGTGTTAAACAAAAATTAAATTTCAATTTATTCCATTTCAAAAAATTAAATTACATTTTACATACATTACTTAAAAATTTTAATTTGAAAAGTCGATACCTAATTAAATGCTAAAATTCAAATTCCATTCTATTCTATTTCAAGAATTCAAATTACATTTTATACTATTTCACTGTTAAACAAAAATTAAATTTCAATTTATTCTATTTCAAGAATTTAAATTACATTTTACATACAATAAATTAAAATTTCAATTTGAAATTGAAATTTCTATTTCAAGAATAAAATGGAATATTATTCTATTTCAAGAATTTAAATTACATTTTATTCTATTTCAGTGTTAAACAGAAATTAAATTTCTATGTATTATAATTCAAGAATTTAAATTACATTTTACATACATTACATTAAAATTTCAATTTGGAAAGTCACTATCTAATTCAATGCTAAAATTCAAATTCCATTTTATTCTATTTCAAGAATTCAAATTACATTTTATTCTATTTCAGTGTTAAACAAGCTATTTTTTAAAAAAATAGTAGTTGAATTTTAGCATTCAGCAGTTGAATTTTAAATTTCAATTTTGAAAATTCCCTATTTAATTAAATGCTAAAATTAAATTTCAATTTATTCAATTTCAAGAATTTAAATTACTTTTTACATACATTACATAAATATTTCAGTTTGAATAGTCGCTATCTAATTAAATGCTAAAATTCAAATTCCATTTTAGTCTATTTCAAGAATTCAAATTACATTTCATTCTATTTCAGTGTTAAACAAATGTTCAATTTGAAAAGAGGCTATCTAATTAAATGCTAAAATTCAAATTCCATTTTATTCTATTTCAAGAATTCAAATTACTTTTTTTTCTATTTCAAGAATTTAAAATTACATTTTTCATACATTACATTAAAATTTCAATTTGAAAATTCTATTTCAAGAATTTAAATTACATTTTTCATACATTACATTAAAATTTCAATTTGAAAATTCTATTTCAAGAATTCAAATTATATTTTATTCTATTTCAGTGTTAAACAAGCTATTTTTTAAAAAATAGTAGTTGAATTTTAGCATTCAGCAGTTGAATTTTAAAATTTCAATTTGAAAAGTCGCTATCTAATTAAATGCTAAAATTCGAATCCCATTTTATTCTATTTCAAGAACTCAAATTACATTTTATTCTATTTCAGTTTTAAACAAAAATTAAATTGCAATTTATTCTATTTCAAGAATTTAAATTACATTTTACATACATTACATTAAAATTTCAATTTGAAATTGAAATTTCTATTTCAAGAATTAAAATTCCATTTTATTCTATTTCAAGAATTCAAATTACATTTTATTATATTTCAGTGTTAAACAAAAATTAAATTTCTATTTATTCTATTTCAAGAATTTAAATTACATTTTACATACATTACATTAAAATTTCAATTTGGAAAGTCGCTATCTAATTAAATGCTAAAATTCAAATTCCATTTTATTCTATTTCAAAAATTCAAATTACATTTTATTTTATTTCAGTGTTAAATAAGCTATTTTTTTTAAATAGTAGTTGAATTTTAGCATTCAGCAGTTGAATTTTAAAATTTCAATTTTGAAAATTCGCTAATTAAATTTAAAAGTCACTATCTAATTAAATGCTAAAATTCAAATTACATTTTATTCTATTTTAGTGTTAAACAAGCTGTTTTTTAAAAAATAGTATTTGAATTTTAACATTCAGCAGTTGAATTTTAAAATTTCAATTTTGAAAATTTTAAATTTCTTTTTTTTTCTATTTCAAGAATTTAAATTACGTTTTACATACATTACATTAAAATTTCAATTTGAAAAGTCGCTATCTAATCAAATGCTAAAATTCAAATTCCATTTTATTCTATTTCAAGAATTCAAATTACATTTTATAAGTTAATCAAATTACATTTTTCAGTGTTAAACAAAAAATATATTTCAATTTGTTTTATTTCAAGAATTTAAATTACATTTTACATACATTACATTAAAATTTCAATTTGAAAATTCTATTTCCAGAATTCAAATTACATTTTATACTATTTCAGTGTTAAACAAGCTATTTTTTAAAAAATAGTATTTGAATTTTAACATTCAGCAGTTGAATTTTAAAATTTCAATTTTGAAACTTCGCTAATTAAAAGCTAAAATTAAATTTCAATTTATTCTATTTCAAGAATTTAAATTAAATTTACATGCATTACATTAAAATTTCAATTTGAAAAGTCGCTATCTAATTAAATGCTAAAATTCAAATTCCATTTTATTCTATTTCAAGAATTCAAATTACATTTTATACTATTTCAGTGTTAACCTTTAGAGAGGGGCTGTGACAGCAGTTGTCACGCTTCACCATAGGATTTCGCAAGAGCCCCTGTCAAAAGGTTAAACAAAAAATAAATTTCAATTTATTTTATTTCAAGAATTTAAATTACATTTTACATACATTACATTAAAATTTCAATTTGAAAATTCTATTTCAAGAATTCAAATTCCATTTTATTCTATTTCAGTGTTAAACAAGCTATTTTTAAAAAATAGTAGTTGAATTTAAGCATTCAGCAGTGTAATTTTAAAATTTCAATTTTAAAATTCGCTATCTAATTAAATGCCAAAATTAAATTTCAATTTATTCTATTTTAAGAATTCAAATTCCATTTTATTCTATTTCAAGAATTCAAATTACATTTTATACTATTTCAGTGTTAAACAAAAAATAAATTTCAATTTATTTTATTTCAAGAATTTAAATTACATTTTACATACATTACATTAAAATTTCAATTTGAAAATTCTATTTCAAGAATTCAAATTACATTTTATTCTATTTCAGTGTTAAACAAGCTATTTTTAAAAAATAGTAGTTGAATTTAAGCATTCAGCAGTGTAATTTTAAAATTTCAATTTTAAAATTCGCTATCTAATTAAATGCCAAAATTAAATTTCAATTTATTCTATTTCAAGACTTTAAATTACATTTTACATACATGACATTAAAATTTCAATTTGAAAAGTCGCTATCTAATTAAATGCTAAAATTCAAATTCCATTTTATTCTATTTCAAGAATTCAAATTACATTTTATTCTATTTCAGTGTTAAACAAGCTATTTTTTTAAAATGGTAGTTGAATTTTAGCATTCAGCAGTTGAATGCTAAAATTCTTTATGATTTGTCTAATATAATTTATCATAATACTTTCAAGGAGATGTTTCATGGTGAACTGAAATCTAAGTGAAAAACAGAGTGATATACTATATAGTTTGAACAAAAAGAGTGAAGCGTAGTTTTCACTTTTTTAAAAATTATAATAAAATAATATAAATAAAAAAAAAACAATATAAGTAAATAAATAAAAATAAAATAATAATATCTGAGATTATTATATCATGTCACAGTTTCTTAAATCATTAATGTATTCAGAGTCATGATATGAAAATCAATTGTTATTATCTCGACATTTCTCACTTTTTAAAATTTATTAGTGGTCCTTTTAAAGTATTACACTTTGACCATCGGAATTAAAAATCTTAAACAATATGTCATGATAATCTAAATTTTATTCCTTTAATTGAATTTAAAATATGAAAAGCATCAGTACTTTTCGATATCCAATTTCTAATTAATTTGGGATACCAATATATATTACAACATAACATAACAATATTTTTGTCAAGTGAATTTAAAGAAATAGAACAATCTTCTAATGATTTTGGATACGTTGATAGACAATTTATACGACGACCTAACTTTACAATATTTTCGTCGATTGAATTTAAACAACATTCACCATAATAAATATTCCCTTTCTTACATTTTCAGGATCAATTAAATAAAATATAGCAAAAATTTGTTCTTTTGAAAAACCTACACTGTAAAAAAATAACTATTACCAGCTGCAAGAAACTCTCTGGAGAAAATAATTATTTTCTCCAGAGAGTTTCTTGCAGCTGGAAATAGTTTTTTTTACAGTGTAATAACTTTAAATCATAATGTGAAAGGTCAAACAATTTAATATCAAAATCGTTAAAACAAATTTCTGATAATGGTTGAGATGGAATTTTTACATTATCATATTCTATATACATTTGCAAATTTATATCCATTTCTGTCGTTAATAATTGTTAGTTGTAATAAATGTCGCTTTTATATATTCACATCTTTTTATAAAGAAATAGATAAATATTAAAAGGAAAATAAAAATAAAATAAAATAAATAAACGACAGAAACAAAGAGTCAAATAACAGTTTATTTTAAATTGCAAATTAAAAATGTACATATTATATACGTAGATCTATAAATCTTTAAAAAATGAGCAACATTTTGTCAAACATGTTTTTTAAAATACTTTTTCTTTATGATGTCAGTCTTTAATACAATTTTTATTTATTGAATATCGTTAATTATTTTACGATGACATCCTCATAATAAATGCAATTATTAGAAAGACTAATGGAAAAAGGTTTAGTCTTTGTGGTGACCACTGATCCAACTGATACAAAGTTTTCTCTATATCATCTCGCACCATCTTTTTAAGTATTGTTGAATGCACATTTAGGGATTTATTAGCACTTTTAAAGACCAGTATAATTGGCATAGCCATTATAACGTTTAGAATTCTTACATCAATCTCCATAGTTATCAATCCAGAGATCTGAGTTTCATATAAATCTTTAAAAAAACGAACAACTTGTCAAATATGTAACACGATTCCTTTTCTTTTTCTTTATGAAATGCAGATGGTCAGTATTTAATACAAATTTTAAATTTTTATTTGTCGAATATCCCAAATTCTTAATTATTTTATGATAACATTCTCATAATAAGTTATATTATTAAAAAGACTAATGAAAAAGGTTTAATCTTTGTGGCGACCACTGAAGCTTTTTCAATTGGTTTTCTCTAAATGATTTAGTTTTTTAACTTCTCGCAAAAATACATGATCCATCCTTTTAAGTATTGTTGAATGCACATTTAGAAATTATTAGCACTTTTAACGATGAATTTCCAGTACAATTAGCATAGCATAAATCGTGTAGAATTCTTGCTCCATGGTTATAAATCCAGAGATCTGGGATTCTAAAAAATGCCATAGCCTTTTATACTTCGTGTGCGTTGAAAGTTACGTAATAAATGACGTCATGAGATTATGAAATATATAAATTTTACAGTTATTTTGGCTTTATGACCTAATGTTAATTAAACTAGATTCAATTGAAAGCAAAATAATAATGTGTAATTTAAAGTGCAGGGGGGGGTGATTAAATAATCAAATCCGAAATTTCGTTATATAATTAAATGCAAAATTCAAATTTTACTTTTTAAAAATAGTTTGTTTAAATTTGAAATAGAATAAAATGGAATTTCAATTTTGGCATTTACATAGGTATCGACTTTTGAAAATTAAAATTCTAAAATCCGAAATTTCGTTATATAATTAAACGCTAAAATTCAAATTTTATTTTAAAAAAAAAAAGCTTGTTTAACCTTGAAATAGAATAAAATAGTAGTTGAATTTTAACATTTATTTAGCATTTTAAAAGCATTTTAAAAAGCAATTTAAAAAGCATTTTAATTAGCATTTAATTATATAGCGGAATTTCGGATTTTAAAATTTCAATTTTGAAAAGTCGCTATCTAATCAAATGTTAAAATTCAAATTTTACTTTTTAAAAGTAGCTTGTTTAAATTTGAAATAGAATAAAATTGAATTTCAATTTTTGCATTTACTTAGATATCGACTTTCCAAAATTGAAATTCGAAAATTCGAAATTTCGTTATATAATTAAATGCTAAAATTCAAATTATATTTTTTAAATAAAGCTTGTTTAACCTTGAAATAGAATAAAATAGTAGTTGAATTTTAGCATTTAATTAGATAGTAAATTTTCAAAATTGAAATTTTAAAATCCGAAAAGTTGCTATCTAATTAAATGCTAAAATTCAAATACTATTTTATTCTATTTCAAGGTTAAATAAGCTGTTTTTAAAAAGTAAAAAAATAAAATTTGCGTTTTAAAAGCATTTTAATTGGCATTTAATAATATAGAGAAATTTCGGATTTTAAAATTTCAATTTTGAAAAGTCGCTATCTAATTAAATGCTAAAATTAAAATTCCAATTTATTCTATTTCAAGAATTGAAATTACATTTTATTCTATTTCAGTGTTAAACAAGCTATATTTTAAAAAATAGTTGTTGAATTTTAGCCTTTAATTAGCATTTTAAAAGCATTTTTAAAAAGCATTTTAAAGAGCATTTCAATTCGCATTTAATTTTATAACAAAAATAAAATTATTACAAATTTTATAACAAATTTTATATAATTACAAATTTTATTTTACAAATTTTATACATTACAAATTAATTTATTAATACATTACAAATTAATTTATTACAAATACATTACAAATTAATTTATTAATTTATTAATTTTTAATAACATTTTAAATTACAAATTTTATATTTTATATAATTACAAATTTTATATAATTATTACAAATTTTATAACAAAACCGTAAAACAATTAGCAAATGAGGGTCAACCAATTTGCAAAATTTGTTTGACTAACAATAGCGAAATAGTTTTTTTTTAAATGTGGACACGTATTATGTTGTTTATCATGTTCGGAAAAAATGAAATATTGTATATATATACGACTAGAGGCTGCACGACAATAGATGCAATTTTCTCTAATAAAAGTATGCGAACAGGAGTGTATATCAGTGTGTATAGTTATCACATGCCTTTATATGGTAGAATAGACTAAAAGTTAAAAATAATATATCCTGTCCTGTCGTACTAAATTAAATTCTGTTTTAAGACAAAATTTTTCATTTATTTTATTTATGTAATTTACCTTATGTAACGTAAACTATGAATATATTTATTTATTTAATTTTTATTAATATATAATAGTTAAATGATGTTTTATACATTTAATTAATTCCTGTTTGTGTTATTAAGTGTAATTTAAGGTTATTAGGCAAAAAACTTAAATTATATTCAATAAATGTGTTTCATGAGTCATTATATTTAAATTATTATTAGATGAAAACTTAAATTAGTTGAACATCTCATGTTAAAAACGTAAATTATATTATGTTTATTTTCAAATTCAGATTCTAATTTCACTTTTTTGAACATTTTTACCATCTAATTTAACTAATGATGTTAAGTCTTTTGTCAAAACCATGAATAATGGATTTAATGAAAAATTAGTTTTTACGCTAGTTATTTTTTACATAAATTAATATTACTAATTTAATAATTTAACACATAATCATCTAATGTATATTAAGTTGCCAAGTGTACTTAACTTGCCTGAGTAATTCTAATTTAATAAAATACTATAAAATTCTTAAATTAGAAATAAATACCATTGCATTTAATTTACCTTTTTAACAATTTAAACAATATTAGTTTTTTTTACGTGTGAAGTTTGTTCGGAGAATTACTACGAAATAAGGTTTGTGTAAATTAGATTATTTTACTATTTAAAATAATTTAAACATTTCACAAAATGTTACATTAGAGGAAAAACTATCATAACTAATTTACATTTTTATGCAATTTAAACAACATTAGTTTTTTTACGTGTGAATTTTGTTCGGAGAATTACTACAAAATAGGGTTTGTGTAAATTAGATGTTTTTATCCTTTAAATAATTTACATATTTCCACAAAATGTTAAATTATATTAAAACTACCGTAAATAATTTTAATTTAAAAATTATTTTTTTTTGAATCTATACATTTTACATAAATTAGAATTACTAATTTAATATTTTAACATATAACATTCTAATGTGCATTAATTTGTCAAGTATGTTGAAATAGCATTATTTTTTCTAATTTAATAAAAAACTATAAAATTGTTAAATTAGACATAAATATCGTTGCATTTAATTTACATTTTTCCACTATTTAAACTACATTAGATTTTTTTAAGTGTTGGGTTTGTTTGGAGAATTACTACGAAATAGGGTTTGTGTAAATTAGATTTGTTTACTCTTTAAACTAATTTAAATATTTTCACTAAATGTTAAATTAGATGTAAAACCATCATAAATAATTTACATTTTTTATGCAGTTTCAACCACATTAGTTTTTTTACACATGAATTTTGTTCGGAGAATTACTACGAAATAGGGTTTGTGTAAATTAGATTTGTTTGTCCTTTAACTAATTTAAATATTTACACAAAATGTTAAATTATATTAAAAATACCATAAATAATTTTCATTAAATAATTAGTTTTTTTAAATCTATATTTTTACAAAAATTAGAATTACTAATTTAATATTTTAACACATAATAATCTAATGTATATTAAGATGCCATGTGTATTTAACAGGCATTAGACTTCTAATTTAATAAAAAACTATAAAATTCTTAAATTAGAAATAAATATAGTTGCATTTAATTTACATTTCCCACAATTTAAACCACATTAGATTTTTTTACATGTGGAGTTTGTTTGGAGAATTACTACAAAATAGGGTTTATTTAAATTAGATTTTTCTATCCTGTTAACTAATGTAAATGTTTTCACGAAATATTAAATTAGATGTAAAACTATCATAAATAATTTATATTTTTTACAAAAAAATTATCTTATAGATCTTTTCTAAAAAGTATATTTTAAAAATTTATAAAGTTAAATTTTATTTGAAATGAAAAAGTTTTTATATTGTTGATCAATACAGTAATATTTCTTATCTAAATGAACTAAATAATCATTTGAATCGCAAACACAATTCCATTTTTCTAAACTGTAATGAAATGTTACTTTATTACAAACATCAAATCTTTTCTGAGAACAATCAGGACCACCAAAAAAATCTGGTTTAGTGCATAAACATTCCCAATATGGCATGATATTAAAATGCGTTAAAACAATAATACCTCCAGTATCTTTGTTATTGGGTTGTTCGATAAATAATGTCGATTTTTTCATATTTTTCAAAGTGAATTTATTTATATTAACAACAAACATTAATCAATGATATATTGACCATTTTGAGGATGACCTTTTGCCATCTTTTGGTAAGTTGAAATATTCCAAGTTCAAAGAAGCCTTGGTTTTTAGAAGAGAAGGTTTTAAAAAACGACATTATTTATCAAACAACCCAATACATTTAATATTTGTATTTCTTCGTAACTAACAAATGTTATTTTTACATTCATATTTATCTTCTATACACAAAAAGTCACATGAATCTTTACATTTTACTTTCTTTGTTGAACAACCTTGTTTTATCATTTGATCCAATTTCAATTTTAATTTTTTTGATTTTACACTTTCCGGAAAAATAACAATAAAAATCCCAATGTAATAAGAATAATAATATAAATAAAAAATGGAATTTGAATTTTAGCATTTAATTATATAGCGAATTTTCAAAATTGAAATTTTAAAATTCGAAATTTCGCTATATAATTAAATGCAAAATTTCAACTAGTATTTATTAAAAATAACTTGTTTAACCTTCAAAATAGAATAAAATGGAATTTGAAATATTGAAATAGAATAAAATGGAATTTGAATTTTAACATTTTATTAGATAGAGACTTTTCAAAACTGATATTTTAAAATCCGAAATTTCGCTATATAATGAAATGCTAAAATTCAAATTTTACTTTTTAAAAAAATGCTTGTTTAACCCTGAAATAGAATAAAATGGAATTTGAATTTTAGCATTTAATTAAAAAGCGACTTTTCAAATTTGAAAAAATCCAAAATTTCACTATAGAATTAAATGCTAAAATTCAAATTCTAATTTTAAAAAATAGCTTGTTTAACTTGGAAATAGAATAAAATGCAATTTGAATTTTAGCATTTAATTAGATAGCGATTTTTCAAAATTGAAATTTTAAAATCCGAAATTTCGCTATATAATTAAATATTAAAATTTAAATTCTATTTTTTAAAAATAGTTTGTTGAACTTTGAAATAGAATAAAATGGAATTTGAATTTTAGCATTTTCCAATTTCTGGTTCTTCAAATTCCATCCATATTCGTTGAACGGCTTTTGTTTGCGTACCTTTAATTAAACCGTGTTCGATTTTTCGAAGAGTACCCATAGCTCCGTTAGTAATAATAGAAAAACTTATTTTTATTCAAGAAATTAAGTGGCTAGATTTTAAATTTTTTATTACTGCTTTAACCATGTAGAATTTACTGTGGAAAGTCTCCAGTTATTGAAAAAAATCTATTCTTTACCAGTAAGATTATTCTATTTTTTGAGTTGTATGATGAAACAAAAATATACATAAATATTTAAAAGTTGTTTAAGAAATTAAATTACATAATTAAATATTTGCAAGTATTCTAACATTTTCAAAGTAAAACACTGTAAATGTCGACGACGCAAAATCTAGATTGAAACAAATAGTCCTGTCATACTAAATATAAAAATATTTACATTATTTAAAATTCTGAAATTTAAAAAATATGAAACTAAAAATTCTGAAATCGTGAAATTAAAAATGCTAAAAGGTAAAAATTATGAAACTAAAATGTTGAAAGTAAAAAAATTTAAAATCCGAAATTTCGAAAGTAAAAAAATTTTAAATCTAAAATTTTGAAAAGTAAAAAATTTTTAAATCTAAAATTTTTGAAATCTAAAAATGTAAATTTTGAAATGTAAAATTGAAAATCTAAAATGTAAGAAACAATTTTTTTAGTGCCATAAAATCTAAAATAATGAAATATCAATTTATAAAATCTAAAATTATACAATCCTAAATTACGAAATGTAAAAATTTTAAAATCAAAAACATAAAAAGTAAAAATTTTTAAAATTTAAAATTTTGAAAAGTAAAATATTATAAAATCTAAAATTTTGAAATGTAAAATTTTAAAATATAAAATTATGAAAAGTGAAAATTTTAAAATCTAAAATTTTGTAAAGTAAAAAAATTTTAAATCTAAAATTTTAAAAAGTAAAAATTTGAAAATCTAAAATTTTGATAAGTAAAAATTTTAAAAATCTAAAATTTTGAAAATCAACAATTTTGAAAAGTAAAAATTATGAAAATCTAAAATTTTGAAAAGTAAAAAAATTTTAAAATCTAAAATTTTGAAAAGTAAAAAAATTTTTAAAAATTTTGAAAAGTAAAAAAAATTTTTAAATTTAAATTTTTAAAAAGTAAAAAACTAATGGATTTTAAAATTTCACTTTAAAAAATTTTTTATTTTAAAAATTTGTACTTTTCATAATTTTATATTTAAAAATTTATTAATATAAAACTTATGAAATGTAATATAAAACTAGTAAATAGTAATGTAAATTATGAAATGTAAAATTATGGAATGTAATATTACTAAATGTAAAATTATGAAATGTCAATTTATAAAATCAACAGTTATATATAATCCTAAATTGTGAAATGTAAAATTTTTACTTTCAAAACTTCAGATTTTAAAATTTTGAAAAGTAAAAATTTTTAAATCTGAAATTATGAAAACAAAAAAAAATTTAAAATTTTAAATTTTAAAAATTAAAAAGTTTTATAAATCAAAAGTTCTGAAAGTAAAAAAAAATTTAAATCTAAAGTTTTGAAAAGTAAAAAAATTTTGAAAATCTAAAATTTTGAAATGAAAAATTTTTGAAAATCTAAGATTTTGAAAAGTAAAAAACATTTTAAATTCAAAATTTTGAAAAGTAAAAAATTTTAAAATCTAAAATTTTGAAAGTAAAATATTTTTAAATTTAAAATTTTGAAAGAAATATTTTTAGAATCTAAAATTTTGAAAAGTAAAATTTTGAAAATCTAAAATTTTGAAAAGTAAAAAATTTTAAAATCTGAAATTATGAAATCAAAAATGTAAATTTCGAAATATAAAATCTAAAAAGTAAATGAAAAAATTTATACTATAAAAAAAAAAAAAAAAAAAAAAAAAAAAAAAAAATTTTTTTTTTTTTTTTTTTTTTAATATGTATTATAAAAATTTTTATTTACTTTTAGATTTCATAATTTTACATTTCAAATTTTTACTTTTCATAAATTTAGATTTAAAAAAATAAGCTTTCATTATTTTAGATTTTTTTACTTTTCAGAATTTTACATTTCATACTTTTACATTTTAAGATTTTTTTACAATGTAACTATGATAGGGTACATGTATTGACCTTGAAATACACATAGTTTCTCCCGGCAAATGTACTTTTTTCGGCATGTACTATATTAGTTTACCGTCTAAGTCTTTGGAATTATTTCTTGTATTAAATCGAATTAAAATGTAACTTTTTTACTAAATTTTTGAAAAAATAAAGGAATAATTAAAAAAAAACTTACAATATAACATTATTTTTACAACAGCTTACTCATATTTCACTTGAAATCATAGTTTTATAGAAGAAAAAAGAATATATGTACAAAATTTTAGTAAAATTGTACAAAGAAGAAGTTATAAAGTAATCCACACCCACACAGCCAAATATATACTATTATATATACTACAGCGCCCTGTTCGATAAATCTTATTGGATAAAAAATTGACAAAAATTTAAATAATTAAAAATATTTCAGAAAATTTTTATATTTTTTAAATTTTCATAAATTTAGATTTTTAATTTTACTTTTCTCTGTTTTTAGATTTCATTATTAGTGTCAGTGAGTATACTCATAAAGCGTTGTCATTTTTTTATTGTTGTCATTTTTTTATACCCCACTCTTAATAAAGGGTATCTATTAATATGAAACAATCTGTCAAACAATCCAAATTTCTTGATAATAAAAAATCAGTTTTGTCTCTTTATTTGTCTCCTGTTCCTATATCTCTAAGACAAATTGCAAAAAAGTTAGGAATCTCGGTAAGAACTGTTCGATATTGGATTAATAAACATAAGCATGGTGATGAAACAACTTTGAAAAAACTACCTAAAAGTAACCTTGAGATTAAACGAGCTCAAAGAAAAGATCCTACTTTTCGAGCTAAAGAAGCTGAGTCAATGAGAAAATATAGAAAGCGTAAAAAATTAGAACCTCTTGAAAATGACAATAAACGATTTAAAAGAGATTTTGATCTCAATACTTCAGTTTTAAATCTAAACTTTGAAAAAATTGCTAACAAGTTCTTTAAAGCTGTTGCTGATAGACCAATTCATGATTGTATTTGTTGCGATCGTTTTTGGTTCAAATCATCAATGAAAATGGTTTCAAAAGACACTTTAATTTCTAAAGGTACGTCTCAAGAATTCTTAAAAGCAGCTTTTAAAACAAACACTGATGGTGTTGGACAAGTTTGCAAAACATGTTATGATCCTTTAATGAATTTAAAAATCCCTGAATTTTACATTTTTTTACTTTTTTTACTAATTTTACATTTTTTTACTTTTCATAATTTTACATTTTACATCTTTTTAATTTTCATAATTTTACTTTTTTCATAATTTTACATTTTAAAATTTTTTACTTTTCATAATTCTGGATTTCATAATTTAGATATCCGAAGTCTAAAAGGTAAAACTTATGAAATGTCAAAATTACAAAATCTAAAATTATGAAATGTCAACTTTTTAAAATCTAAAATTAAGAAATGTCAAATTTATAAAATCTAAAATTATGAAATGTCAAATTCATAAAATCTAATTATGAAAACTAAAATTAAGAAATTTTTAAATTTTAAAAATCTAAAATTAAGAAAATTTAAAAATTTAAAAATCTAAAAATTAAATAAAAAAAATCTATAATAATAATAATAATAATAATAATTAAAACAAAAAATTTTTTACTATTATTATTATTATTATTATTATTATTATGGATTTTTTTATTTACTTTTTAGATTTTTAATTATACATTTTTCATTTTAGATTTTAAATTTCTTACTTTTCAAAATTTTATATTTCAAAAATTTTTGCTTTTCATTATTTTTGATTTTTAAATTTTCGTTATTTAAATTTTTAAATATCGATTTTTGAATTTTACCTTTCAAAGTTTTAGATTTTATTTAAATTTAAAATATTTTTAAATATAATTGGTTTATAACAATTATAAATTCTGCATAAATCTAATTTAAACTTTTAAAAATAATCAGACTATAATAAAGAGAGAAATATTCTTTCTAATACGTAACGTTCCATTATGGATAATCTAGATATATCTAAATTATAATTCACATGTGGTTGTAATTTAGGTATATCTGTTAATACCTAACTAGGTATACGTTACTTGAAAATTACTCGTGCTTTGTTTACAAGATTGAGAGAGGGGGTCTCTAATTTTGTTAAACAAGAAAGCACGAGAGGGAGAACTACGGAGAAATTTATATATATATATATATATATATATATATATATATATAAATATATATATATATATATATATGAAAGATATATTATGAAAACGGAAATCATGAAATCTAAAATCTAAAACGTAAATAAAAAAAAATAACATAAAAAAAAAAAAAAAAAATTTTTTTTTTTTTTTTTTTTTTTTTTTTTTAGTTATAATATTTTTTTAATTACGTTTTAGATTTTAGATTTCATAATTTTACATTTTAAAATTTTTACTTTTCATAATTTTAGATTTTCAAAATTTTAGTTTTTTAAAAATGTAAAATTTTAAAAGTATAAATTTTTAATATCTAAAACATGAAAAGCAAACGTTTTTTACATTAAAATTAAAAATTTTTTTTAAATCTAAAATTATGAAAAGTTAAAAAAAAAATTTAATCTAAAATTATAAAAAGTAAAAAAAAATTTTAAATCTAAAATTTTGAAAAGTAAAAAAAAAATTAGATTAAAAATTTTTTTTTACTTTTCAAAATTTTAAATCTAAAATTTTGAAAAGTAAAAAAATTTTTTTAAACTAAAATTCTGAAAAGTAAAAAAAAAATTCAAAAAGTAAAATATAAAATGTAAGAAAAAAAAAATAAAAAAAATAATATATATATATATATATATATATTTATATATATATATATATATATATATATATATATATATATATATATATATATATATATATATAAATTTCTCCGTAGTTCTCCCTCTCGTGCTTTCTTGTTTAACAAAATTAGAGACCCCCTCTCTCAATCTTGTAAACAAAGCACGAGTAATTTTCAAGTAACGTATACCTAGTTAGGTATTAACAGATATACCTAAATTACAACCACATGTGAATTATAATTTAGATATATCTAGATTATCCATAATGGAACGTTACGTATTAGAAAGAATATTTCTCTCTTTATTATAGTCTGATTATTTTTAAAAGTTTAAATTAGATTTATGCAGAATTTATAATTGTTATAAACCAATTATATTTAAAAATATTTTAAATTTAAATAAAATCTAAAACTTTGAAAGGTAAAATTCAAAAATCGATATTTAAAAATTTAAATAACGAAAATTTAAAAATCAAAAATAATGAAAAGCAAAAATTTTTGAAATATAAAATTTTGAAAAGTAAGAAATTTAAAATCTAAAATGAAAAATGTATAATTAAAAATCTAAAAAGTAAATAAAAAAATCCATAATAATAATAATAATAATAATAATAATAATAGTAAAAAATTTTTTGTTTTAATTATTATTATTATTATTATTATTATAGATTTTTTTTATTTAATTTTTAGATTTTTAAATTTTTAAATTTTCTTAATTTTAGATTTTTAAAATTTAAAAATTTCTTAATTTTAGTTTTCATAATTAGATTTTATGAATTTGACATTTCATAATTTTAGATTTTATAAATTTGACATTTCTTAATTTTAGATTTTAAAAAGTTGACATTTCATAATTTTAGATTTTGTAATTTTGACATTTCATAAGTTTTACCTTTTAGACTTCGGATATCTAAATTATGAAATCCAGAATTATGAAAAGTAAAAAATTTTTAAATGTAAAATTATGAAAAAAGTAAAATTATGAAAATTAAAAAGATGTAAAATGTAAAATTATGAAAAGTAAAAAAATGTAAAATTAGTAAAAAAAGTAAAAAAATGTAAAATTCAGGGATTTTTAAATTCATTAAAGGATCATAACATGTTTTGCAAACTTGTCCAACACCATCAGTGTTTGTTTTAAAAGCTGCTTTTAAGAATTCTTGAGACGTACCTTTAGAAATTAAAGTGTCTTTTGAAACCATTTTCATTGATGATTTGAACCAAAAACGATCGCAACAAATACAATCATGAATTGGTCTATCAGCAACAGCTTTAAAGAACTTGTTAGCAATTTTTTCAAAGTTTAGATTTAAAACTGAAGTATTGAGATCAAAATCTCTTTTAAATCGTTTATTGTCATTTTCAAGAGGTTCTAATTTTTTACGCTTTCTATATTTTCTCATTGACTCAGCTTCTTTAGCTCGAAAAGTAGGATCTTTTCTTTGAGCTCGTTTAATCTCAAGGTTACTTTTAGGTAGTTTTTTCAAAGTTGTTTCATCACCATGCTTATGTTTATTAATCCAATATCGAACAGTTCTTACCGAGATTCCTAACTTTTTTGCAATTTGTCTTAGAGATATAGGAACAGGAGACAAATAAAGAGACAAAACTGATTTTTTATTATCAAGAAATTTGGATTGTTTGACAGATTGTTTCATATTAATAGATACCCTTTATTAAGAGTGGGGTATAAAAAAATGACAACTATAAAAAAATGACAACGCTTTATGAGTATACTCACTGACACTAATAATGAAATCTAAAAACAGAGAAAAGTAAAATTAAAAATCTAAATTTATGAAAATTTAAAAAATATAAAAATTTTCTGAAATATTTTTAATTATTTAAATTTTTGTCAATTTTTTATCCAATAAGATTTATCGAACAGGGCGCTGTAGTATATATAATAGTATATATTTGGCTGTGTGGGTGTGGATTACTTTATAACTTCTTCTTTGTACAATTTTACTAAAATTTTGTACATATATTCTTTTTTCTTCTATAAAACTATGATTTCAAGTGAAATATGAGTAAGCTGTTGTAAAAATAATGTTATATTGTAAGTTTTTTTTTAATTATTCCTTTATTTTTTCAAAAATTTAGTAAAAAAGTTACATTTTAATTCGATTTAATACAAGAAATAATTCCAAAGACTTAGACGGTAAACTAATATAGTACATGCCGAAAAAAGTACATTTGCCGGGAGAAACTATGTGTATTTCAAGGTCAATACATGTACCCTATCATAGTTACATTGTAAAAAAATCTTAAAATGTAAAAGTATGAAATGTAAAATTCTGAAAAGTAAAAAAATCTAAAATAATGAAAGCTTATTTTTTTAAATCTAAATTTATGAAAAGTAAAAATTTGAAATGTAAAATTATGAAATCTAAAAGTAAATAAAAATTTTTATAATACATATTAAAAAAAAAAAAAAAAAAAAAAATTTTTTTTTTTTTTTTTTTTTTTTTTTTTTTTTTTTATAGTATAAATTTTTTCATTTACTTTTTAGATTTTATATTTCGAAATTTACATTTTTGATTTCATAATTTCAGATTTTAAAATTTTTTACTTTTCAAAATTTTAGATTTTCAAAATTTTACTTTTCAAAATTTTAGATTCTAAAAATATTTCTTTCAAAATTTTAAATTTAAAAATATTTTACTTTCAAAATTTTAGATTTTAAAATTTTTTACTTTTCAAAATTTTGAATTTAAAATGTTTTTTACTTTTCAAAATCTTAGATTTTCAAAAATTTTTCATTTCAAAATTTTAGATTTTCAAAATTTTTTTACTTTTCAAAACTTTAGATTTAAATTTTTTTTTACTTTCAGAACTTTTGATTTATAAAACTTTTTAATTTTTAAAATTTAAAATTTAAAATTTTTTTTTGTTTTCATAATTTCAGATTTAAAAATTTTTACTTTTCAAAATTTTAAAATCTGAAGTTTTGAAAGTAAAAATTTTACATTTCACAATTTAGGATTATATATAACTGTTGATTTTATAAATTGACATTTCATAATTTTACATTTAGTAATATTACATTCCATAATTTTACATTTCATAATTTACATTACTATTTACTAGTTTTATATTACATTTCATAAGTTTTATATTAATAAATTTTTAAATATAAAATTATGAAAAGTACAAATTTTTAAAATAAAAAATTTTTAAAAGTGAAATTTTAAAATCCATTAGTTTTTTACTTTTTAAAAATTTAAATTTAAAAATTTTTTTTACTTTTCAAAATTTTTAAAAATTTTTTTACTTTTCAAAATTTTAGATTTTAAAATTTTTTTACTTTTCAAAATTTTAGATTTTCATAATTTTTACTTTTCAAAATTGTTGATTTTCAAAATTTTAGATTTTTAAAATTTTTACTTATCAAAATTTTAGATTTTCAAATTTTTACTTTTTAAAATTTTAGATTTAAAATTTTTTTACTTTACAAAATTTTAGATTTTAAAATTTTCACTTTTCATAATTTTATATTTTAAAATTTTACATTTCAAAATTTTAGATTTTATAATATTTTACTTTTCAAAATTTTAAATTTTAAAAATTTTTACTTTTTATGTTTTTGATTTTAAAATTTTTACATTTCGTAATTTAGGATTGTATAATTTTAGATTTTATAAATTGATATTTCATTATTTTAGATTTTATGGCACTAAAAAAATTGTTTCTTACATTTTAGATTTTCAATTTTACATTTCAAAATTTACATTTTTAGATTTCAAAAATTTTAGATTTAAAAATTTTTTACTTTTCAAAATTTTAGATTTAAAATTTTTTTACTTTCGAAATTTCGGATTTTAAATTTTTTTACTTTCAACATTTTAGTTTCATAATTTTTACCTTTTAGCATTTTTAATTTCACGATTTCAGAATTTTTAGTTTCATATTTTTTAAATTTCAGAATTTTAAATAATGTAAATATTTTTATATTTAGTATGACAGGACTATTTGTTTCAATCTAGATTTTGCGTCGTCGACATTTACAGTGTTTTACTTTGAAAATGTTAGAATACTTGCAAATATTTAATTATGTAATTTAATTTCTTAAACAACTTTTAAATATTTATGTATATTTTTGTTTCATCATACAACTCAAAAAATAGAATAATCTTACTGGTAAAGAATAGATTTTTTTCAATAACTGGAGACTTTCCACAGTAAATTCTACATGGTTAAAGCAGTAATAAAAAATTTAAAATCTAGCCACTTAATTTCTTGAATAAAAATAAGTTTTTCTATTATTACTAACGGAGCTATGGGTACTCTTCGAAAAATCGAACACGGTTTAATTAAAGGTACGCAAACAAAAGCCGTTCAACGAATATGGATGGAATTTGAAGAACCAGAAATTGGAAAATGCTAAAATTCAAATTCCATTTTATTCTATTTCAAAGTTCAACAAACTATTTTTAAAAAATAGAATTTAAATTTTAATATTTAATTATATAGCGAAATTTCGGATTTTAAAATTTCAATTTTGAAAAATCGCTATCTAATTAAATGCTAAAATTCAAATTGCATTTTATTCTATTTCCAAGTTAAACAAGCTATTTTTTAAAATTAGAATTTGAATTTTAGCATTTAATTCTATAGTGAAATTTTGGATTTTTTCAAATTTGAAAAGTCGCTTTTTAATTAAATGCTAAAATTCAAATTCCATTTTATTCTATTTCAGGGTTAAACAAGCATTTTTTTAAAAAGTAAAATTTGAATTTTAGCATTTCATTATATAGCGAAATTTCGGATTTTAAAATATCAGTTTTGAAAAGTCTATCTAATAAAATGTTAAAATTCAAATTCCATTTTATTCTATTTCAATATTTCAAATTCCATTTTATTCTATTTTGAAGGTTAAACAAGTTATTTTTAATAAATACTAGTTGAAATTTTGCATTTAATTATATAGCGAAATTTCGAATTTTAAAATTTCAATTTTGAAAATTCGCTATATAATTAAATGCTAAAATTCAAATTCCATTTTTTATTTATATTATTATTCTTATTACATTGGGATTTTTATTGTTATTTTTCCGGAAAGTGTAAAATCAAAAAAATTAAAATTGAAATTGGATCAAATGATAAAACAAGGTTGTTCAACAAAGAAAGTAAAATGTAAAGATTCATGTGACTTTTTGTGTATAGAAGATAAATATGAATGTAAAAATAACATTTGTTAGTTACGAAGAAATACAAATATTAAATGTATTGGGTTGTTTGATAAATAATGTCGTTTTTTAAAACCTTCTCTTCTAAAAACCAAGGCTTCTTTGAACTTGGAATATTTCAACTTACCAAAAGATGGCAAAAGGTCATCCTCAAAATGGTCAATATATCATTGATTAATGTTTGTTGTTAATATAAATAAATTCACTTTGAAAAATATGAAAAAATCGACATTATTTATCGAACAACCCAATAACAAAGATACTGGAGGTATTATTGTTTTAACGCATTTTAATATCATGCCATATTGGGAATGTTTATGCACTAAACCAGATTTTTTTGGTGGTCCTGATTGTTCTCAGAAAAGATTTGATGTTTGTAATAAAGTAACATTTCATTACAGTTTAGAAAAATGGAATTGTGTTTGCGATTCAAATGATTATTTAGTTCATTTAGATAAGAAATCTTACTGTATTGATCAACAATATAAAAACTTTTTCATTTCAAATAAAATTTAACTTTATAAATTTTTAAAATATACTTTTTAGAAAAGATCTATAAGATAATTTTTTTGTAAAAAATATAAATTATTTATGATAGTTTTACATCTAATTTAATATTTCGTGAAAACATTTACATTAGTTAACAGGATAGAAAAATCTAATTTAAATAAACCCTATTTTGTAGTAATTCTCCAAACAAACTCCACATGTAAAAAAATCTAATGTGGTTTAAATTGTGGGAAATGTAAATTAAATGCAACTATATTTATTTCTAATTTAAGAATTTTATAGTTTTTTATTAAATTAGAAGTCTAATGCCTGTTAAATACACATGGCATCTTAATATACATTAGATTATTATGTGTTAAAATATTAAATTAGTAATTCTAATTTTTGTAAAAATATAGATTTAAAAAAACTAATTATTTAATGAAAATTATTTATGGTATTTTTAATATAATTTAACATTTTGTGTAAATATTTAAATTAGTTAAAGGACAAACAAATCTAATTTACACAAACCCTATTTCGTAGTAATTCTCCGAACAAAATTCATGTGTAAAAAAACTAATGTGGTTGAAACTGCATAAAAAATGTAAATTATTTATGATGGTTTTACATCTAATTTAACATTTGGTGAAAATATTTAAATTATTTTAAAGAGTAAACAAATCTAATTTACACAAACCCTATTTCGTAGTAATTCTCCAAACAAACCCAACACTTAAAAAAATCTAATGTAGTTTAAATAGTGGAAAAATGTAAATTAAATGCAACGATATTTATGTCTAATTTAACAATTTTATAGTTTTTTATTAAATTAGAAAAAATAATGCTATTTCAACATACTTGACAAATTAATGCACATTAGAATGTTATATGTTAAAATATTAAATTAGTAATTCTAATTTATGTAAAATGTATAGATTCAAAAAAAAAAATAATTTTTAAATTAAAATTATTTACGGTAGTTTTAATATAATTTAACATTTTGTGGAAATATGTAAATTATTTAAAGGATAAAAACATCTAATTTACACAAACCCTATTTTGTAGTAATTCTCCGAACAAAATTCACACGTAAAAAAACTAATGTTGTTTAAATTGCATAAAAATGTAAATTAGTTATGATAGTTTTTCCTCTAATGTAACATTTTGTGAAATGTTTAAATTATTTTAAATAGTAAAATAATCTAATTTACACAAACCTTATTTCGTAGTAATTCTCCGAACAAACTTCACACGTAAAAAAAACTAATATTGTTTAAATTGTTAAAAAGGTAAATTAAATGCAATGGTATTTATTTCTAATTTAAGAATTTTATAGTATTTTATTAAATTAGAATTACTCAGGCAAGTTAAGTACACTTGGCAACTTAATATACATTAGATGATTATGTGTTAAATTATTAAATTAGTAATATTAATTTATGTAAAAAATAACTAGCGTAAAAACTAATTTTTCATTAAATCCATTATTCATGGTTTTGACAAAAGACTTAACATCATTAGTTAAATTAGATGGTAAAAATGTTCAAAAAAGTGAAATTAGAATCTGAATTTGAAATTAAACATAATATAATTTACGTTTTTAACATGAGATGTTCAACTAATTTAAGTTTTCATCTAATAATAATTTAAATATAATGACTCATGAAACACATTTATTGAATATAATTTAAGTTTTTTGCCTAATAACCTTAAATTACACTTAATAACACAAACAGGAATTAATTAAATGTATAAAACATCATTTAACTATTATATATTAATAAAAATTAAATAAATAAATATATTCATAGTTTACGTTACATAAGGTAAATTACATAAATAAAATAAATGAAAAATTTTGTCTTAAAACAGAATTTAATTTAGTACGACAGGACAGGATATATTATTTTTAACTTTTAGTCTATTCTACCATATAAAGGCATGTGATAACTATACACACTGATATACACTCCTGTTCGCATACTTTTATTAGAGAAAATTGCATCTATTGTCGTGCAGCCTCTAGTCGTATATATATACAATATTTCATTTTTTCCGAACATGATAAACAACATAATACGTGTCCACATTTAAAAAAAAACTATTTCGCTATTGTTAGTCAAACAAATTTTGCAAATTGGTTGACCCTCATTTGCTAATTGTTTTACGGTTTTGTTATAAAATTTGTAATAATTATATAAAATTTGTAATTATATAAAATATAAAATTTGTAATTTAAAATGTTATTAAAAATTAATAAATTAATAAATTAATTTGTAATGTATTTGTAATAAATTAATTTGTAATGTATTAATAAATTAATTTGTAATGTATAAAATTTGTAAAATAAAATTTGTAATTATATAAAATTTGTTATAAAATTTGTAATAATTTTATTTTTGTTATAAAATTAAATGCGAATTGAAATGCTCTTTAAAATGCTTTTTAAAAATGCTTTTAAAATGCTAATTAAAGGCTAAAATTCAACAACTATTTTTTAAAATATAGCTTGTTTAACACTGAAATAGAATAAAATGTAATTTCAATTCTTGAAATAGAATAAATTGGAATTTTAATTTTAGCATTTAATTAGATAGCGACTTTTCAAAATTGAAATTTTAAAATCCGAAATTTCTCTATATTATTAAATGCCAATTAAAATGCTTTTAAAACGCAAATTTTATTTTTTTACTTTTTAAAAACAGCTTATTTAACCTTGAAATAGAATAAAATAGTATTTGAATTTTAGCATTTAATTAGATAGCAACTTTTCGGATTTTAAAATTTCAATTTTGAAAATTTACTATCTAATTAAATGCTAAAATTCAACTACTATTTTATTCTATTTCAAGGTTAAACAAGCTTTATTTAAAAAATATAATTTGAATTTTAGCATTTAATTATATAACGAAATTTCGAATTTTCGAATTTCAATTTTGGAAAGTCGATATCTAAGTAAATGCAAAAATTGAAATTCAATTTTATTCTATTTCAAATTTAAACAAGCTACTTTTAAAAAGTAAAATTTGAATTTTAACATTTGATTAGATAGCGACTTTTCAAAATTGAAATTTTAAAATCCGAAATTCCGCTATATAATTAAATGCTAATTAAAATGCTTTTTAAATTGCTTTTTAAAATGCTTTTAAAATGCTAAATAAATGTTAAAATTCAACTACTATTTTATTCTATTTCAAGGTTAAACAAGCTTTTTTTTTTAAAATAAAATTTGAATTTTAGCGTTTAATTATATAACGAAATTTCGGATTTTAGAATTTTAATTTTCAAAAGTCGATACCTATGTAAATGCCAAAATTGAAATTCCATTTTATTCTATTTCAAATTTAAACAAACTATTTTTAAAAAGTAAAATTTGAATTTTGCATTTAATTATATAACGAAATTTCGGATTTGATTATTTAATCACCCCCCCCTGCACTTTAAATTACACATTATTATTTTGCTTTCAATTGAATCTAGTTTAATTAACATTAGGTCATAAAGCCAAAATAACTGTAAAATTTATATATTTCATAATCTCATGACGTCATTTATTACGTAACTTTCAACGCACACGAAGTATAAAAGGCTATGGCATTTTTTAGAATCCCAGATCTCTGGATTTATAACCATGGAGCAAGAATTCTACACGATTTATGCTATGCTAATTGTACTGGAAATTCATCGTTAAAAGTGCTAATAATTTCTAAATGTGCATTCAACAATACTTAAAAGGATGGATCATGTATTTTTGCGAGAAGTTAAAAAACTAAATCATTTAGAGAAAACCAATTGAAAAAGCTTCAGTGGTCGCCACAAAGATTAAACCTTTTTCATTAGTCTTTTTAATAATATAACTTATTATGAGAATGTTATCATAAAATAATTAAGAATTTGGGATATTCGACAAATAAAAATTTAAAATTTGTATTAAATACTGACCATCTGCATTTCATAAAGAAAAAGAAAAGGAATCGTGTTACATATTTGACAAGTTGTTCGTTTTTTTAAAGATTTATATGAAACTCAGATCTCTGGATTGATAACTATGGAGATTGATGTAAGAATTCTAAACGTTATAATGGCTATGCCAATTATACTGGTCTTTAAAAGTGCTAATAAATCCCTAAATGTGCATTCAACAATACTTAAAAAGATGGTGCGAGATGATATAGAGAAAACTTTGTATCAGTTGGATCAGTGGTCACCACAAAGACTAAACCTTTTTCCATTAGTCTTTCTAATAATTGCATTTATTATGAGGATGTCATCGTAAAATAATTAACGATATTCAATAAATAAAAATTGTATTAAAGACTGACATCATAAAGAAAAAGTATTTTAAAAAACATGTTTGACAAAATGTTGCTCATTTTTTAAAGATTTATAGATCTACGTATATAATATGTACATTTTTAATTTGCAATTTAAAATAAACTGTTATTTGACTCTTTGTTTCTGTCGTTTATTTATTTTATTTTATTTTTATTTTCCTTTTAATATTTATCTATTTCTTTATAAAAAGATATGAATATATAAAAGCGACATTTATTACAACTAACAATTATTAACGACAGAAATGGATATAAATTTGCAAATGTATATAGAATATGATAATGTAAAAATTCCATCTCAACCATTATCAGAAATTTGTTTTAACGATTTTGATATTAAATTGTTTGACCTTTCACATTATGATTTAAAGTTATTACACTGTAAAAAAAACTATTTCCAGCTGCAAGAAACTCTCTGGAGAAAATAATTATTTTCTCCAGAGAGTTTCTTGCAGCTGGTAATAGTTATTTTTTTACAGTGTAGGTTTTTCAAAAGAACAAATTTTTGCTATATTTTATTTAATTGATCCTGAAAATGTAAGAAAGGGAATATTTATTATGGTGAATGTTGTTTAAATTCAATCGACGAAAATATTGTAAAGTTAGGTCGTCGTATAAATTGTCTATCAACGTATCCAAAATCATTAGAAGATTGTTCTATTTCTTTAAATTCACTTGACAAAAATATTGTTATGTTATGTTGTAATATATATTGGTATCCCAAATTAATTAGAAATTGGATATCGAAAAGTACTGATGCTTTTCATATTTTAAATTCAATTAAAGGAATAAAATTTAGATTATCATGACATATTGTTTAAGATTTTTAATTCCGATGGTCAAAGTGTAATACTTTAAAAGGACCACTAATAAATTTTAAAAAGTGAGAAATGTCGAGATAATAACAATTGATTTTCATATCATGACTCTGAATACATTAATGATTTAAGAAACTGTGACATGATATAATAATCTCAGATATTATTATTTTATTTTTATTTATTTACTTATATTGTTTTTTTTTTATTTATATTATTTTATTATAATTTTTAAAAAAGTGAAAACTACGCTTCACTCTTTTTGTTCAAACTATATAGTATATCACTCTGTTTTTCACTTAGATTTCAGTTCACCATGAAACATCTCCTTGAAAGTATTATGATAAATTATATTAGACAAATCATAAAGAATTTTAGCATTCAACTGCTGAATGCTAAAATTCAACTACCATTTTAAAAAAATAGCTTGTTTAACACTGAAATAGAATAAAATGTAATTTGAATTCTTGAAATAGAATAAAATGGAATTTGAATTTTAGCATTTAATTAGATAGCGACTTTTCAAATTGAAATTTTAATGTCATGTATGTAAAATGTAATTTAAAGTCTTGAAATAGAATAAATTGAAATTTAATTTTGGCATTTAATTAGATAGCGAATTTTAAAATTGAAATTTTAAAATTACACTGCTGAATGCTTAAATTCAACTACTATTTTTTAAAAATAGCTTGTTTAACACTGAAATAGAATAAAATGTAATTTGAATTCTTGAAATAGAATTTTCAAATTGAAATTTTAATGTAATGTATGTAAAATGTAATTTAAATTCTTGAAATAAAATAAATTGAAATTTATTTTTTGTTTAACACTGAAATAGTATAAAATGTAATTTGAATTCTTGAAATAGAATAAAATGGAATTTGAATTCTTAAAATAGAATAAATTGAAATTTAATTTTGGCATTTAATTAGATAGCGAATTTTAAAATTGAAATTTTAAAATTACACTGCTGAATGCTTAAATTCAACTACTATTTTTTAAAAATAGCTTGTTTAACACTGAAATAGAATAAAATGGAATTTGAATTCTTGAAATAGAATTTTCAAATTGAAATTTTAATGTAATGTATGTAAAATGTAATTTAAATTCTTGAAATAAAATAAATTGAAATTTATTTTTTGTTTAACCTTTTGACAGGGGCTCTTGCGAAATCCTATGGTGAAGCGTGACAACTGCTGTCACAGCCCCTCTCTAAAGGTTAACACTGAAATAGTATAAAATGTAATTTGAATTCTTGAAATAGAATAAAATGGAATTTGAATTTTAGCATTTAATTAGATAGCGACTTTTCAAATTGAAATTTTAATGTAATGCATGTAAATTTAATTTAAATTCTTGAAATAGAATAAATTGAAATTTAATTTTAGCTTTTAATTAGCGAAGTTTCAAAATTGAAATTTTAAAATTCAACTGCTGAATGTTAAAATTCAAATACTATTTTTTAAAAAATAGCTTGTTTAACACTGAAATAGTATAAAATGTAATTTGAATTCTGGAAATAGAATTTTCAAATTGAAATTTTAATGTAATGTATGTAAAATGTAATTTAAATTCTTGAAATAAAACAAATTGAAATATATTTTTTGTTTAACACTGAAAAATGTAATTTGATTAACTTATAAAATGTAATTTGAATTCTTGAAATAGAATAAAATGGAATTTGAATTTTAGCATTTGATTAGATAGCGACTTTTCAAATTGAAATTTTAATGTAATGTATGTAAAACGTAATTTAAATTCTTGAAATAGAAAAAAAAAGAAATTTAAAATTTTCAAAATTGAAATTTTAAAATTCAACTGCTGAATGTTAAAATTCAAATACTATTTTTTAAAAAACAGCTTGTTTAACACTAAAATAGAATAAAATGTAATTTGAATTTTAGCATTTAATTAGATAGTGACTTTTAAATTTAATTAGCGAATTTTCAAAATTGAAATTTTAAAATTCAACTGCTGAATGCTAAAATTCAACTACTATTTAAAAAAAATAGCTTATTTAACACTGAAATAAAATAAAATGTAATTTGAATTTTTGAAATAGAATAAAATGGAATTTGAATTTTAGCATTTAATTAGATAGCGACTTTCCAAATTGAAATTTTAATGTAATGTATGTAAAATGTAATTTAAATTCTTGAAATAGAATAAATAGAAATTTAATTTTTGTTTAACACTGAAATATAATAAAATGTAATTTGAATTCTTGAAATAGAATAAAATGGAATTTTAATTCTTGAAATAGAAATTTCAATTTCAAATTGAAATTTTAATGTAATGTATGTAAAATGTAATTTAAATTCTTGAAATAGAATAAATTGCAATTTAATTTTTGTTTAAAACTGAAATAGAATAAAATGTAATTTGAGTTCTTGAAATAGAATAAAATGGGATTCGAATTTTAGCATTTAATTAGATAGCGACTTTTCAAATTGAAATTTTAAAATTCAACTGCTGAATGCTAAAATTCAACTACTATTTTTTAAAAAATAGCTTGTTTAACACTGAAATAGAATAAAATATAATTTGAATTCTTGAAATAGAATTTTCAAATTGAAATTTTAATGTAATGTATGAAAAATGTAATTTAAATTCTTGAAATAGAATTTTCAAATTGAAATTTTAATGTAATGTATGAAAAATGTAATTTTAAATTCTTGAAATAGAAAAAAAAGTAATTTGAATTCTTGAAATAGAATAAAATGGAATTTGAATTTTAGCATTTAATTAGATAGCCACTTTTCAAATTGAACATTTGTTTAACACTGAAATAGAATGAAATGTAATTTGAATTCTTGAAATAGACTAAAATGGAATTTGAATTTTAGCATTTAATTAGATAGCGACTATTCAAACTGAAATATTTATGTAATGTATGTAAAAAGTAATTTAAATTCTTGAAATTGAATAAATTGAAATTTAATTTTAGCATTTAATTAAATAGGGAATTTTCAAAATTGAAATTTAAAATTCAACTGCTGAATGCTAAAATTCAACTACTATTTTTTTAAAAAATAGCTTGTTTAACACTGAAATAGAATAAAATGTAATTTGAATTCTTGAAATAGAATAAAATGGAATTTGAATTTTAGCATTGAATTAGATAGTGACTTTCCAAATTGAAATTTTAATGTAATGTATGTAAAATGTAATTTAAATTCTTGAATTATAATACATAGAAATTTAATTTCTGTTTAACACTGAAATAGAATAAAATGTAATTTAAATTCTTGAAATAGAATAATATTCCATTTTATTCTTGAAATAGAAATTTCAATTTCAAATTGAAATTTTAATTTATTGTATGTAAAATGTAATTTAAATTCTTGAAATAGAATAAATTGAAATTTAATTTTTGTTTAACAGTGAAATAGTATAAAATGTAATTTGAATTCTTGAAATAGAATAGAATGGAATTTGAATTTTAGCATTTAATTAGGTATCGACTTTTCAAATTAAAATTTTTAAGTAATGTATGTAAAATGTAATTTAATTTTTTGAAATGGAATAAATTGAAATTTAATTTTTGTTTAACACTGAAATAGAATAAAATGTAATTTGAATTCTTGAAATAGAATAGAATGGAATTCGAATTTTAGCATTTAATTAGATAGCGACTTTTCAAATTGAAATTTGTTTAACACTGAAATAGAATAAAATGTAATTTGAAATATTGAAATAGAATAAAATGGAATTTGAATTTTAGCATTTAATTAGATAGCGACTTTTCAAATTGAAATTTTAAAATTCAACTGCTGAATGCTAAAATTCAACTACTATTTTTTAAAAAATAGCTTGTTTAACACTGAAATAGAATAAAATGTAATTTTAATTCTTGAAATAGAATTTTCAAATTGAAATTTTAATATAATGTATGTAAAATGTAATCTAAATTCTTGAAATAAAATAAATTGAAATTTATTTTTTGTTTAACACTGAAATAGTATAAAATGTAATTTGAATTACTGAAATAGAATAAAATGGAATTTGAATTTTAACATTTATTTAGATAGCGACTTTTCAAACTGAAATTTTAATGTAATGTATGTAAAATGTAATTTAAATTTTTGAAATAGACTAAATTGAAATTTAATTTTAGCTTTTAATTATCGAATTTTTAAAATTAAAATTTTAAAATTCAACTGCTGAATGTTAAAATTCAAATACTATTTTTTAAAAAACAGCTTGTTTAACACTGAAATAGAATAAAATGTAATTTGAATTTTAGCATTTAATTAGATAGCGACTTTTCAATTTAATTAGCGAATTTTTAAAATTGAAATTTAAAAATTCAACTACTATTTTTTAAAAAATAGCTTATTTAGCATTGAAATAAAATAAAATGTAATTTGAATTTTTGAAATAGAATAAAATGGAATTTGAATTTTCGCATTTAATTAGATAGCGACTTTTCAAATTGAAATTTTATTGTAATGTATATAAAATGTAATTTAAATTCTTGAAATAGAATAAATAGAAATTTAATTTTTGTTTTGAAAATTTTGAAAAACAAAAAATTTGAAAATCTAAAATTTTGAAAAACAAAAAATTTGAAAATCTAAAATTTTGAAAAACAAAAAATTGGAAATATAAATTTATGAAATCTAAAATCTAAAAACAAAAATAAAAAATATTATAAACTAAAAAAAAAAAAAAAAAAAAAAAAAAATTTTTTTTTTTTTTTTTTTTTTTTTTTTTTAGTTTATAATATTTTTTATTTATGTTTTTAGATTTTTAATTTTTGTTTTCTAAATTAGATTTTCATATTTTTTGTTTTTCAAAATTTTAGATTTTCAATTTTTTTGTTTTTGAAAATTTTAGATTTCCAAAATTTTAGATTTTCAAATTTTTTTGATTTTCAAAATTTTAGATTTTCAAAATTTTTTTGTTTTTTAAAATTTTAGATTTTCAAAATTTTAGATTTTCAATTTGAAAAACAAGAAAATTTGAAAATCTAAAAATTTGAAAACATAAAATTTTGAGAACATAAAATTTTGAAAATCTAAAATTTTGAAAATCTAAAATTTTGAAAATCTAAAATTTTCAAAAACAAAAATTTTCAAAAACAAAAATTTGAAAATCAAAAATTTGAAAATCAAAAATTTGAAAATCAAAAATTTGAAAATCAAAAATTTGAAAATCTAAAATTTTGAAAAACAAAAAATATGAAAATCTAAAATTTTGAAATCTAAAAACATAAATAAAAAATTATTATAAACTAAAAAAAAAAAAAAAAAAAAAAAAAAAATTTTTTTTTTTTTTTTTTTTTTTTTTTTTTTTAGTTTATAATTATTTTTTATTTATGTTTTTAGATTTTAGATTTAGTTTTTAGATTTTAAATTTTTGTTTTCAAAATTTTTGTTTTTCAAAATTTTTGTTTTTCAAATTTTTGATTTTCAAATTTTTGATTTTCAAATTTTTGATTTTCAAAATTTTTACTTTTCAAAATTTTTACTTTTCAAAATTTTTTACTTTAAAAATTTTTTACTTTAAAACCTTTGTACTTTTCAAAATTTTAATTTCAAAATTTTTACTTTTCAAAATTTTAATTTCAAAATTTTTACTTTTCAAAATTTTAATTTCAAAATTTTTACTTTTCAAAATTTTAATTTCAAAATTTTTACTTTTCAAAAGTTTAATTTCAAAATTTTTACTTTTGAAAAATTTTACATTTCAAAAATTTAAATTTTAAATTTTTGTTTTTCAAAATTTAAATTTTCAAATTTTTCGTTATTTTAAATTTTTAAATTATTTTAAAAATTTAAAAATTTATAATTCTGAAATGTTTAAAATAATTAAATGAAAAAATTATAATATCTAATATTATGAAATCAAAAAAATTGTAAAATGTTAGATATTAAATAATCTAAAAATGATGAAATGTAATTTTGTTTAAAAAAAAAGAAAATATATTTATGGTATATATTTTATAACCGTTTCCATCAGTGTAAAATATCAAAATATTTTTCAAGTATGCCTAGTCCGATTACCCTTTTTGATTTAAATAAGCATGTGTTATCAATTCTTTTTAATGAGTATGTTGCACTTCATGATAAACTAACGTTATTAAATTCACCCGATTTTCACGAAAAATTATCAAATCCTAATCTTTGGTCAATTCCCTATGATGAATTTTTTGGATTTATATATGCGATTCGAATAATGAAACCGGGTTGGTATCTTGATAATCGCAACGATGCCTGTTATATATCCGTAGACGAAAAAAATGCGACTTTATCCGCACGTTATTTTGATTATTTGAACATTGAAAAATTAGACAAAACTTATCTGTCTCTAGACAATCTGATAAAAGGTGGCATTGATCCTATGCAAAGGAAAATAAAGTTCTAACACAGTTCTAAAAATTCTAACACAATTTCTAAATTTTAGATTTCAAAATTTCAATTTTCAAAATTTTAAGTTTCATAATTTCAGTTTTCGAAATTTTAGATTTCATTTTATAATTTTTCAAAATTTTAGATTTCATTAATTTAAGTTTTTAAATTATGAAATCTAAAATTTAGAAAACTGAAATTATGAAACTTAAAATTTTGAAAATTGAAATTTTGAAATCTAAAATTTAGAAAACTGAAATTATGAAACTTGAAATTTTGAAAACTAAAATTATGAAAACTAAAATTATGAAATCTGAAATTATGAAAAATGAAATTACGAAACTTAAAATTTTGAAAACTGAAATTATAAAATCTGAAATTATGAAAACTAGAATTATGAAATCTGAAATTTAGAAAACTAGAATTATGAAATCTGAAATTATGAAAACTAGAATTATGAAATCTGAAATTTAGAAAACTAGAATTATGAAATCTAAAATTATGAAAACTGAAATTATGATATCTAAAATTATGAAAACTGAAATTATGAAATCTGAAATTATGAAAACTGAAATTATGAAATCTGAAATTATGAAAACTGAAATTATGAAATCTGAAATTATGAAAACTGAAATTATGTAATCTAAAATTTAGAAAAGTAAAATTATGAAATATAAAATTTAGAAAACTGAAATCATGAAATTTAAAATTTAGAAAATAGAAATAATTTTTATATTTTTAGTTTTTCATAATTTTAGTTTTTAAAATTTCAGTTTTCATAATTTCAGTTTTCATAATTTTATATTTCATAATTGCAGATTTCATAATTTCAGTTTTCATAATTTTATATTTCATAATTGCAGATTTCATAATTTCAGTTTTCATATTTTTAGATTTCATAATTTCAGTTTTCATACTTTCAGATTTCATAATTTGATTTCATAATTTGAGATTTCATAATTTCAGTTTTCATAATTTCAAATTTCATAATTTTAAATTTCATAATTTGATTTCATAATTTGAGATTTCATAATTTCAGTTTTCATAATTTGAGATTGCATAATTTAAATTTCGTAATTTCATATTTCATAATTTTAGATTTCATAACTTCAGATTTCATAATTTCACATTTCATAATTTCAGATTTCATAATTTCAGTTTCCATAATTTTAGATTTCATAACTTCAGATTTCATAATTTCAGTTTTCATAATTTCAGTTTTCATAATTTTAGATTTCGTAATTTTAGATTTCGTAATTTCAGGTTTCATAATTTTGGATTTCATAATTTTAGATTTCGTAATTTCAAGTTTCATAATTTTAATTTTCATAATTTCAATTTTCATAACTTTAGATTTCATAACTTTAGATTTCATAATTTAAGTTTCTAAAATTTTAGATTCATTTTGCGTACTTAGACTTAAATCGTGTAAATTTTTAGATGGTTTAGTAAGTAATGCAGAAATACTATGCAATGTTAAAGCTTTAATGTTATAAGTAGCTTTTCTTGTAAAAGTAACTTTCAAAACTGTCAAAGTTGAAGAATCTAAGCTTCATTTATCGTGCCATCTAATAAAAGTTTACTTTAAAATAGGTATAAGATTTTAACATCTTGATAGTTCTGTAATAAATATACGAAATAATTCAGAATCTGTAATCATTAAATAGATAATGTGTTTCGAAAGATCGCATTGTTTGATATTAGCATTAAGAACTTTTTATTGATAAGTGATTACTTCTCTTCTGTTTTCTTCTCATAAAATTCTTTTCAAACAACCTGTCAATCTCATGATACACTTTTTAAAAAAGGATCGTTTTCAAATTCTAACGATTCTTCTTCAATTTCTATTTTCTTTTCATCTTCATCTTCAGCTGTTTTAATAGCATTGAGATCATAATTCTCCTGAATAAGATGTTTTTTCTGCAATTTGTTTTTGTATGCAAAATTGCAAAAATTAGTGTCAAAAATATAAAAGAGTACTTTATATCAAATAATAGATGATACTGAAATGGTAAAAGAGTATGGATTACATAGATATGATCTTAAATTAAATTCTAAACCTATTAACTCTCTGACCGGCAAGCTTGATATAAGTCGTTCACTGAACTGCAGGTTTTTTAGCAATACACGTATTTTTCAAATAAATGTAAATTAATATTTTAGATAATTTTGGTTACTATTAATGACAGGTTAATAATTTCAAGCTTTATCTTCATACACATGCTTCATTTTTGGTAGTACCTTGAAATAGCACTATTTTATTGTTTATAGAAGAAATTTACAGATAAAACAACTTTAAGATTTTGCTCTTTTGTCTGCCGGTTGGAGGGTTAAAAATGAATTGCGTAATATTTAAAAGAAAAAGCTGAAACCAGTTTGAATATAAATACGAACAAATTTTAGATTTCATAATTTCAGTTTTCTAAATTTTAAATTTAATACTTAAAGCTGAAATTACGAAATCTAAAAATTTAGAAAACTGAAATTTCGAAATCTAAATTTCGAAATCTGAAATTACGAAATCCAAAATTTAGAAAACTGAAATTATGAAATCTAAAATTTAGAAAACTTAAATTATGAAATCTAGAACTATGAAATCTGAAATTATGAAATCTGAAATTTAGAAAACTGAAATTATGAAATCTAAAATTTAGGAAACTAAAATTATGAAATCTAGAATATTTATTTATGATCAATTTTTTTACAAGTTTTTTCTTTTAAACGTCATCTTCGTATTTTATTTTTAAAACTGCGCTGCTTTCATCGAATTTTCGTTGAAACTTAAAAACTAAAAGTATGAAATCTAGAATTATGAAACCTGTAATTATGAAATCTGTAATTATGAAATATAGAATTATGAAATCTGAAATTATGAAATCTGAAATTATGAAATCTCAAACTTATAAAATTGAAATTATGAAATCTAAAATTTAGAAAACTGAAATTATGAAATCTAAAATTTAGAAAACTAAAATTATGAAATTTAGAATTATGAAATCTGAAATTATGAAATCTAAAATTATGAAATCTAAAATTGAGAAAACTAAAATTGTGAAATCTAGAATTATGAAATCTGAAATTATGAAATCTGAAATTTAGAAAACTGAAATTATGAAACTGAAATTTAGAAAACTGAAATTTGAAGTTAAGAAAACTGAAATTTAGAAAGCTGCAATTATGAAATCTAAAATTTAGAAAACTGAAATTATGAAATCTGAAATTTTGAAATATGAAACTATGAAACCTGAAATTATGAAATCTGAAATTATGAAATCTGAAATTTAGAAAACTGAAACTATGAAATCTGAAATTTTGAAGACTGAAATTATGAAATCTGAAATTTTCAAATCTGAAATTTTGAAATCTAAAATTAAGAAAACTTAAATTATGAAATTTGAAATTTAGAAAAATGAAAATCTGAAATGTGAAAGTATGAAACCTAAAATTATAAAATGAGAAATCAAAAATAGGAAAACTAAAATCTAGAAAGTAAATAAAAAAATATGTATATACTAAAAAAAAAAAAAAAAAAAAAAAAAAAAAAAAAAAAAAAAAAAAATTTTTTTTTTTTTTTTTTTTTTTTTTTTTTTTTTAGTATTAATATTTTTTTTATTTACTTTCTAAATTTTAGTTTTAACATTTTTGATTTCTCATTTTAGAATTTTAGAATTCAAATTCTAGCTTTCATAACTTCAGTTTTCGTAATTTTAGATTTCATAATTTTAGATTTTATAATTTCAGATTTTATAATTTCAGATTTCGTAATTTCAGATTTCATAATTTCAGTTTTCATAATTTTAGATTTCGTAATTTCAGATTTCATAATTTCAGTTTTCATAATTTTAGATTTCGTAATTTCAGTTTTCATAATTTTAGATTTCGTAATTTCAGTTTTCATAATATTAGATTTCGTAATTTTGGTTTTCATAATTTTAGATTTTGTAATTTCAGTTTTCATAATTTCAGGTTTCATAATTTTAGATTTCGTAATTTTAGTTTTCATAATTTTAGATTTTGTAATTTCACTTTTCGTAATTTCAGTTTTCATAATTTTACATTTCATAATTTTATTTTTTAGATTTCTTAGATTTCATAATTATACATTTCATAACTTCAGTTTTCATTATTTCAATTTTTAAATTTTTTAGATTTCACAATTAATTTTAGATTTCATAATTTTATTTTTTAGATTTTTAAATTTCATAATTTTACTTTAAAAATTTAGAAAACTAAAATTATGTAACTCTCAATTATGAAATCTGTAATTATGAAATCTGAAATTATAAAATCTGAAATTTTGAAATCTGAAATTATGAAATCTGAAATTTAGAAAACTGAAATTTTGAAATCTCAAATTTATAAAATTGAAATTATGAAATCTAAAATTTAGAATGCTGAAATTATGAATTCTAAAATTTAGAAAACTGAAATTATGAAATCTAAAATTTAGAAAACTCAAATTATGAAATCTAGAATTATGAAATTTGAAATTATGAAATCTGAAATTTTGAAATCTGAAATTATGAAAGTGAAATTTAGAAAACTCAAATTATGAAATCTAGAATTATGAAATTTGAAATTATGAAATCTGAAATTTTGAAATCTGAAATTATGAAAGTGAAATTTAGAAAACTGAAATTTAGAAATTTGAAATTAAGAAAACTGAAATTTTGAAATCTTAAATTTAGAAAACTGAAATTATGAAAACTAAAATTTAGAAATCTGAAATTATGAAATCTGAAATTTTGAAATGTGAAATTATAAAATCTGAATTTTAGATTTCATAATTTTAATTTTTATATTTTCAGTTTTTATAATTTCAGTTTTCATAATTTTAGATTTCATTATTTCAAGTTTCATAATTTAAATTTTTGTAATTTCAGATTTCAGAATTTCAGTTTTCATAATTTTAGATTTCATAATTTCAGATTTCATAATTTCAGATTTCATAATTTCAGATTTCATAATTTCAGTTTTTATAATTTTAGATTTCATAATTTTAGATTTCATAATTTCAGATTTCATAATTTCAGTTTTTATAATTTTAGATTTCATAATTTTAGATTTCATAATTTCAGTTTTCATAATTTCAGTTTTTATAATTTTAGATTTCATAATTTCAGATTTCATAATTTCAGATTTCATAATTTCAGTTTTTATAATTTTAGATTTCATAATTTTAGATTTCATAATTTCAGATTTCATAATTTCAGTTTTTATAATTTTAGATTTCATAATTTTAGATTTCATAATTTCAGTTTTCATAATTTCAGTTTTTATAATTTTAGATTCATTTTGCGTACTTAGATATAAATCGTGTAAATTTTTAGTTGATTTAGTAAGTAATGCAAAAGCACTATGAAGCTTTAACGTTATAAGCATCTTTTCTTGTAAAGGCAACTTTCAAAACTGTCAAATTTGAAAGATCTAAGCTTCGTTTATCATGCTATTTGCTCTAAAATAGATATGAGATAAGATTTTCTATATCCTGCTAGTACTGTAATATATCAGTTGTTAATTGAAAAAGAGGTGCTCTCTTACATATACTACACCAATTTTCAGGAGATTTCATATACAATTCAATAAACTCATACGCTTCCAGCAAGTCAAAATCATCATTCAATGTACTGTTATCTAAAGAACTGATATAAGAGTAACATTTTTCTATCAAACACTTTGTATTGAGAAAGTATAATTTTAAACAATGTAAGCATATTTTGAAAATATTATTGTTTACTATAAAATGGAAATGAAAAAGATAATAACAATCTTCTGAGTAGATTTCGTCTAAAATATCGCAAGTATAATACTGAAATAAAAAATACAAAGCATAATCTAGTTCATAAACTTGATTTTCTTTAAATAAATCAGAAAAAGAAAATTTATATTTTTCAATAGGAAAGGTGCGATTTTCAATTTCTGCAGCTGTTATATCCATATACTTGCGACTTTGTAAAAAATGTTTTTTAAAAATAACATCAGGTATATATTGTCTAATGTTTTCAATATCGTGAAATTTTTTTACATTATTCCATATTTTTTTAAAACACAAACTTTCTAATGAAAGAAGATTAAATGTAAAATTACAGTAACAATTATATTTTATATATTTCGTATAAAAATATTTGATTAAATTGTGACAAATATAATTTGGTTTTACGTACATACCCCAACTGATTTTTTCCCACTCGTTTCTTTTAAAATATCTTGTGTCTGAAACTGTAGTAATTAAATGAACATGCTCTTCTTCATCATGTCCACCATTACAAAAAACATTAGAATAAGAACATATAATATTCTTTTTAACAATTTTGAAAAATTCTATTAATGCTGACTTTTTTAATATTACATGAAAATATTTGTTTTTATTATTTGCACAATGTGCACAAAAAGGATTATCGCAATCCAAACACAACCAATTTGATTCAAAACGCTCACAATTTCTATGAAACTCTTTAATGTCCATTTATCTCAAAATGACTCTTTGTTTAAAAAAAACACTAAAAACTCAAAAAAAGAGCAACTTTTTTTAGATGACTTATTTAAAAAAGCATATAAAAGGCAAGATTTTCATTATTCAATCTATTTAGTTCCAGTTGCATTTCAGTTGCTTAATGAATCAGCGTTACCATTTTTATTGAAAAATTTTTAAATTCGAGCAACATTAAATTATTTCAATTTTAAAACATGAAGGAAGAACTTTTAAAATATTATATTTTTGAGCTTCGACATCAGATACTATTTGAAAAAATGATACTCTTTCACATATATTACACCAATTTTCAGTATTTTTTCATATACGATTCAATTACATCATCCTCTCGTAATATATAAAAAAGATAGACGATAAATAGAATTAAAATAAAAGTAACGTCAAACATCTGTGTTAAGAAAGTGTAATTTTAAAATAATATTGAATTTTATTTTTAAAAATCATTACAGAGAAAAATAGATTAAAATGTAATTTGAAATATTGAAATAGAATAAAATGGAATTTGAATTTTAGCATTTAATTAGATAGCGACTTTTCAAATTGAAATTTTAAAATTCAACTGCTGAATGCTAAAATTCAACTACTATTTTTTTAAAAATAGCTGGTTTAACACTGAAATAGAATAAAATGTAATTTTAATTCTTGAAATAGAATTTTCAAATTGAAATTTTAATGTAATTTAAATTTTTGAAATAGAATAAAAAGTAATTTGAATTCTTGAAATATAATAAAATGGAATTTGAATTTTACCGTTTAATTAGATAGCGACTTTTCAAATTGAAATTTAAAGTAATGTATGTAAAATGTAATTTAAATTCTTGAAAAATAATAAATTGAAATTTAATTTTAGCATTTAATTAGATAGCGAATTTTCAAAATTGAAATTTTAAATCCGAAATTTCGCTATATAATTAAATGTTAATTAAAAGGCCTCTTAAAATGCTTTTAAAATGCTAATTAAATGCTAAAATTCAACTACTATTTTAAAAAAATAGCTTTTTGAACACTTAAATAGAATAAAATGTAATTTGAATTCTCGAAATTGAATAAAATGGAATTTGAGTTTTAGCATTTATTTAGGTAGCGACTTTTCAAATTGAAATTTTAATGTAATGTATGTAAAGTGTAATTTAAATTCTTGAAATAGAATAAATTGAAATTTAATTTTTGTTTAACTTTGAAATAGAATAAAATGTAATTTGAATTCTTGAAATAGAATTAAAAGGAATTTGAATTTTAGCATTTAATTAGATAGCGACTTTGCAAATTGAAATTTGTTTAACACTGAAATAGAATAAAATGTAATTCGAATTCTTGAAATATAAATAAAATGGAATTTGAATTTTAACATTTAATTAGATATCGACTTTTCAAATTGAAATTTTAATGTAATGTATATAAAGTGTAATTTATATTCTTGAAATAGAATAAATTGAAATTTAATTTTAGCATTTAATTAGATGCCGAAATTTTAAAATCCGAAATTTCGCTATATAATTAAAATGCTTTAAAAAATGCTTTTAAAATGCTAATTAACATGGAATTTGAATATTAGCATTTAATCAGATCGCGACTTTTCGGATTTTGAAATTTCAAATGTGAAAAGTTGCTATCTAATTAATTTCTAAAGTTCAACTACTATTTAAAAAAAATCTTGTTTAACCCTAAACTAGAATAAAAAGTAATTTGAATTCTTGCAATAGAATAAAATATAATTTGAAATCTTGCAATAGAATGAAATGGAATTTGAATTTTAGCCTTTAATTTAATAGCGACATTTCAAATTTTAAAATCTGAAATTTCGCTATATCATTAAATGATAATTAAATGCTAATTAAAATGCTTTTAAAAGGCAAATTTAATTTTTTTTAAATAAAATTTTATTTTTTAAAATTCAAATTTTATTTTATAAATATAGCTTGTTTAACTTTGAAATAGAATAAAATAGTATTTAGCTAGATTACATAGCAACTTCTCGGATTTTAAAATTTCAATTTTGAAAAGTTGCTATCTAATTACATGCTAAAATTCAACTACTATTTTATTCTATTTCAAGGTTAAACAAGATTTTTTTTTAAATAAAATTTGAATTTATCATTTAATTAGATAACGAAATTTCGGATTTTAGAATTTTAATTTTGGAAAGTCGATATCTCAGTAAATGTAAAAATTGAAATTCCATTTTATACTATTTCAAATTTCAACAAGCTATTTTTAAAAAGTAAAATTTGAATTTTAACATTTAAGTAGATAGCGACTTTTCAAAATTGAAATTTTAAAATTGAAATTTCGCTATATAATTAAATGGTAATTAAAATGCTTTTTAAAAGGTTTTAAAATGCTAATTAAATGCTAAAATTCAACTACTATTCTTTTTTAAATAGCTTGTTTAACACTGAAATAGAATAAAATGTAATTTGAATTCTTGAAATAGAATAAAGTGGAATTTGAATTTTAGCATTTAATTAGATAGCGACTTTTCAAATTGAAATTTTTAAAACCGAAATTTTGCTACATAATTAAATGATAATTAAATGCTAATTAAAATGCTTTTAAAATGCTAATTGGATTGTAACTTTAGCATTTAATTAGATAGCAACTATTCGGATTTTAAAATTTCTATTTTGAAAAGTTGCTATCTAATTAAATGCTAAAGTTCCACTACTATTTTTAAAAATTAGCTTGTTTAACCCTAAACTAGAAGAAAATGTAATTTGAATTCTTGAAATAGAATAAAATGGAATTTGATTTTTAACATTTAATTAGATTTTTAAATTTTAAAATCCCAAATTTCTTTATATAATGAAATGCTAATTAAAATGCTTTTAAAATTCAAATTTTATATTTTTAAAAATAGCTTGTTTGACCTTGAAATAGAAAAAAATAGTAATTGAATTTTATCAGTTAATTAGATAGCAAATTGTCGAATTTTAAAATTTCAAAATGCTAAAATTCAACTACTATTTTATTCCAATTCAAGGTTAAACAAGCCCTTTAAAAAAATAAAATTTGAATTTTAGCATTTAATTATATAACGAAATTTCGGATTTTAAAATTTCAATTTTGTAAGTCGCCATCTAAGTAAATGCTAAAATTGAAATTCCGTTTTATTCTATTTCAATTTTAAACAAGCTATTTTTAAAAAGTAAAATTTGAATTTTAGTATTAAATTATATAGTGAAATTTTGGGTTTGATTATTTAATCACCATCCCACTGTACTTTAAATTGAACTTAATTTTTTTACTTTCATTTGAATCTAGTTTAATTAACATTAGTTCATAGAGCCAATATAACTGTAAAGTTTATATATTTCATAATCTCATGACGTCATTTATTACGCAACTTTCAACTCACATCAAGTATAAAAGGCTGTGGCATTGTTTAGAATCTCAGATCTCTGGATTTATAACCATGAAGCAAGAATTCTAAACGATTTAATGCTATGCTAATTGTACTGGAAAGTCATCATTAAAAGTGCTAATAACTTCCTAAATGTGATTCAACTATACTTAAAGGATGGATGTAAAGGATGGATGATGCATTTCTTGTGAGAAATTCAAAAAGTAAATGATTTAGAGAAAACCAATTGATCGCCACAAAGACTAAACCTTTTCATTAGTCTTTCTAATAATGTCATCGTAAAAAAATTGTCTTAAATACTGAATTTCATTATTGTAAAGAAAAAGAGGAGTGTTTAAAAAAAATATGCTTGACAAGTTGTTCTTTTTTTTAAAGATTTATATATTGGAATAAACTGTCACTAAACGATAAAAAATGTTATGCAACTTTCAACGCACATGAAGTATAAAAAAGACTGTAGCAGTTGTTTAGAATCTCAGATCTTTGGATTGATAACTATGGAGATTGAAGTAAGAATTTTAAACGTTATAATGGCTATGCTAATTATACTGGTCATTAAAGTATTCAACAAATAATATTTAAAAATTTGTATTAAAGACTGACATCATAAAGAAAAAAGTCGTATTTTAAAAAACATTTGACAAAATGTTGTAAGGATTTTTTAAGGATTTATATATTTATTTATATAATATGTACATTTTTAATTTGCAATTCAAAATAAACTGTTATTTGACCGTTTGTTTCTGTCGTTTATTTATTTTATTTTATTTTATTTTATTTTTATTTTTAATTATTTTTCCTTTTAATATTTATCTATATTTAAAAAAAAGATATGAATATATAAAAGCGACTATTATTACAAATAACAATTATTAACGTTGTAAAGAAAAAACAGAAATGGATATAAATTTGCAAATGTATATAGATTCTGATAATGTAAAAATTCTATCTCAATCGTTATCAGAAATTGAATTCAATGATTTTTGATATTAAATTGATTGAATTGCTACAGGCCTTTCACATTATGATTTAAAGTTATTAGGATTTTCAAAAGAACAAATTTTAGCTATATTTTATTTAATTGATCCTGAAAATGCAAGAAAGGGAATATTTATTATGGTGAATGTTGTTTATATTCAATCGACGAAAATATTGTAAATTTAGGTCGTCATATAAATTGTCTATCAATGCGTCCAAAATCTTTAGACTGTTCTATTTTTTAAAATTCACTTGACAAAAATATTGTTATGTCATGTTGTAAACATTTATTTCATATAAAATGTCTATCAAAATGGCAGTCTACTTGTGCAATCTGTTGACAGCATTTGAAAATATATATGGTATCCCAAATTAATTAGAAATTGGATATCGAAAAGTACAAATGCTTTTCATATTTTAAATTCAATTAAAGGAATAAAAATTAGATTATCATAACATATTGTTTAAGATTTTAAATTTCGATGGTCACTTTAAAAGGATAAATTTTAAAAGTGATAAAAGTCGAGATAATAATAATTGACCATGACATTAATACTTTAATAAGTTGTGACATGATTTTATTTTTTATTTATTTATATTATTTTATAATATTTTTTAAAATAAAAAGAAAAACTAAGCTCCACCCTTTTTGTTCAAACTATATATATCACACTGTTTTTCACTTAGATTTCAGTTCACCATGAAACATCTCGTTGAAACTATTGTGATAAATTTTATTAGACAATCCATAAAGAATAAATTACCAAACTTTAATGATATTTCACAATAACTCAAATTCAAAAAAAGACATGACAAGAGATATATTAAAAGAATATCTTTAACCTCCAGAAAAAGACCAAAAAGTTGCATATGATGAAAAATTTTTAGATTGTTTGTCACATTTGAATAAAGAAGTTGAAATATAATTGAAAAATTAAAACAAGTTATGTTTTTCAAAAGCAAAACATTTGTTTTCCAATGTCTGAACTAAACAATCACTAGAGGCCAAATATTGTGGATCTTATAGAACATTACAAGATATAGAAGAAGATAATTGTATAAACCACCTGTGGACTCATATCATGTAAAAAGAAATGCTAATTTTAAATATCTAACTGTGAGGAATAAAAATAAACAATTTGATGTGTATTCTCAAATAAATGTATAATTGGTGTTAAACAGTGTCATGGAAAAATATTTAAAACATTATTGCAAAAAGTTTAAAATTGAAACTTTGTTTATACACACACAGAAACATTTTAAATTAAATATGAAAAGTGTTAAATATTTTAATGTGAAAAAAGATAAAATCATATGTACCAAGATAAAGATTGTTTAGCAGGTCTATGTACTTTAAAATATTTCATGCTGTAAATTTCAAAGATTGTGATTGTAATTAGTTTTAATTTTTTATCCTGTTTAAGTTATCTTATGTATGTCTAATTGAGATGTTTTTTTTAGAAATGTAAGGTTTGTTTTTTAAAATAAATACTAGTTATTGCTGTGTGTTAATTTCTTTCACAATAAAATTGACAAAGATGAAAAAAAAGAAATTATATAAAAAAGAATACATAAGATTTTTATTTTACTTTGAACAAGAAGAAAAAAAGCACGGATATGAAAAATTCTCGAAAAAGAGAAAAAAATAAAGATCTGTTACAGATAAAATTTATATTAATACGATAGGATAAGTTTTGCAGCATTATAATAATAATAATAATAATAATAACTATTTTTATGTGTTATAATTAACATTCAAAGCCTTAAAAGGTAATGATGTAAAATAAAATAGTCCTGTCGTATTAATATGTTCATATAATTAAAATTTTATGAATCTATAAAAAGAATATCTCATATCTCTTTACAGGTTTATTTTTAAAATATATCATCTTTAATGTTGTGTTCTTTTCACAAAAAAAAAGAAAAAATGATAAAGATGAAAAAAAGAATATATAAAAAAATATATGATAGATAAAGTATGATATATTTTTAAGAAAAATTGAATTTAAGAGAGAATATATAAGATTATTTTTTTACTTTGAACAAGAAGAAAAAAAACATGGATATGAAAAAAATAAAGATCTGTTACAGATAAAATTTATATTAGTACGATAGGACTATTTATAAGTTTTGCAGCATTGTAATAATAATAATAATAATAGACATAATAACTATTTTTATTTGTTATAATTAAAATATGTAATGATGCAAACTTAAACAGTCCTTTCGTATTAATATGTTCATAAAATTACAATTTTATGAATCTATTAAAGGAATATCTTTTTGTAGGTTTATTTTTAAAATAAATAATCTTTACTGTTGTGTTCTTTTAACAAAGAAAGATAAAATTGATAAAGATGAAATATATACATATATATATATATATATATATAGAATATATATATATATAGATGAAATATATATATAGTTACAAATTAAACACTCCACGCAACTTATCTCTGCAACAATTTCAAGGAACGTATTTTTTAAAGTACAGTAATAAAAAAAAGTAAAAATTTGAAAAAGTAAAATTTTGAAAAAGTAAAAATTTGAAAAAGTAAAAATTTGAAAAAGTAAAAATTTGAAAAAGTAAAAATTTTGAAAATTAAAAATTTTGAAAAGTAAAAATTTGAAAAGTAAAAAATTTGAAAAGTAAAATTTTGAAAAAGTAAAAATTTGAAAAGGAAAAATTCGAAAAGGAAAAATAACATAACATAAAAAAATAACACAAAAAAAAAAAAAAAAAAAAAAAAAAAAAAAAATTTTTTTTTTTTTTTTTTTTTTTTTTTTTTTTTTTTATGTTATGTTATGTTATGTTATGTTATGTTATTTTTTATTTACGTTTCAGATTTACTTTTTCAAAATTTTACTTTTTCAAAATTTTACTTTTTCAAATTTTTACTTTTTCAAATTTTTACTTTTACAAATTTTCACTTTTTCAAATTTTTACTTTTTCAAATTTTTACTTTTACAAAATTTTACTTTTTCAAATTTTTACTTTTTCAAATTTTTACATTTCAAAATTTTACATTTGTAATTTTTACATTTTGTAATTTTTGTAAAACAAATTTTTACTTTTTCAAATTTTTACATTTCAAAATTTTACATTTGTAATTTTTACATTTTGTAATTTTTGTAAAAAAATTTGAAAAAGTAAAATTTTGAAAAAGTAAAATTTTGAAAAAGTAAAATTTTGAAAATTAAAAATTTGAAAATTAAAAATTTGAAAAGTAAAAATTTTGAAAAAGTAAAAATTTGAAAAAGTAAAATTTTGAAAAAGTAAAAATTTGAAAAAGTAAAATTTTGAAAAAGTAAAAATTTGAAAAAGTAAAAATTTGAAAAAGTAAAATTTTGAAAAAGTAAAATTTTGAAAAAGTAAAATTTTGAAAATTAAAAATTTTGAAAATTAAAAATTTTGAAAATTAAAAATTTTGAAAAGTAAAAATTTTGAAAAGTAAAAATTTGAAAAGTAAAAATTTTGAAAAGTAAAAAAATTTGAAAAGTAAAAATTTTGAAAAGGAAAAAAATTTGAAAAGGAAAAAAAATTTTAAAAAGGAAAAAAATTTGAAAAGTAAAAAAAATTTTGAAAAGTAAAAAAAATTTGAAAAGTAAAAAAATTTGAAAAGTAAAAAAATTTGAAAAGTAAAATTTTGAAAAGTAAAAAAATTTGAAAAGTAAAATTTTGAAAAGTAAAAAAATTTGAAAAGTAAAATTTTGAAAAGTAAAATTTTGAAAAGTAAAATTTTGAAAAAGGAAAAATTTGAAAAGGAAAAAATTTGAAAAGGAAAAATAACATAACATAAAAAATAACACAACATAAAAAAAAAAAAAAAAAAAAAAAAAAAAAAAAAAATTTTTTTTTTTTTTTTTTTTTTTTTTTTTTTTTTTTTTATTATTATTATTATTATTATATTATTTTTTATTTACGTTTCAGATTTACTTTTTCAAAATTTTACTTTTTCAAATTTTTACTTTTTCAAATTTTTACTTTTTCAAATTTTTACTTTTTCAAATTTTTATATTTCAAAATTTTACTTTTCAAAATTTTACTTTTTCAAATTTTTACTTTTTCAAAATTTTACTTTTTCAAATTTTTACTTTTTCAAAATATTACTTTTTTCAAATTTTTAATTTTCAAAATTTTTACATTTCTAAATTTTACATTTTGTAATTTTTGCATTTTGTAATTTTTGCATTTTGTAATTTTTGCATTTTGTAATTTTTGCATTTTTATAATTTTTGCATTTTTATAATTTTTACATTTTGTAATTTTTACATTTTGTAACTTTTGCATTTGTAATATAAATCTGATTTTTTTATCTAATTATTAGAAGGCAATTTCTAGTTCTTATTTTGAAATTACTATAATTCATGAGGTTTAAACGAAAAGATTTTTAATTTATAAGAACAGCATGAACTTTTGGTAAACTAATGATGATTTTCCTCTAACGAAAGTGCACGGGATTAATTTACTTATATCGAAGAAACAATTATTTAATTATCTACCAAAAATTAATTAATATTGTTTACTAATTATATTATTCGTTACCTTTTGAAGTTTCTTTCGAACCTTTTCCTTAAGGGATCAGACGCTTAATAAAATCACTTTGGTTCAGAATGATTTTAATAAGCGGCGGGAACTGTATATACAGAAAGAGAGATAAACGAAACGTTCAGACAGGTTGGATTGCATCATTCACGAAAAGACAGGTGGAATTGAATGTAAACAGCTGACATTACAAACAGCTGACTTGTATTTGAGGTCCTTCGTGCGTTTTTATTTAAAAGAATTTTACTTTAAGGCAACATGGAAAAAAATCATAGAAAACCATTTTAAAATTTGGTTGTAATTTAATTGTTTATTTGAATCATTTTTAACAAAGACCACAATTTAAAACATTTCATGGTGATAATGTTAAAATCTTTTAATTTTAAAATTATTTGTAATCATTACAAAACAGATTGAAAGGACTTAACGAAATGACTCGAAATTTTGGATAAACATAATTTAAGTTTACGAAATTATGTGTTACATTTGAGAATTTATTCAAAATAAGTTTTAAATATGACAACTCGTTCTATGAACCAGTTTTTAAGTTATATTTAAAAAACTACCTACACTCAAATCTGCATTTCAATGATTTAAATGATTTAAAGAGTTAAAATTTTAAAATTTCATAATTCTTAACTGTGGATAACTTTTGCCAAAATTTTTGGATTATTAAAAGAATTTTTAATACTATCTTATGTGTCCAGTTTCTACATATATTAAAGAAAAATCATACATTGATTAGTAACACTTTCCAACTGTACGTAGTTGTTGTATTGAATAACTTTTAATATTTTTTGCCACTGGACAGATAGAATAATTGATTTTAAAATTACTCTTAGGCATTTTGGAAAGTGTTAAAAAGGCTTAACACAAAAGACCGTTAGATTATAATTACAGCTTTTGATCTCTCTGAATATTTTAGTGTAGCCCTGTAAATCAGAAAGTTAATCATATATTCTATACAAAGCATTATTTTAGAATATTAATAATACATTTCAATATTTTTATGATTTTCACAGTAACAATTTTTTATTAATAGCTCTTAATATAACTGGTGTGCGACCCTCTAATGCTAATCATGCTATATTCTATGCAAAAGCATTCTTTTGTGCATATAAATAACATATTTCAATTTCCTAAATCTTCGTGTAAAGTAAAGTTATTAAAATTTGATTTATAGAAATATCTCTCATAAAATGCAATGTTTTGGAATACTTTTGAGTGTCCCTGTACATAAATCCATTTTATACAGAAACTTGAATAACATATTTCAATTTCATTAAGAACAGTAAAGATATGAAAATATGGTTTATAAAAATATCTTTCATAGAACACAATGCTTTGAAATATTTTTCGGGACAAAGAGGTCAAATTTCAATAGGGTTCATGAAATTTCCGTTTTCTTGTGTTATATTTAAGTTTGCCTAAATTCATATCATTAGTTTTGAAATAAATGAAATTTATCGCTTGGTTTTCCAGGCCTGTTGAATTATTACGTATTTTTTTCTCTTGGCGTTGAAATATAAAAAATTACGCAGACATTGAAAGATCTTGAATAAATATACATGTAGTAATATTTATCTTTACTACATGTATATTTTTAAATGAGGTCTCTCTTAAAACAGCTCATTATTTTTAATTATTACTATCCAATATAAGAAAGAATAAGAATTCACTTTAAAATACTTTTTAATATTCTTTAAAATGTGTTAAGAACTTCAAATTTTTATTAATATCTCTTAATGTATATTTAAAGATTGATGTGTTTGATCTGAAGCAACAATTTAAATAAATTGATTGGACTTTGAAAAACGAAAATGACATTTTTAATAAAGAAAATGACAAAAATTTTTAAGAAGTAGAAAAAATTCAAAATTTGTGTAGAAAGGATTAATTATTAATTAATGAATAAATTATTAATTTTCAAAAATGATGAGATTTATAAAATCTAAAAATTATGAAATGTCAATTGAAAATTGTATTTCAAACTTTAAATTGTTTTAAGAAACAAGATTTGAATTTCAATACTTATATTTAGAGATCAATTTATTTTATAAATGACAATTTATATACAATTAATTAAAAAAATAAAAACTTATCAGGTTTTAATTTCAACTCTGTGTGATTTGATAAATATGATAATTTTTGATCTGATGTATGTATTTTAAAAAGTACATTGCATTTCAAATTTTAAAAATTAAAAAAAAATTATTTTAATAAAATGAGTTAAAGTGAAAAAAAGATTTTTTAAGGTTCTTTTTAAATATTGACTCATTCTTTGGCATTCTGAGAAAGGTTTCATGTACAGTTAATTATTTGAGTGACTGTATATATGAGTAAGAGAAAATAAGAAGTATTATGTAACAATGCTATAGAAATAAACAACACAGTATATAAACATTTTAAAAATTCGAATACTCAGAAATAAAAAAGGAGAATCTCTACAGTACCTTGAAAGATATAAGGTTTTAAGATATACGTTGAATAATAAACGTATAAAAATTATGCAAATAGTGTTTTAAAATGAAAACGTATTGTATGACGATGCTTTATAAAAAGTAAGAAGGTATGCGGAAGTTACAAAAAGGATTTAAACATTGAAAGAAACTATATTTTTACAGAGTATTAAAGTGTATTTTAACACAATGCATTTTGTCAAACTTATATATATATATTTAGCAGAGTTTAAAAAATATATATGCAATGCATTTTACAAAACCAGTATTATGTCACTTATAGAATTTTAAAAAACAAACATTCTTCTTCTTCTTCTTTTTTTTTTTTCATTCTTTTTTAAAAGGACTTGGTTCTTTTGACTCGGCAGAAGTGAAAGTAGTATAGAAAAGCTTATATTTCTATTTAATATTTTTAAATTGAGCTATATTATGTTTTTTCAATAAAATATATATTCAGGCAACAATTCTTATGGTTTTTGTTATATTTTTTACAGATTTCAAAACTTTAAATTGCGTTTTTTCTGTCGGCATTTTTCATGAATCCATGATGCTCAAACTAAAAAAATGCTAAAACTTCTACAGATATTTAAGAAAAGATTTAAGATTTTTTTTTCTATGTTCGACAGAATCTACTCAAAAGAAATAGGGATAGGTTTCAAAATGTATAAATTAGTTTCTGGGGAAAAAAAATAAAAAGTGCATAAAAAGTGTCAATGTAAAAATCCACTAGAGAAAAATGATTTTTGTTACATTAAAAAAAAAAAAAAAAAAAAAAAAAAAAAAAAAAAAGACGCATCAAGAAGGAGTTGTCCGAATGGGCCGAAAATTGGTATGAATGTACACGTAAAGAAAAACAAATGATTACTGTTTCAGAAATATTGGATAAATTAATCAAGAGAAAAAGTTTCAAAAAGTAAACAAGTCAATAACGCGTGGGTTCATCTCTGGCCCTTATATAAGAAATTATTCGGCTTGGCATTGTTTGATAGATTTGGCAGATTTTTTCCTTCGTTATATCGTGCCACATTCTTTCCAATTGGTGCATTAGATTGTCAAAATCTCGAACTGGTTCTAGGGCCCTTTTCGTAATGCTTCATCGTCCTCAATGGGGGGAGAGATACGGTGACTCTGCTGGCCAAGATAATGTTGGAAAGCCTAGAAAAAAGAGGTAGAAACTATCGCTGTGCGCAAAAGGGCATTATTATGCTGAAATATACACCCAGGATGGCATGATATGCAGGGTGACACAACGGAGCGTCGAATTTCATCTCCGAACCGCTGTGCTGTAAAGGTACCGCAGACGACAATCAAAATGGTCCTGTAATGAAATGAAATGGTACCCCAGGATCTCTCCAGACATATCTTCACTGGTCTGAAATCGGAGCGGGACTCATCACTGATGAAAATTCTATTCCAGTTAGTTTCACTCGAGGTCGAGTGTGCCCAACGCCACCGCAGACGGGCTTGTTGGTGTACAGAGGTAATTGGTAATCGGTGCAAAGTGCACAGAGATCTGGGCCTCCTTTCTTTGAACCGGCCATTAAAGCCGTCCATCTCTGAGTCGTCCCATTTCTCTGAGCCGTGATCTTTGCGGTCACTGAAGCCCAGCTGCACGAAGGATCGATAATAATGACGAATATGGGCTCTGAGTTTAGCTTTGCAAAAGATTGGTCGTCATGCTCTATCCTGGCCTATGCCAACCTTTTCTTTTTTTCACACTGTGTTCAGCCTTGGTTCACCCATTTCTGACAACATCGTCTGATTTTGGCATCATTCTTATTCAAATGTTGAGTGAGTTGCCCTTTAGGACATCAATCTTCTTTAAGCCCAACTACACGTCCTCTACCAAATACTGCCATCTTCACGCATTATTCGCGCACCTGTATACAAAGCATATTTAGCATCTGTTTGAGTACACGGGATGAAAATTTCAAAGAATTTCTGATCTGGAATCGAAATTTCTCAACTTTAATATCCTGCCATTTGCGCAGTTAATTTGCACTGCGAAATCACATGTTCATTCACTGGCCGCCAAACTTTAAAATTTTACATTTTCTGTCGAAACCTTTATGCATATGAATTTGTGTCGAATTTACCTTATTCGTTCTTGGTATGTCGAATATTTTTTTTCCAAGAGGTGATTGTGACCAAGTTGCTCACATTTTCTTTAAATACATCTAATTTATTACAAAATTAATAAATATCCAATTATAAATTAAAATAAATAACTTTTATTAATAATAGCAAAGTTTCAGTAATAAACTCATTGATCTCATTTTAAAATAATGCAATTTATGCACCAAAGGATACACAATTTAATGTAGTTTGTACAGTTCCCCGTAAAGAATCATACCTGTATGGCTTGCAATTTAGAAAGAAATTGTTTATATTTCAAAGCAATTATCAGAATTATTCTAGTTACATTTCGCCTAAAAAAAAAAAAAAAAAAAAAAACATAAAACGATGTCCGTTGTAATTTATTTTTGTTTGTTTAACATAAAAAAAAAATATTTTACTTTATTATAGATATTTTATGGAAGTCAATTACGGTTTAGGTTTATACTTAATGATTTATTTTCAGACTTGATGTCGCTTGACAACTATAATTATTTTAGTCTTTCACATGCTCATGTATTTATATTGGCAATTTATTAAAGTGCCAAATTTAGGGTTGTTATATTTCAACTGTCATTTCAATTTTCGAATTTTCCCTTAGAGCTAATTTGGAGGCAAAGAGGCATATGTTTGACGCTCTCGCGCGTAATATTTTTATTCCTATCATTTTTGACATTTTTTTTTTTATAAATCAATTCTTGCTCGCTTTCAGTCATCATTCGATCTCGGGACTCTCTTCTAAAATCAATAAAAATTATCCTTAGAACCTTCTTCCTCATCCCTTCATATCTGTTGTGAATTTCTATGTTTTAACTACGATTTTCATCTAAAGTTTATTGAATTGAAATTTCTTGACTTTATTTACACGCTATGATTTTTAAATAAAACAAGTTGGATCCATACTGTCATGTGTTTCATTTTAAAGTAAAATTTTATTCGCGGACTCTGGAATTGCAGCAGCAATGTTTTTCCATATCGGCATCATTACCGATAAACTGTACCATATGTATTTCATGCCGTGATAAGGATTCAAACTAGGGTTTCGGTAATTTGTGCCCTAATCAATTTTGTACCGCAAAATTCATTTATTCTCAAACTTTCATGAAAATAATCACATCCATTTCTAAATAAAACACAATTTCTGCCGTAATTTGCAACCGGCAGAGGAAATATTAATAGCGAGCGGAATTATCGAGATTATTATATCTCTAAATTTCATATTTACCAAGATTTTGAAATTTTTGAGATGCAAACTTAATATAAATTTGTGAAATCATTTTGAGAAAATTTATCGTTGTGCTCAATTTATTGTCAGGCTCTCCGAAACCACCAAATTTGTCAGTTGTTTAATAAAATAATTGAAATAAAAGTTAAATGCGACGTCGAATAGTTAATCAACAGCTGTTGTTTATTTCGGATTTTTAATGGAAAAAAATGCATGAATAATAAGTTAGTTAAGACCAGATGATCCACACTTGCTGTTAGTGACGTAGATAAAAAATAGTAATTAAAAATTTACATAAAACACTAGCACATATCATAAACGAAATTTTTATATAAATGTAATATAAAATATTTCTCCTTAAATTACTCGTTTATTTCAATAAAAAAAGAAAAAGAAAAAAAGAATAACTGGTGTTAAGTATAAAAAATAAATAAAAAGAAATATTGTCCGCTCTGAAAAATAACTTTTTAATATAATAAATATTTTCTCTTAAAATAATAATTTAATTTAATTAAAAATGTAGAAAAAAAATGTAAAAAAAAAAAAAAAAAAAAAAAAAAAAAAATCAGTTGATAAATAATCTAAAACGCAAGTGCCGGAACTCGATCTCAGTACCTGCTACTGACAAGTCAACAGCGTTATCTCTGCATCACCTCCCTTGCGGCGGACAGCGTTTTGTTGGTTTTTTTAGAAACAGCTAAAACTTCAAGAGTCTCATCTTGATCCATGGGTGGTTGTTGCGCAAATTTTGCACTCAACCATATGTTTTCGACCATGCTCTTTAATTTAGGCTTGGTTTGGTTTCAATAGGAATTTTATTGATTCGTACTTTTCTGGTAAGTGAAAATAAAAATTAACACATGGCCACCAAACTACATTCTAAGACTCTTCAAACGCGGGAAAATAGTAAAAAAGGAAAGTCAATGATCCTAAAAAAAATACGCCAACTCGAAGGTGCATTGCATCTAAACTAGGAATGTCTTTTGGTACAGTAAGTAAATTCATTCACAAATATTTGAAGTTAAAAAAAGATGTTTAAATGTAAGTTCATTTGCTTTTGCCAAAGCATATTGCTGAAAAAAAAAATGTAGAAAATTATATGAAAAACACTTAGCTGCAAAAAAAGGGATAAGTAAAACTCGACGAGGCTTTGGCATATTAAAGTGACTGCAATAAAAAAAGATCAACTTTCTATAGCTCAGCTGACGGGGATGACCGTACGAAACGGCTTCGTAAATGTACAAAAAAATTCTCAAAGGTATTAATGATAGTTGCGGGATTCCGTTACAACGGGAAGTTAAAAATTATGGAGTCTAATGTAAAGCCAAAATTATCCATTGTACCACAATACCTACCAATAAGTATTTGAATACTTTCGAATTTAGACATTTTGTCAAATATCTAGCATTTTTTTTTAATCATCTTGAAACTTTGGTAGCGTAAAGAACACGTTATACCTCATGTATTTCAGCAAAAGTTGTGTACTGAAAAGGAAAAGAAAATCAGTTAGAAATTAAAGAAAAATCAAAAGGCTTTGAATTACCCTGTATAAAGTAAAGTTTGAAATGCATTTTTAGCTGTACCATATATTAAGAAGAATTTTCTCATTATCTGTATAAATTGTACAGAGGCTACCACATACATTCATGGAGAACCAGTGGTCTTCTTAAAACATTGAAAAAAAAAAAATTCCACTTTTTAAATTATAACCCATAGGGTAAAACCCCTTATTATCTTCCTTTTTTTTCAGAATAATTGAAATTCTATTTTTTATACCCCTTATAACTCTTTAAATTTACACGATATTCGTTTGGAGTTTTTATATAAGTTGCTCAATACATTTGGCTATTAAATTATGCAAATAGAATTTTTTAAAAGCAAGCGCATGCTTAGATAAAAATTATTTCGTAAAAATGCTCCTTATTTCATAAGATATTTAGCATTTTCGCATTCTGATTGCAGTATGCTGTTTCTAACGAAATACGCCAACTTTTCTAAAAATGTCTTTGCTTCCCACGCCTTTTAATTGTAGGGTAATTTTAAGGGGAAAAAATATGTAAGCATACATTAATGAGATGTTTTAATAATCCTTTTAATAATCCTAATAATAGCAGGAGACTTGGCGATGAAATATTAAAACAGGAATAAACTACTACGTCAGAAACGCCAAAGAAAAATTATTGAGGTGCATACAGCTGTTTCGGTAGCCTAAAGCGTACCGTCTTCAGTGCAAAAAGAATTCTGAAACTGGAGAAGTACTCGTATATATAGGAGAGGGACCGGATTTAGTTCAACCAATAGGATTACAGAAGAGGTGGGGAGTGTGGCCAATAGGAATTAAGGAATGTGTAGCTGTGGACTGAATTTTACATTCAGTCTACATTTCCTTAATTTTTCTACTGTTTACACAGCTACACATTCCTTAATTCCTATTGGCCACACTCCCCACCTCTTCTGTAATCCTATTGGTTGAACTAAATCCGGTCCTCTCCTATATATACGAGTACTTCTCCAGTTTCAGAATTATTTTTGCACTGAAGACGGTACGCTTTAGGCTACCGAAACAGCTGTATGCACCTCAATAATTTTTCTTTGGCGTTTCTGACGTAGTAGTTTATTCCTGTTTTAAAAATCCTAAAACGAATCCGGATTTTTAAAAAATATTCAAGGTTAGTAGCAACAAAGTGCGCCGAAAATTTGGTATTAAATGGTAATGAATCAATATTTGTCAAACAAACACAATAGGTTTCAGAATTATAAAACTCTTTTTTCGTTCCAAATGACACAAGTAGACACAAATGCAGCGTGAAAGCAGAAATGGTACATTGTTATTCCAATGTACAGTTTTTATTCTTTATTTCGTCATATTAATTTCGAACTTGAAGAAATTTATCTAAATTTGCAACGTAAAGCGTTTGAATACAAAATGTTCATTTGCATTAAAAGTGTGTATTAAAGATAATTTTCTTTCTTTCTTTAAAGGAAATTTTAAAACAAGAGACATTAAGTAAAGATAATAATTGTTAAGCTTTAAAATAAGAAACTCACTAAGTAAAATTAAATAGTTATAAAATGTATATATAAAGAATATTCATCAAACATATCCTTTAGCATGTATCAAACAAACGTCTAGCAAGCTTTCAAACATATTATATTCTATATATAGTATAAATATTAATATAGTAAACTTTTGGTGGAATTTTTATTCAGTATTTATTTTCCCTCTCAGGAATGTTTAATTATACCGTTATAATTACTCTAAGAGATATATGTTTTCGCTAGCGAAAGTAAGTAAACTAAATAATTACATTTCCTGAATAATTAGTGTTTCTACATGAAAGTTTAAAAAAAAAGTAATAAATTGAATCATACTTTAAACACCTTTACATTGTTTATTTTTCTTCATTTTTATAAAGTAAGCCATTTTACATCCATTTTGCCTTTTTTTGGTTTCTTTAAAAATTTCATTTTCTAAAGTTAGTTTGTGTATCATTTAACAGGCAAAATTGAACTCGGATATAAAGTGACTTGTTAACTGAATTAACAATTAAAAATGTTAAAAACTCACATAAAGAAGAGACATCGCATGTGATCTAAAACTTATTGTACAGACTAAAAAATAATAGAAACAAACAGATGAGTTTTTATATGGAGACAATGCAACACATACTTATAATCTTAATCGGCAATTATTTAAGTTGTTTATAAAAATAAAAAATACCATTGAGTGTAAAAAATACTGTAGAAACATTAAAAGAGTAACAGCTTTAAGACAAAATTGTAAGTAGGGAGGTTTTGTGTTTGAAATGGATTTAAATTACATTTATTGACTTAATGAACAATGATAATTATTTAAACTGCTTATATAAGCAAATAAACTCGTTTAATATATGAAAAATTCTACTTTAACAAACTTTTCATACTTTAACCAGGGCCCGAAATTTCAACTCAGATTACACTCGCCGAAACAAAAGTTTTACTCGCCACAAAATAGGGTTGCCACTTTTTTTTATCTTTTTTACGCATTTTGGGTTTTTTATTTTTATTGTTCCTAACTACCAGAAGGTTTTTACAAATATGTCTAAAATTATATATATTAAAATTGTACCGTGTATCATCATGTCTTATAATCATCTCTAATTAAAAATCATTATAATGTATTGTATTTGAGATTTGAAAAAGATTAAAATATCTAATAACATAAATGCAAAGAGTCATTAAAGAAAAAAGAAGAAGAAAAAGCTCTTTGTCAAACCATATCCTGTGAACATCTTTTTATTCTGAGAGATTATGCTTCCTTATTTACCTATTTATTTATTTAACTTTTTACATCTGAAATGCCTTTTCCGTCCATTTTATTTTTGGAATCAGACGGAATGTCGATGTGTATAACTTGTTCATTGTTGTCATTTTAAATAGACCTTCCGGAATAACTTTTTTGATAATATCGTTGCTTACAAATCATTACAAGCGCAAATCATTGGAGTTTCAGTAAAAAACTGGAAAATATGAACTGTTTTTTGATCATTATTCAACAAAATAAACATAGATTAAACTACTACGTCAGAAACGCCAAAGAAAAATTATTGAGGTGCATACAGCTGTTTCGGTAGCCTAAAGCGTACCGTCATCAGTGCAAAAAGAATTCTGAATCTGGAGAAGTGCTCGTATATATAGGAGAGGGACCGGATTTAGTTCAACCAACAGGATTACGGAAGAGGTGGGGAGTGTGGCCAATAGGAATTAAGGAATGTGTAGCTGTGTAAACAGTAGATAAATTAAGGAAATGTGGACTGAATGTAAAATTTCCAACAATCAGACAAATAGGGAACAGCGAAATCACAATTTACAAGGTTTTTAAAATTTTTATAAATATGAAAAGCTTCAAAGAAATCGAGTTTATGAATGGATTTAGTTCTGCAAATTATTTTAGCTGAATTAAATTTAAATATTTAGAAATAGCCGATTTATTGGTTTCTTGTTTGCGGACATAATTCATATGTTCTTTTAGACGAAATTTAAGACTGCGTTTAGTTTGGCCAATATATGATAAACCACACTGACAGGAAATACTATAAATGCCCCAAGAATTATGCATATCAATAGGATCTTTTAACTGAGAAAAGGTGAGTTTATTGGAAGGCGAAAATATTATTTTAAAATCAAATTGTTTGAGAATTTTAGCTATGGTTTGACTGGTTTTAGAAAAATAGGGTAAAACAATACTGATATTAGATGTGACTGATTTAGTAGACGAAATACGAGGGAGTCTACTAAATAAGTCACATCTAATATCAGTATTGTTTTACCCTATTTTTCTAAAACCAGTCAAACCATAGCTAAAATTCTTAAACAATATGATTTTAAAATAATATTTTCGCCTTCCAATAAACTCACCTTTTCTCAGTTAAAAGATCCTATTGATATGCATAATTCTTGGGGCATTTATAGTATTTCCTGTCAGTGTGGTTTATCATATATTGGCCAAACTAAACGCAGTCTTAAATTTCGTCTAAAAGAACATATGAATTATGTCCGCAAACAAAAAACCAATAAATCGGCTATTTCTAAACATTGCTGGGAGGAAAATCATAATTTTAAATTTAATTCAGCTAAAATAATTTGCAGACCTAAATCCATTCATGAACTCGATTTCTTTGAAGCTTTTCATATTTATAAAAAAAATTAAAAACCTTGTAAATTGTGATTTCGCTTTTCCTTATTTGTCTGATTGTTGGAAATTTTACATTCAGTCCACATTTCCTTAATTTTTCTACTGTTTACACATCTACACATTCCTTAATTCCTATTGGCCACACTCCCCACCTCTTCCGTAATCCTGTTGGTTGAACTAAATCCGGTCCCTCTCCTATATATACGAGCACTCCTCCAGATTCAGAATTCGTTTTGCACTGATGACGGTACGCTTTAGGCTACCGAAACAGCTGTATGCACCTCAATAATTTTTCTTTGGCGTTTCTGACGTAGTAGTTTATTCCTGTTTTAATATTCCAACGCCAAGTCTCCTGCTATTAAAATAAACATAGGTAGTATCTTTCAAAGGGCTCGGGCTCATGACAATATCGCATATCTCTTCTCCGGGATAGTGGGTGACGGGCAAAGAGGCTCTCTGCTCGTCTATTCTCACTCTGCTCGAAAAAAATAGTAGGAGAAACTAAACAACCGAAGAGATCAAAACTTTTATGTATACACTACGCATTTTTCCTTTCCCTGGCTGGGGCGATCTCGGGCCACGCATACACAGACTCGGCTCTCCGAGAATCTAAAAAGGAGAGCTTAAATATGAGGTTATAATACGGCAAGATTTTGCCCTGTTTAAATCTATAAAAAGAATGTTTTCTGTCGCCGTATCGTGTAAGAATTCTATCTATAAGTAAACCAAACTTATACTCGCTACAGTAAAAATTCCACTCGCCAATGGCGAGCTGGCGAGCGGAAATTTCGCGCCCTGCTTTAACAGAAGTAACCTTTTTAAACTAAAATAAAGACAAAAAAAAAATGAATATATATATATATATATATATATATATATATATATATATATATACATATATCTAAATTTAAAATTGATACAAAATGCTATTATTAAATTAATTAACAACTTATTTAAACTACTCTTATAAATAAAAGAGTGTGATATTTTTCTGGAAAGATTTGTTTACAGACGAAAGTAACCGACATTAATAAATTGATCAAGCAAAGAAATTTTGAATTTAAAGTATTACAAAATGTACTTTGCAGCTTAACAATAAAATAATAATAAAATGCACATTTAAACAAAACATCCCATTAAATTTTAATAGTACTTAATAGGCTTTAATTAAAAAAAAAAATTAAAGAAAGAAAGCA